>OY755038.1:199203354-199803354 GCA_963576565.1 Aspidapion aeneum | reverse complement strand
TGTTCTAATAAATTATTGAAAGTTCTTTGTTTAATGCACGGTGGTGACCACCAACCAAGATACAACCGGGTATCGTTATCGGTATCCATGCACCAAATGATTATCAAGATCTGTATCGTGCTAAAATAAAAGTACTAGCCCAGTCATATTAGGTGTAAAAAACGAACAGAGACAAAAAAAGGACCATCCTGAAAAAAGGTCAGGTGTTGGACCCTAGGTTCGGATTTATTTGCAATTAATTGAGGCGTGTTTTACAAAAATCTCGTAAGTCCAAATTTGACGATATTAGTGGCGTCATCTAGTCGAAAAAATTGATGGCTTTAAGACCATGAACTAAGATTCTGCAAAAACACTGCACAACAGTGCCAAGATGTGAGCAGTTAAAATTTGTATTATTCCGCAAAAAGTACATATTATGTCCCTTTCAATTTTCTTTGTATTAACTTTTTGTTTCTTGCAAGAACAACTTATGTACAACAGTTTTTCTATTTTTCTAAAGTAATTAGGCAACAAACGTTTTTTCTTATGTAACGAACAGAATTCTAAAGTCAATAGTTAATGTGAGTAATAAAAAAATATTTAAGAAAATCATACATTTTAAAATAAACCGTTTTTTTTATTTTCTGAATTTTTTTTGTTTTGGACATATTATTATATTGTTTTTGTAAAACACGCCTTAATTGACCAAGAGATTCGGTTCGGTTCGATTTTCGACTTCTCAAAAGGAGAACAGGGGAGCTAATTAAAGGAAAAAAAACAGACATTTAGATTTTTTGATGTATTTTTTGGTTCAATAACAACAATATTATTAGTACCCGATTTAAATTTGCCGCCAAACTTCCATGATACCAAATTGTATGAGAGGAAGAGAGACAGAACCAATATATATGAAAAAAAAAGAGAGAGTTGCTTATGCTAGGCCCGGCCCCTTTTTATGATTTTGTCCGCTTTTGATAAAACACGTTTTACTAAACTTCAATTTTGCTCTTGTCTTGTTTTGATGAATGACATTTTTATATAATATCTGGTTGTTAATAATTCAGTTTTTGCCATTTATGACGATGGATAGGGATTCAAAATACGGCATTATGAGGTATCATCCCACACAAGATTTAGAAGACAGATACATTTTTTTACTATTTTGTGTGGATACTTTCGGTTTTTGCGGGAATGAAGGTAAGAATCTTAGGGTTAATAACCAGATAAAGAAGTCTTTGTTTGAAACTCGTAGAAACGTCGTGTTTTAAAATAAATAAAGACAATGGAAGTCCGAAATTTTATTTCTACAGATAAAGAAGATCGAAGTTTCATTATACTCAGAGTTTAGAGCGTATTTTTTTCAAAACCATTTTAGTAGTTCCCCCTCCTTTTCCCACTCTCCTCCTAGCCCCTTTATTAATAATATTTGTAGCTATAACTTTCACAAATACAGAGCGATTTAATAATTAGGTAGGTGCCTTGATTTAGTTAATTGAATGGCTGATTAAGAATTAAACCTAAAAGTTGGAAAAAAACACCCAACTGCTAAATCTACTTGTAGAGTCGGGGACTTTTTAAATTGCCGCCTTCAAAAATAAAAAATAGTCCTATTTGGAGTGCGGAAAAGTAGTTTAAACCAAAACAAAAAAATTGTGAACCTAAGCTCTGTCTGTATACATACATATATAAAAAAAAATTGATTTCTTTAAATGATTAATTTTCACAGAAAAAAAATACAACGGCAATTTAAAAAGTCCCCGACTCTACCTACTAGTCGCAGTTGGGTAACATTTTTTATTACAATTATTTTTCGTTTAAGTTTGGGGCGTTTGGTTTAACATACAGAAAAACCGATACATTTTTTTAAAAATAACATTTATTTTAAGTTATTTAGGTTACCTAGTAGTTATTTTACTATATTTTTCAAGGGCGTGACTGTGACATATTATGCGCTATGCAATAATTGTTAAAAAAAGAATAAGACGTCTCATTGTCCCTACGGAAAATGTGACGTTTCAATAGCGCTCTCGATTTATTGACAAATAATAAAAACAATCAATCTTTATTTGATCGAGGCCAGTTGTAAAAGTTCACTACTTCTTAGGTAGTGGCTTATGTATTAGTTCAGGCCCTACGGGGTTCGATACTGCATTTAATGATAGAAGCAACACACTTGGTATGGATAGAAATAAGACTCGCCCGAACATTTTACGAAAGGGAACAACCACCCCAACCCTGGCAGGGGGTGGTTCCCCCTCTTAAACTTGCTTTTGACGGTTTTTTGCTAATAACTCGAAAACGGTGATCTTTTTTAAAAATATTTTTAAGATCATTTTGCAAGCGGATAAAATTTTATTTTTAAACCATGTATCTTAGTACCCTCTAAAGGCAGAGGTGCACGTTTTATGGGCCTACGAAAAAAAGGGAAATGTTTAAAATATGTGTTTTTTTATTTTTCTTATGGCATTTTGTATCCTTAGATGTGCGGTGAAATGGCATCCTTTGCTCCACACTGAATTCTTAACAGCGAGATAAAACTACATTTTTAGCAAAAATGCAGTCTTTATTTCTTACCCTGGGCCTTGAAGCGTTTCGGTCTTTGCGACCATAGTCATAAGGGCTTAAACAAAGTGTCGAAGAAGTCCTTCTTGCAAACGCCACATCATCATAACTCAAACTACATTCAATTTTTTTAAATATTTTAGAACTGGCTTTTTTTTCCCTGAGTGATTCTAACCTTAAGGTTTTTTTATTACTTGGTATATCATACTTGACCATCTTTGGGGCGTCTATATAAGATCTAGTGCTGCGTTGACGGGGGAGTGATGTACATCGTTGAAAACGAAATTTCTTCGGCTTTAAAAATAAGTTTTAAAACCAGACATGCGGGGCATTAATTAAAATTAAAAAAAAAAAAATGTTTTTTCCACACCTCTCATTTATTTAAATGCCGATAAAAGGTGCTAAGGTGTTATACATCGTTAGAGAGGACTTTTCATCAGCCTAATATTTGTTATTTAGTTGTTTTTTTGGGCAAGTTAAAAGTTTGCAACCACCCACACTTTAAAAAGGGTCAAGTAGAAAAAGCCAGTTTTAAGTTATTACTAACCAAAAATAAAAAAATTAATGTTCAACATTTGATTTAAAGATTTCTACAACATATTTATTTTTATTTCAAGGCGGCCATTTAAAAAATATTTGTCTAGCTTAATAGGTATTTAACGGTATACAATATTTTTAACCAAAAATATTAAATAAAAACTAGTGTTATTGATAAAATACTCTGCCAATATATGGGCCCCTAAGCTCACACTAGGTACTATAGTTATAGTGTACGTGTGAGCTAATATAACTAAAAACTGAAATATATTTTATTCAACTCCAGACTAAATGACCTTTTGTTTGATACCACACAAGCCATGTTTTGACTTAAACTCAAATTTTTGAAATCTACCCCCACCCTTAAAAAAAACAAAAAATATAATGTATTTTGTTAAACTCCGGACTCAATTACCTTTCGTTTGATATCACACACGCCATATTTTCACTTAAACTCTAATTTTTGAAATATACCCCCACCCTTTTTTTTAAATAAATTAAAATGTATTTTGTTTAACTCCAGACTCAATTACCTTTCGTTTGATATCACATACACCATATTTTCACATAAACTCTAATTTTTGAAATCTACCCCCACCCTTTTATTTGGTTTGTGTTCGGTGGATTTTGTTTACTTTTAAGTGGGACCATCTCGACCCAAGACCCAGCCTAGGTACCAAATTTCATTAAAATCGGCAAAGCGGTTTTTGAGTTATGCGCGTTGGTCGTTAGAGACAGACATACAGACATACAGGCAGACAGACATACAGACAGACAGACAGACAGACAGACAGACGGCGCAACAAAAAAGTTTCGAAATCATCTGAAACGCAAAGATATATAAAAATTTTTGAAATCGGAGCAACTTTTTTTTTCTCGAAAAAATTAGGATCACCATAGCTCACACTACTATAGTATAGTATATGTGTGAGCTAAAATACCACAAAAAAATATTTAAAAAATATTTTAAATTTTTTTCCTTTTTTTCGTACGCTAATGGAATGTGCACCACTGCCGTCAGAGGATACATTGTTGAATAGGAAATTGTATCCGCTTGAAAAACGATCTCCAGAAGATTTTTGGAAAAGTTGACTGTTTTCGAGTTATTAGAAAAAACTATCAAAAAGCACGTTCAAGGGGGGAACCCCCCCAGCCAGGGTTCGGGGGGTGGTTCCCTTTCGTTAAATGTTCGGGCGAGTCTTATGTCTATCCATACCAAGTGTATTGCTTCTATCATTAAACGCATATCGCTTAAATCTCGGATGTAGGGCCTGAACTAAGTGTCTCTACTAGCTGAGAAAAAAGTGCGCAAGGTCGAAAAGTATTTATATCCACCTATATTATTTACGGATTTACCTAGTCATAACAACAAAAAAATATAAAATCAAGAATAGTATTCAAGCCTCAAAGAAGAATATATATATTTATCGGTTTCACAACGTTCTACGTCTTCCGATATCCAATCTCCACTGGTTTCTGTTTGCCCATAATTCATCATCTAGGCCTCTTATTCTTATTTCACTGTCTATTCCTTCTCTCTAGGTTCTCCTTGGCCGTCCTCGTTTTCTTCGGCCAGTTGGTTTCCATTGTAGTATTTGTTTAGGTAGTCTTTCATCATTCATTCTTTGTACATGTCCGTACAACGTCCTTACCGTACTTACGTTCACCCACTGTCATAATTTCTCTTATTCTTTGATTTGTAACTTTCTCTTTTTGATTTCCCTGCTGCTCTTCTCCAATAGTCCATCTCCGTAGCGGAAAGCATTTTTTCTGATCTATCCTTGATGGGCCATACTTCTGAGCCGTATGTAATAATACTTTTTACAATGATATAAGCTTTTGTTATGTTTTGGATATACTTTGGTCCCAAATTATTCCATTTAATAAAGTTATTGCTTTTCTTCCTTGTACGTTTCGATCTTTTATACCTTTGTCTAGTGTTCCGTCAGCTGTAATTTTTAGACCTAAGTATTTATATAAAGATAAATAATAATAACTTGTTTACAAATCGTGCAAAAAAATTACAGGTATTGCACCAGAAAAGCACAGGAAAAAAATAATTTGCTAGTCATAATTATTACCCTCAACTGCATTGGCAAGCTCGGATTTGAGGGGGGTAAGCGGTAATAACCCCCCCCCCCCCCTAGAAAAAATATATATATATATACTTTTAGTTAATAAATATCGGGCTAACCGCATAATTACCTCCCCCCTAGAAAAAATAATAATTACATAAATAGTCTTTCCGGCGACCATTACCACCCCAAGATTTTGGCCCAGATCCGCGCTTGTGCCTTGGTCCTTTTTAACACTGCCTTTCCGGGATTTTATATTATAATTTCTCTGTTGGTTTCCAGAACATTTAATTGTTAACTAGAATATACCACCCGCAATGTATATAAAAAATTATGTATCCGGTAGATACTCACATGTCCCTTTATAAAAAAAAAACTACCGAAAAAATTACCTAATTTACAAATTTTAGTAATAAATTCAAGTCACACAATTCATTACAAGTTTCTAGCAACAACTAATTAGACAAAAGTAAAATCTTCTTTAATTCAATGGCCCTTTGTTTTTTTTATATGGATAATTTTGTTCAATGAAGACAAAATACACATTGGTTTGTTTTTGTCCCATTAATATTTTAAGAAACAGTCTAAACGGGAAATCAATTTTTTCTTCTAAAAGTTTAAACTTCTTGTGGAATTAGGAAATAATCGTAGCAATCTGAATCAAAAAAAAAATCAAGGCTATTTTAACCTAAGAAGATATCTTCTGAAAACCTATCCTAACCCAATACACCATTAAATTGAATGGATAAGTTCTTTTTTAAACGGCCACATTCCAAAAATTTTCGTCAAAAAATAAAAATTGAAATCAAGCAAGCAAACTTAAATATGTTTTTGTTTGTTTTTTTTTAAGCTTTAACTTACTCAAAGGCCCCTAATTGATATTTGTTGTTTTTGGTGTAGAAGCAGTATTTGAGGAACAATCAATTAAATTGCTCATTCCAAGAAACCCCGTACATTAGTTTTTTTTGCAAACATATTGATTCGTAAAAGAGTTATTAAAGAAAATCGCAATGAAAAAATAAAGTTTCACACCCTGTATCTCGGTTAATATCAACCTTTCAACTAAGAAAAGTGTAACTAAATCTTAATATTTTGATCCAGGGAATCTACAGTTTTACTATGTACCATTAGTTCTGGGACACCTTGTATAATGTCGCCCAAAGCAGCTAAAAATTGATGTGTCGGACGGATACATTTTGTTTCGGACAATTACATTTTAGGTTACTACAACTTTGTTTATAGTAATTTGTAATTTAAAGATTTTTTTGAGGTTTTGTTAATTTGTATGTCGAGACCTTTTGCCAGAATAACAATTTTTTTGTTTATTTCGCACACCATCGAAAAAATTTCAGATCGGACATTACATATTTTTTTGTGTCACTTGTCTTTGTCTGTATTTTATTTTTAAATATAAGTAGTAACAATACAAACAAAAAGCTTCAAGTGAACTGAACGTTAACATTTCTTAAGAAAAAAAATGTTTTGGGGGATTGCAAAACCCTGATGACAAAACTATATTTTTTTAATATTGAAATAAGTTTTAGAACTTTAAATAAAAAATGGGCGATTTAGAATTTTAGAAACTTCAAGGTTTAATTTAATGTACTTATGTTTCCTTTTTGTTATGGTAGTTTACAAAATATACAGGTTTGAAATATAAAATTAACTTAAGTGACGCCAAGGCCTTCAAAACAAGGTATCACTAGACCCACTTTCCCTATCCAAAATATAGGGGTAAAGTATACCCCTCGAAGGGGGTTCGTGCTACAAAAAGTTCAAGATAGCTAAAAAGTGCCCCCCTTGCAAACAAAATCGACGTGTTTCTGCGTTTTTTTAATTTCCTGATAATTTTCGAGAAAATCCAGGTGGATCTTTTTAATTGTCACCTTGTTTTGAACAGTGTTAATGATGCAAATTGAATTTAGCTTAATTAGCATTTATTGTATATTAACGGACGATTGGTAATTAATAGAACAGATTCAAACTGATTGTTGTTTCAAACTGTTGTGCCCAAGTCTATTTTCGGCCTAGCATACCTGGTAGCAGAGCGTGAGACTGATGCGTTCTGGCAACTATTCTTTAACTATGTAGTAGCAAGTGCACGGTCTGGTTACTATATAGTTCTTACTTAAACCTATAGCAGGTGCTTCGTCTGGTTACAGGTCTTTTACTTAAAACTCGTAGCAAGTGCCTAGTCTGGTTGTGAGTTCTTATTTCCGACAGCAAGAGCACTAGTGTTTGTTGTTGTAAGTCATTTTTAACATTCCTTTTGGCTTATTGCAAGTGCCGTGACATGTTCCGTCTGGTAATAAGGCCCCTTTCTCTCCTCTACTCTAAAAATCAAGAGTCTTAAGTCAATTACCCTTGGAGCGACAAAGCCTAAAAATACACATGGTCCTTCGAACCGGAGATATCCTATCCAAGTTTTGTCTACTAAAGTCAGCTGGACCAGCAGTGACGTGAAATTTTGACATATATATAAGATCCAGAGACCGGTCTATTCTAGGGACCGTGCGTTTTACCTACCGCTTTCTGTCGTTACGCCTCCGCGCAATACCTGCGAAAAAAACAATGATTTCCAACCCGTGCTACCAACGCATTTAGGGGAAGGGGGAAGTTAGACTGACAATAGCATTGGGTGATGGGTGTAGGAACCGTGAGTAAAACGTCCCATTTCCTCCGTATTTACCCTTAAATTTGGTCAGGAGTGTGAATGATCAATGTGATCGTCGTTTTACGTCCATGTTTATTCTATCAAACGAATCTAAAATGCACGCACAGACGCATTGTGAGAGAGCCATTGTGTGTGTGGCGTATTGTTGTCTTAAATCGCATTAAACAATACCACAGTGCGACATAACGCATAGATTTTTGTATTGTTTTACAAAAACCACGTGCCGTTTCTAGTACCAAAATATGCGTGTTGAATTCAATATTGATCTTATAACCCCCTGGCTATCGATTCGGGAACGTGGATGAGGACGATGTGATATCTGAGGGCACGGCAGTGCCTCGCCAAGTACGTGCTGACGTACCATCTTTTCTTCAAACATTTCAGCCCATATTTGACCTATCTAAAACTCTACTTCGGAATGTCCTACGAATCTCAATCTTTGCACAGTCGTAGATCTCCATAGACTTAACAACACCTCCAAGTTTCATGGACTTCCATGAAGTAGTAAAGTAGTTACGAAATTTCAAAAAACGTCGAAATTGCCACTCACTCATGTATAGAATATCAAAATTCTACTGTACTTCCAGACATGCTACAAAGCTAAAATTTGGCAGACTGATATAAATTGTTAGCAAACCCCTGGAAAAACCCCAAAATTCTAATTTACTCCCCTCCCCTATACATATAAAGTTATGTAAAAGTAACATTGCCCACATCCAGAAATAGTAGGGAGCTGAGCTTTGGCAGACTGATAGGAACTATGATAAAACTATAGGAAAAAAATAAAAAACCCCAAAATTATAATTTACTTCCCTCCCCTATAATTGTAAAATAATGTAAAAGTAACATTGCCCACTTTCAGACAAGCTAGAGAACTGAGCTTTGGAAGGCCGATAGTAACTATGATAAAGCTATAGAAAAATATTAAAACACCCCAAAATTCTAATTTACTTCCCTCACCTATAAATGTAAAGTTATGTAAAATTAACACTGCCCACTTGCAGAAACGCTAGAGAGCTGAGCTTTGGAAGACTGATAGGAACTATGATAAAACTATAAAAAAATATTAATTTGCTTTCCTCCCCGTAAATGGAAAGCTGAGCTTTAGAAGGCTGGTAGGAACTATGATAAAACCATAGGAAAATATAAAAAAACCCTCAAAATTTTTAAAAAGACATTGCAAACATTTTGAACATTATTCCGCATATTTTACTACTTTAAAACTTAAATATTATCCAAATCCTTTAAAAAAGTAGTGAAATCATAACAAAAACATTTCATGTAAAAAAAAGTCAAGTTTACGCGAAAGTGGTATTCCGTAAAAAGAATTGAGATAAAAATAAAGCCAAGTTCTCCAATACAAATTTCAAAATGAAAGGTTCTTACTAGTTTAGAATTGTTTTTCTAAACTTGACTATTACGGCTGCAAATGACTCTTAGGCACAGTGCTAAATTGAACATAAAGAAGTTTGGCTGGAATAGCACAGTTTAAAAAAACATTTCTAAAGTAGTAAGAACCTTGAAATTTGTATTGGAGAAGTTGGCTTTACTTTTATCTCAATTCTTTTTACGGAATACCACTTTCGCGTACTTGGCTTTTTTTACATGAAATGTTTTTGTTATGATATCCCTTTGTGGGAACAGAAGAGCTTTGGCCAATAGGAAGCTCTAAATCATCACTGAGTCGTCACGTGTTATGCCAAAAGGCCTCTATTGCGCAGGCTTACCTTGCGACACACCCGAGGAACATTCAATTGTTTCGGGGTAGTGGAACAAATTTCGCTGCAAACACGTAAACATGGTTCAACATTTTCTCTTTTTGAACAACGCGCTATTGTTTCCGTTGTCAACCCTGGGTTCATAGATGCTGGAATTAAATCAAGCTTAATTAAACAAACGGAAGGTTCTAAATTATTGACCAGTCACCTAATTAATGACCAGGCAATTGTAATGATGAGATTGCAATGAAATGATAGCAATTATGCCCAAACCCTTGGAAAAATCAAAAAATTCTAATTTACTCCCCTTCTCTATACATGTAAAGTTTTGTAAAAGTAACATTGCCCACTTCCAGAAGCGCTAGAGAGCTGAGCTTTGTTAGACTGATAGGAAATATGATAAAATTATAGGAAAAAATTTAAAAACCCCAAAATTTTCAATTGCTTCCCTCCCCTATAAATGTAAAATTATGAGAAAGTAACATTGCCCACTTGGGGTTTTTTAGGATCGTGTTTGCCAAACATATTTGCGCCAAATCTATTTTTCGTTTTGTAATGTAAGCGATTTCAAAAAAACAAAGGTTCTTGGGTAGCAAAAGGTTAAGTTTATTTAGCTTTTGGCTCTTTGGAGAATTCAGCAATATGCCATCTATAAAAATCAGTTTAGCAGTTTTTTAGACATTAGAATTAAACCAAAACCCTTTTAAAATACTCTGCCAATCTATGGGCACCTAAGCTTACACTAGGTACTATAGTTATAGTGTACGTGTGAGCTAATATAACTAAAAACTGAAATATATTTTATTCAACTCAATTACCTTTCGTTTGATACCACACAACTCTAATTTTTAAAATCCACCCCACCCTTTTTTTAAAAACTAAAATGTATTTTGTTTAACTCCAGACCATTTACCTTTCGTTTGATATCACACACGCCATATTTTCACTTAAACTCTAATTTTTGACATCTACCCCAACCTCTTTTTTTAAATAACTTAAAATTCATTTTGTTTAACTCCAGACTTAATTACCTTTCGTTTGATATCACACACGCCATATTTTCACATAAACTCTCGCGTTCAGTGGATTTCGATCATTTTTAAATGGGACCACCACGGCTCAAGACCCAGCCTAGGTACCAAATTTTATTTAAATCGGACAAGCGGTTTTCGAGTTATGCGGGTTGGTCGTTACAGACAGATATACAGACAGACATACAGACAGACAGACAGACAGACAGACAGACAGACAGACAGACAGACAGACAGACAGACAGACAAAAAAGTTTCAAAATCATCGGAAACGCAAAGATATATAAAATTTTTTGAAATCGAAGCAACTTTTTTTTTCTCGAAAAAATTAGGATCACCATAGTTCACACTACTATAGTATAGTAGTAGTGTGAGCTAAAATCTTAAATTCCATTTTATTTGTATGAATTAAACAACGATCGTGGTCCGACAAACTGTGCTTTTAAGAATGAGTGAAAACATTCCATCATTTTAATATTCAAGATGGCTACATTTTAATAAAATCTTGGGCTTATGAACTTTAAATTTTCAATTAGTAAAAAACAACTTTTTATTTGCGAAAAAGGTATATTATTTTCTAAGACAAGATATTATTGATTAAAATCGTTCAAGTACATTTTAAGATATTACGAATATACCAGAGGCCAAATATTCATTTGATCAAAACTTTTCAAAAAACAGATTTTTATGAATTAAGCAGAACTCTTACTGTAACAAGATTTATATTTATTAAATACCAAATTGCAAATAATGCAAGGACCTAAAAGTATAAACAACAAGTGAAATTAAAGAAAGAAAAATAAGAAAAAAGTTTTTCTGTCTTCGGCCGGGACTCGAACCCGGTACCTCTTGCTCTGTACGCAAACATTCTAAGCATTGAATTACAGAAGACCACACATAAACTCAGTTATCATACCTTTGACAGTTGGAAAGAGGAAATATAGAGATCAGTTGGATAACTTGGTCGAGTTAATACCCTGAGAATTTCTCGTTCTTGTATTGAGACACCGCGCACCTGCATAGATAAAATTTTTCCGAAAATTTATGTGTGGTCTTCGGTAGTTCAATGTTTAGAATGTTTGCGTACAGAGCAAGAGGTTCCGGGTTCGAGTCCCGGCCGAATTTTTTTTTCTTTAATTTCACTTGTTGTTTAAAGATTTATATTGTTTTTTATTTTGTTTTATAATTTTTTATGGCTGGCCATATCGCTATAAAAAGGTACATAAATATAAATGACATTGTAGGATTTTGTATATTTGCAACAAAACTCTAAAAAAATTTGAAATTTGTCGTCAATCTAAAGAACATTTTTTTTCAAATCGTTAGAAATCAATTAAAGCATATAAAGTGGTAGTTTCTCCTTGCAAGGCATCGTAGGCGCCATGGACCGGCCTTCTCTTAACTCGGACAAATAATGTCGCAATGCCTATTAAAAGTAGATCGGAGTATTAGCTTACACGTATACTATAACTATAGTAGTTTGAGCTATGGGAATCGAAAAAAAAGTTGCCCGGATATCAAAAAGATTTATATATCCGTTTCAGATAATTTTGAAACTTTTTTGTCGCGCCGTCTGTCTGTCTGTATGTATGTCTGTCTGTAACGACTAATGCGCATAACTCAAAAACTACTTGCCCGATTTTAAGAAAATTTGGTGCTTTGGGTCTAGATGGTCCCTTTTCAAACTAAATCAAATCTACTGAACATAAGCCGAAAAAAAGGGTGGAGGTAGATTTCAAAAATTAGAGTACTGGTAAAAATATTACTTGGGTAGTAATTACATTATATATTAATCGTGTGAGCTTAGGTGCCCATAAATTGGGAGAGTATTTTTTATAGGTCTTGCAAGTGCACTTGCATCTTAATGGGGACTTGCAATAAAGCCAGGCTGTAATAGTGCCAGGCAGTATTTTGACAGTTTCTCATTGTAAGATAATAATAATAATAATAATAGTCTTTATAAGCAAACCTGCTCAAAATCAGCTAGGATCTTTTAATCCTTTGTTTACTATCAGAACCTGAATTATTACTGCCTTCCTTTATAAAAGAAAATGAACGACTTATTTTCAAATTCGACTTTGGTATGCCAATTTTGAACGATCAACTGTCAGTTTTCCTCGAGGTTATTAGTCGCTCTTTTATTTATGCAAAATTCAATTTGGTGTAAGTTGCTTTTCTACAGTTTTTATAAAGAATTCAATTGTCAAATTAAATTTTATCAGTCACTTTTAGTTTTGGAGATAGGTATGTATAACGTAAAATTAATATTTGTTAGACATTTTTATTTCTTTATATTTCTTTTTAAAATAATAAAATAATCAAATTAGCAAATAAATTAAAAGTAAAGACGTAAATAAAAAAATATATTATATATATTATAAATATTAAATGACGTATTACACGCAATATTTTTTTTTGTTAGGTATCCTATTCCTTGTTTTCTTTTCAAAACCAAAATCTGAGGGCACGGTAGTGCCTCGCCAAGTTCGCGCGGCCGTACCATCTTTTCTTGAAACATTTCAGCTCATATTTGACCTATCTAAAACTCTACTTTGGAATGACCTACGAATCTCAAACTTTGCGTAGATCTTCATGGAGTTAACAACCCCTCCAAGTTTCATGGACTTGCATAAAGTAATTAATAATAGTTACGAAATTTCAAAAAACCTCGAAATTGCCACTCACTCACTGATGTATAGATCATCAAAATTCTACTGTACTTCCAGACATGCTACAAAGCTGAAATTTGGCAGACTGATAGAAATTATGACCAAACCCCTAGAAAAAATAAAAAACCCCGAAATTCTAATTTACTCCCCTCCCCTATATACATGTAAAGTTATGTAAAAGTAACATTGCCCACTTCCAAAACTGCTAGAGAGCTGAGCTTTTTAAGACTGAAAGAGACTATGATAAAACTATAGGAAAAAATTTAAAAACAACAACATTTTAATTTACTTTCCTCTCCTATAAATGTAAATTTATATAAAAGTAACATTGTCCACTTCCAGAAACGCTAGAGAGCTGAGCTTTGGAAGGCTGATAAAACTATGATAAAACCATGGGAAAAAATTTAAAAACCCCAAAATTTTCATTTACTCCCCTCCACTATAAATGTAAAAGTAACATTACCCACTTCCAGAAACGCTAGAGAGCTGAGCACTGGAAGACTTATAGGAACTATGATAAAACTATAGGAAAACATTTTAAAACACGAAAATTTTCATTTATTCCCTCCCCTATGCATGTCAAGTTATGTCAAAGTAACATATTGTCTACTTTCGGAAACGCTAGAGAGCTTAGCTTTGGAAGGCTGATAAGAACTATGATAAAACCATGGGAAAAAATTAAAACACCTCAAAATTTTAAATAAGCAAAAGTTTTGAACAATATTCCGCATATTTTACTACTTTAAAATTAAATATTATCCAATTCCTTTCAAAAATAAGTGAAATCATAACAAAAACATTTCATGTAAAAAAAACCAAGTACGCGAAAATGGCATTCCCAATACAAATTTCAAAATGAAAGGTTCGTACTAGTTTGGAAATGTTTTTCTAAACTTTGCTATTACGGCTGTAAACGACTCTTAGGCACAGTGCTAAATTGAACATAAAGAAGTTTGGCTGTAATAGCAAAGTTTAAAAAAACTTTTCCAAACTAGTAAGAACCTTTCATTTTGAAATTTGTATTGGAGAACTTGGCTTTACTTTTATGTCAATCCTTTTTACGAAATGCCATTTTCGCGTATTTGGCTTTTTTTTACATGAAATGTTTTTGTTATGATATAGATAGCCAAAGTGCAGCAGGTGATATAGGGAGTTATTTCTGATAAAAAAGTTTATATAACATGGGGGTCGATCAACAACTCAATTGTTTTTCAGATATAAGATTTTTAAAGATAGAGGAGTGGGGAAAAAAAGGTTTTACATAAAAAGAAAATTTGTCAGAGTGAAATGAATACTTAGCTATAATTGTGATCGAAAAATGTATTATTTCCTTTTTTGATAAAATTACGAGTTAAGGAGGCTGTCAAAATAATTCCCACAAATGTGTAAAAAACAAAAATCTAAAAAAAAAATTTTTGCTCACTTCTTTTTTTTTAAATATCAATGATATTTTATTAATTATGTCTCCGTAGAAACTTATTTTTATATTTTTATTAACAAAAAATATCAAGAAAAACATTGCGTTTAATATAGCATTATAAAAGTTTCTTCCAAAAAAATAGTTTCCGCATAATTTAAAAAAAAGAGTTTGTTATCTCCACATTGCTCTTGTTCAAATACACTACTTTTAAAAAAGTTATTATCAAAAAATTGACCCCTAAAGTATACAACCCTATATTTGTGAGCAAAATTAAGATGATCAAGTAATCTGTAACAGTAGGTGCTATTCTAAATATACGACATTTATTTCATACTGATTTTTCCATAGGTCAAATTTTTTCTTTTTCGCTTTTTTCCTGTGCGTTTATTTAGGGTCACCGTTTCAGCATTACCCCCCCCCCCCCCCTTATACTTTTGTTTCGGAACGGCCCTTGGGTCATGCATTTATATAAAAATATTTGACGGATTAAATAAAAATTTGATAGAAAACGATATTCGCAGCTTGACTGATGGCTAATACTTCGGCCTTTCTATAGCCATAGACTTTAAACAATAACACTATTAAATCACCCAGAAACCTGCTTACGCAGTTTACTTACTGTATACCATTGTAACTACACCATCTATTACTTATCTATAGAATTTATTTTTGAGAAATACATAAAATAAAAACTGTGCTAAAAATATTATATAAGGGGCAATCATTTGCATTCAACAATTTTGATTTTAATAAAAATTAATTTTTTGGTTCCTCTATATATAGACACCGATTACACCAAGATAAAAAATTTGAAAAAATGTTGCGATTCCAGGGTGTTTTATCTTCTTAATTGGCTAAAATATATCTATGGTTTATTATTTTTCCTGAAAAAATACAAACTTTGCAAAAAAATTTTTTGCTAATGTTTAGAAATAAGAACAAGAGACTTTAAGAAAAATAATTGAAAATGACCAATAATCGCATCAGTGACCTTAGTACAAGACAATAATTTAAAAAAAAAGATGCTCCAGTAATTTGTCTATTGCTTTTAAAAATGGGCCGAGAAGTGTAAATGGCAAAAAGAAAAATTCTTGTGTAAGGGCACGGAGGCCTTGATCGTACTTAAATGTATATGGGCAAGCGAGCAGTCTTATTGAGGCGCCCGGGATGTGACTCAGCATACACTTTATAAAAAGACCCCCCCCTCTTGCATATGATCAACGGCGTCACATTGAAGGGCCAAGACGGGCCTTGTCCTTCAACTGTTTAAAACCTTATCGGCTACCAACATTGTGGCACATTTTTCTAATTAGACTAGGTTCTTATTCCCGCACTTTTATGACACTCGACGCCACTATACAGGTTGTCCCAAATTCGATTTCTTTGGGAAGTCTTGACCGTTACTTCCGAGTGTCAAGTAAAAAGGAAAGCTGTTTTTTTTTAACTCTGCGTTTTAGGAACGGAGGTTAACATGCTCAAAAAAATACCTAAAAAAATTAAATACTGAGCGATACGTTTCTTCAAAGGAAACTTTTCACTGGCTATTTCATCTTATGACTAAGTATACCCTAAAAATTAAAAGTTCAGATGAAATTCAACTGAATAGTTATGCAATTCCACGCCAAGTCATCCAATTTACAAAAAAAGCGTTGCCGTGACATTTAATTTTTTTCTTTAATCATGCTTACTAAATGAAACAGCTTATGCTTAACCACTTTTGCACAATTTTAGATTTTTTAATCCAATTAGTCGGTTGTACACGCATTTGAAAAGTCTAAAAACGGGCAAAATGGGACTTTAAAGAAAAAAATTATGCTCATAGTAAACAGCACCTAAAATAATTAACCTATAATTTTGAAAACATGCATAAAAGTAGTTTTCAAAAAAATGTGATGTTTAGCAAAATCTTTTATACTGGCTTAATTAGAGCAATTTAGAGAATATCCAAAAAACGCAGAAATCTTCGAAGTTTTCATATTTTTTTGGGGCATAAATGTAATGTTTTCTTAAATTTTTGATACAGTGTTGGCAAGCTATACTCATGGACAATATCTTCCTTGTATAAAACATATTTAAAAAGTAGACGTTTTCTTGGACTTCCACGATAAGTTAAGAATGTCAGGGAAATCCCTCAACTTCAGCATCAAAAATGACCCTGTCTATCGGGGTGTTGGTGGTAACGAAGTAGGGTAAATTTTTCACAGTATCATATACTTTTAAAAACAAGAATAAAAAATCTGGGTCTGTAATCCTTAAGGTCACTACACATTTTTTTGTTATTTTAATATTTTTAGTGATGTTAAATTGAATCACAAATTACAGGCGGAGATCTACGGGGGGGATGCCCCCCCCCCAAATCTGAAACTTTACTCAGTTTTGACACATAGAATAGACCTCCTGGTCACTATGCAAAATAGTTTTGTGAAATATTTATTATGATATTTTCCCCCAAAATAAAGTTTCTAGATCCGCCCCTGCAAATTAAGGTTTATCACAAGGTAAAGTTTATTTATGAGCACTGTTCAATAAATTATGATCTAAACTCTCTTCATAAGGTCACTACACAATTTTTTTAAAAGTTTATTTACTTTTTTAGTAGTTACCTACTGTCATATTTAAAAAATCAGAAAAGAAGTTGAGTTCTATAATTTCAGAAACCGAACAATTTTTTTCTGAGCTTGAAGTAAATTTAGCATCTATAGTTAAATCATCCAGAGGAGTAAAAGAATGAAGTCCAGTTGTTGTTTGTTTGAGATTTTAATGTAAAACAAATCGTTTCACAGTACCATGCATTAGTTTTGTACATAGTTTTTTTAATGCCCAGTGGCGTATGCAGAAATTTTCCAAGGGGGTTGGGTGAGGGGGCTTGAAAACCATTTATTTCTTCTTTCAGAAAAATTCAATCTTTAGGAGAAGTTATTTAATGGTTTTGGAAAGATTAGGCCTCCAACCTCCCTCCCTCCTGCGTACGCCACTGTTAAACCTGAACCATTTCATTTACCAAAGAAACAAACTAATTAATGTCCATGTCTCACCAAAAATGTATTCTTAAAACTAAAAAAAAATTTCCGACAGTGTTCGAAGATGGGAATTGAACCCACAAACTACGATCAAACGCAAAACAGTATGTGGCTATAAATAAGATCCCCTAACGATGATTTTTATACATAATGTTTTTCCTTTTGCGACTCAATAAAAAAATTTGATTTTTTACATGCTTTAACCAAATAGCTTAAAAGTTGATGTTAAAATGACAGACCCAGATTTTTTATTTTACTTTTATTTAAACGATATATTATCAAGTAAAACAACGCACAAGCGAAGTTTTAATAGACAGATAGACATGACAATTTTTTTAGTCAAAAGTTGCCAATTATGAGGTTTTTGCGGTTTTTCCAATTTTAAAAAATTTAGTTTTCTGAAAGCAATAGACCTAGAAATTTTTCTTTTGCCTTGTATGATAGTCAGGCCACTGAGCTTTAATGTGCTTATAGACTTTTTTTTGATGGACCATATTCCGCACCGGTGTAAATAATTAAAAATCGAGAAAATCATAAAATTTACTATAAACTATTTTTGCCATGTCAAAAAAGTGAGGTTAATTTTTTTTTCTGTATAGGATTATCCATCCAATATTAAAGATTTCTTCCGTCAAATTTGTTTTTACATAAGATTTAATACAATAGAAATAAAAAAAAATAAGGCCACAACTGATTTTATTCTTTTTTTTTGCTTTTAAAGTGGCCTGTAAAATACGGGAGGCGACATTAAAAATTAAAATTTGTTAATTTGGTATTCCTAAGGACACTAATACATGTTATCAAAATTTGGATTTTTTTCGTGACATGGCAGCTACCCCCATTGGATGATTTGGCGTGGAATTACTCTAATACTCAAAATAGACTATACAAAAACGATTTGAGCAAAAATTTAATTTTTATAAACATTAGTTATAGCCCTCCTCCCAAAATGCAGAGTTAAAAAAAAAACGCTTTTCTTTATACTAGATACACGGAAGTGATGGTCGAGACTTCCCAAATGAATTCGGGACACCCTGTATAGTGGCGTCTAGTGTCATAACAGTGCAGGACTAATTATTCTAATTAGAAAAATGTGCCACAATGTTGGTAGCCGATAAGGTTTTAAACAGTGGAAGACCAAGGCCCGTCTTGGGTCTTCAATGTGACGCCGCTGATGTCATATGCAAGGGGGCGCCTCAATAGGACTTCTCGCTTGCCCATATACATATAAGTAAGGCCAAGGCCTCCGCACATTTACAGAAGAATTTTTCTTCTTGGCATTTATACATCTCGGCCCACTCTAAAATTTTTCAAGGCAGTAGACAAAATATTGGAGCATCTTTTTTCAAAAAAAAATAAAAAACATTTTCCAAATGGTGGTTTTTTTAATTTATTGTCTTGTACTAAGGTCTCTGATACGATTATTTATCATTTTCAATATTTTTTCTTAAAGCTTCTTGTTCTTATTTCTAAAAGGTAGTAGGTAAACATTTTTTTGGAAAGTTCGTATTTTTTCAGGAAAAATCATAAACCATAGATATGTTTTGGCGAATTAAGAAGATAAAACAACCTGTAGATTTAAGGAATCGCAACATTTTTTCAAGTTTTTTATCTTGGTGTAATCGGTATCTATAGAGGAACCAAAAAATAAATTTTTATTAAAATCAAAATTGTTAAGTGCAAAATGTGGCTGGGTTGACATGGAAAGCCCAATAAATAAAGACAGGCGTGGATCTACGAAAAGTGCAAAAGGGGAAATTCCCCCCCTCCCCTGCCAAATCCCAAAATATATTTAGTTTTGAAACACAGAACACACCTTCTGGTCTGGCTTTAGGACAAGGGTTAATTTTTTTATAAACCGATTTATCCTAAATTTAAAACAATAACGTGTTGAGGCTACGATAAACATTTTTTAGCTGAAACCTAAAAAAAACCAACAAAGATGGAATTATTTATTTACAAACCGGTATATATAAAATTTAGAACTTAAAAACTAATTCGTTTTTTCGGTCTTAATAAATTAAATCATAAAATCATAGTATTCGCCCTAAAGTTTCAAAATTAATATATGTCGGTTCATAAATGAAAATGTCCGCTATTTTAATTTTTTCAGTTTAATTTAGTTATTAAATTCAGCGGCCTTACATACCCCAAAGTGCCAAATTGAATAAATATCGATTCATAAAAACAAAAATCCGCAATTTTAATTATTCATTCAAATCTCAAAATCAGCGGCCTTGAACACCCAAAATTTTCAAATTTAATACATGCATATCGGCAATGAATACACAATAGAGTTGTGTATTCATTGATATCGGTTTATATGTAAATAAGATATATATAAGAGTTCGCAATTTTAGATGCGCCATTTTGAATTTTTTTGTAATAATTTTTTTAAAAATTGCAATGTTACCGTAACTGCTAAAATTGCAAACTGAAACTACGGCGCACGGAGGTCAGCTTGTCTAATTTAGACGTTTGAAACTTCAATAGCTGGCCATACACACAGAGGTTGATCCGCCGGTTTGGAACGGCGCGGTTCAAACCGGCGGATTTGTCTTTCAATTAGTGGACATTCCACGCGCCACGTTATAGCCGGTACAGATTTATGTATGAGTTCAGACCGGCGGGCGAAACTTGTGGGGTCCGCGCTCACAGATATTTTAACCCGCGCAGACTTGTCTGTCGGTTTACACTGTGCCAGGGATAACAGACCGTTTTCCTCCAAAGTTTTAACTGCGCTAAGGTTCAACATGTCTTGTGAAAGTGTTGTTTTGTGAAGGGATTTTCTTGGCAAATTTATAGAAATTTACAAAGCACATCCGAGTTTATGGAAGATTAAAAGCAAGGATTATACTAACAAAAATTCAAAGAACAAAGGTTATGATGAACTTGTCAAATATTGTAAAACATATTATTATAAGTGCGTGTGCAGAAATTTCCACTGAAAATTTCAAATCTTCATATTGTCATGTATGTAATTTGGGCATGCTATCCGGAACTTGGTTGGTTGACCTGATGTAAAGGTATTAGGACGTCAACCTAGGAAGTATGTGGTGCAAACGATTTATGTTTAAGATTGAAACACGTTTGTAATCACATGCTTCTATAAAACCAATCAAGAACGGATAGTCGGGGTTCAGTTCAGTGAGTACGCTAAGTAACTAAGTTTTTAATAGTTAAGTATAGAAGCAGTAAAGAGATGCTGATCGAGAGCTGAACCCGACCTACAAGTGAATAATATTTGTGAAAACTGGGCCAGACAGTAGTGATTATTGTGTAAGTATCTTTGTACTAGTATTAAATAAACCCTTAAACTATCTTACGATCCTCTTTATTTGTGCGCAACACGTACACAAATAGTCACTACAACCCCCTCGTGACAATATGGTGATTTCTTCACGTATATTTAAAATATGGGTTAATATCTTTAATTTTCACTATTAAACCATTTGCAAAGTTTCAATTTGCTTATTAAAAAAATTAGATAAAAGTTGTTAATTGATTTGATAAACAATGTTGAATATTTGAAAGCTACTTTTAATTCTAAACATCTTTTCTTTATAACAATTTTCGATATTGTCAAAAAGAAAGGTACTTTACTCTGGAGCAAAAATCACATTTTTTGACAAACCTCGTAATATGACTGAAAAAATTTAACATCTGATGGTTGCATTTTAGGTTTTGGACCATGCAGAACTTTTTATGAAGAATAACTTTTTTTCGTAAAGCTAATAATAAAAAAGTTTCCCATATGCCGCCAACTTACGTGGACACACATATATATTGGACTGAAAAAGTCTGAATCGTTACGTATCAATTGCGTTTGTGACTTTATTATTTCAATCATGTATCAAGGGTTGTATAGTTGCTACATTCAGCTACCGCTTCTTGCCGCTGTATTAGCTATGATTTATTGTTTAAGCGTTGGCGCATGGAATTGGCCGACGTAATTTATTTAAAATGTGGCACAAAACACCGGTTTCACAGGATAAAAATTAATTCGTTTTGAACTATGTATGTAAAAATAGTGAATATAAAGACTACTCAAACTCAAACTCAAACTCAAAATATTTATTGCCGACAAAATCAAAACAATGTTTGACAAAGCAACGTCAAAAATTTGTACAAAATAGTTGGAACAATATGTTATTTCATTTTTAAATTACTAAGTAAAATACTTAAATAAATACATATAAACATTTTTGGTAAAGATAGTTTTTTGTAGCGGTTTTAAATTTTATTTCATTCTCACATGATTTGATCTCTGTTGGTAAACTGTTGTAGGCTTTTAGAGCTTTATAAAATGGTCCCTTTTCAAAAAATGTTGATCTATGCATAGGAATAGCGAGCTTAGCTCTGGGTCTGGTTTCAACAGTCATATTACTGCCGTATCTGTCACTATTTGTTGGAAAAAGGGCTTTGTGTTTTTTAACAAAAATAACAAGTTGTAGGAAATATATAGATGGCACTGTCAGTATTCTTAGTCTGGCGAAGTGCTGAGCACATGAAGTGCCTGGTTTAAGTTTTAGTAAACACCTTATGATTCTTTTTTGCGTTCGGAAAACATCCATTGCAAAAGAGGAGGACCCCCAAAAAATAATACCATATGACAGTACACTATGTATACTTGCATAATAGTATGTTTTAAGACTGTCAAATGAAACCAGATCTCTAAGGCGTCTTTAACAGCACAAGAGCTATTAAGTTGCTTTTTTAATTTATTTATTTGTTGTAATCTATTGTGATTACTAAGAAATCTGTAAATTCTAAAACTGGTATAGACTTTCCATTGAACTGAACATATAAAGATTCTTCAGTTTTGATTTGTTTGCGGAGAGTTAGTAAGCCAGTTTTCCCCATGTTAAGCCTAAGAGAATTTTCTGTACACCAGTTTGATATTCATAAGTAGATAAGGCCTGCACTGGCCCTCTCGATTGTGTCGAAATTGCACGATCAAAAACATTTAAAAGTGTTGAATTATACGCTATTAAACACTTTAAAAACAAATACAAAAAATTTAAGTGAGGTTATGGTGACTATGTTTACTTTGTTATTTTTTGATGGTTTCATAAGGGCACTCAAAAATCCTAGTTGCGATACAGTAACAAATAAAACCAAGTGACCACTATAAAACCATAATGGCGTATATAAATTTATTTAAATAATATTGTAAAGAGAAAATATTTATCTAGTCGTTTTAGCAGTGTTTTTTAACAATAATTTTACATTAATTTTCATTTATATAACATAGAAATTTTTTTAATGGTGAAAAGTGTAAATGATTTTTTTGTTATTTTAAATATTTGTTATTTTGTTCTCAAAAAACTATTAAAAAGCATTCTTGAGCTGGCGCGCTTCTTTTGAGAGCTTTTTAGATACGATTTTATCAGAAAAATAAATCTGGCAGGTAATTTGATCATTAACAAAACGACAAACTGGGTATATTTTTATGTGATAAAATAATTTTGGGACTCTGATATTTTTGGCAATTTTGTTACCTAAATTATTTTATATAGCCATTGTGAATCTAAAATATGGCCATAGCTTTTATAAAAAAAACTTCTTTACTCTAAAGGTATTATGGTATTCAACATAATCGCCAGGATACCAAATTACCAAATCTAGTTTTATAATAGGATAGAGGACGTTTCTGAGTTGCTTTGCTCTAGAAGGTTCTATACTGGTGGAACCCCTAGAGGGCGAAACTAGAGTTTATTTCTTATGGTTTTATAGTGAGTTTAATACATAGGTTGCCACCACCAATTGGGGAGTCCCATTTAGGAGGTCGTCTAAGGGGTATATAAGGGTAATGGGAACGTGCTAGCGACCAAACATTGAAACTAATGGTTTTAAGGAAAGACGCTGGCAACCTTTTAGCTTCTTCTATAAATAAAGAAATGTTACTTGGGAGGTTAGGGTTAGGAACATCAAAGAAGTACCCAATTAAGGGGTATTAAAAAATCCGGTTTAGCGGATTATGCTTGGACAAATTATCGTTGGACTCAATGGTCTGAAACTTAAGTTTTTCATATGGAGTCGCATTGGCAAAAACAATAGCTTATTGCACCTACCAGGTGGGCCAAACAAAGCCGGACAATATTTGTTTCATTTTACCTTTTGAACTATATCATCGATTTTAATGAGACGAACTGCACTTGACAGAGAATTTGACTAAATATATTTTTACAAAATTAAATGCTACCCTTCAAAGATGCTCGTTTATTATTGTGTTGCGAACATGTTTTAATTATTTATTTTTATCAGTGAAAAAGCTGAATGCTTGCAACGCACAACAAGGTACGAATCAGCAAAATCGGTTCAATGGTTCTAAAAAAAATGTTTTTGTTTCAGCCAATTATGTCTGCACTTATTTCCTTATAAATTTATTTCTACTGAACCGATTTTGATGAAATAAAAAAGATCCTGGTGAGAATTGATTGCTTTTTAAGGATCATCATCAAAATTTATCGCCATCTTTAAATTTAGGATGGCGGACAGAATCATGAGTCTTTAAAATGGCGTGTTTATTCTTATTTTCTGAAAATGTTTTAGTTTTTTTCAATCTATAGAAAAGCAAACTTAAAACCGCTTAACAAGGTACAAAGTAATAAAATCGGTTATGTGTTTCTCACAAAATCTGATTTTGTTTAAACCATTGTTTTACAAATTATACGATTGCATTGCCAATCCTGTCTGCATTCAGTTCTTTATCAATTCATTATTACTGAGCCGATTTAGTGAAATAAAAAACATCATGGCGCAAACTGATTGATCTTTAAAGTTTGCACCATGACGTAATAATGAATTTATAAAGAAATGAATGCAGACAGGATTGGCAATGCAATCGAATAATTTGTTAAACAATGGTTAAATCCAAATCCGATTTTGTGAGAAGCACTACACCGATTTTATTAATTTGTACCTTCGGCTCGGGGCCTGCCCCCCCCCCCAAGACTTAGATTTTTTTACATTCTTCCACATATTAAAAAAAAAAAACACAAAATTCGACAATCATGATGATTCGGGCCCCCCAAGAGGCCTCGCCCCCCCCCAAGAAGCCTCAGCCCCCCCAAGACGCCTCGCCCCCCCCAAGACATATATTCCTGGGTGTGCCACTGTCTTTATGCAGGAAAAATGTAGTGTTTTTCTATAATTAAAAAAAATATAACATTTTCGTAAAATAAGAATAAACACGCCATTTGGAGAATCAAGTATGATTCTGTCCGACGTCTTAAATTCCAAGATGGCGGAAAATTTTGATAACAATCTTTAAAGAGCAATCAATTCTCACCACGATTTTTTGTATTTCACTAAAATCGGTTTAGTAATAACGAATTTATAAGGAAATGAATGCAGACAGGATTGGCAATGCAATCATAGATTCTGTAAAATAATGGTTGAAACAAAAATAGATTTTTTGAGAACCACCACACCGATTTTCCTAATTTGTATATCGTTGTGTGAGGGAAAAGTAGTGATTTTCTATAAATAAAAAAAAAACTAAAACATTTTCGGAAAATAAAAATAAACACGTCATTTTCAAGACTCAAGTATGATCCTGTCCGCCATCTTAACTTTTAAGATGGCTACAAATTTTGATCATGATCTTTACAAAGCAATTAATGCTCACCAGGATGTTTTTTATTTCATCAAAATCGGTTTAGTAGTAATGAATTTAAAGGGAATAAATGCAGACATGATTGGCAAGCCAATCGTATAATATGCAAAACAATGGTTGAAATAAAAATATTTTTTTAGAGCCACTGAGCCGATTTTGCTGATTCATACCTTGTTGTGCGTGGCAAGAATGCAGCTTTTTCACTTATTTAAAAAAATATTTAAAACATGTTCGCAACACAAGAATAAACGAGCATCTTTGAAGGGTACATTTTAATTTCGTCCGCTATCTTGGATTTTAAGATCGCGGAAAAAAAAATTATGTAGTCAAAACTCTCATTAATTCTGTATCAAGTGCTAGTCCACGTATAGCTAGATGGATTGTTACTTTATCTCAACATTCTTTTGATATTGTTCACAGAAAAGGTACATGTAATACTGTGGCTGATGCTCTGTCTAGAAGTTTAGAGGATGTAGCTGTCTTAAATTTAACTTTTTTAACATTGGATAATTGGTATAAAAATATGATAAAGAATGTACAATCAGATCCTGATAAGTATCCTGCTTTTAAGGTTGAAAATAATATTTTGTATAAACATATTCTTGCTAAGTATAATTTTGATGGTAATATCTCAAACTGGAAAGTAGTTGTTCCTACTGCACATAGAAAAGAACTTTTGAATAAATACCATAATGAACCTACTTCAGCACATTTTGGCATCTCTAAAACTTTATCGAGAATATCTGAACTCTATTATTGGCCCAATATGCGCCAAAATATTTATAAGTATATAAGAAAATGTAAAATCTGTGCTTCATGTAAACCTGGTCACTTACCACAGGCAGGTGTTATGGGGGAGTATAGAAACAGAAACTTTCCATTTCAAATGATTTCCGCTGATTTATTGGGACCTTACCCTCGAAGTAAAGGCGGTTATCAGTATCTTCTTGTTATAGTAGATTGGTTTACTAAATACCCTATAGTTCATCCTCTCACTAAAGCAACATCTCAGTCTATTATTAAATTTATAGAAAATCAAATCTTTCTTGTATATGGTGTGTGCCAAATTTTCTGTTGCGATAATGGAAGCCAGTTTATTGCAAAGGTTTTTAAAGACTTTATGGCAAAATATAATGTTCAGAAGATTTTTTATAATGCGGTATATCACCCTCAGATAAATCATACAGAGAGAGTAAACAGAAGTATTGTAACTGCTATAAGAGAGTATATCCATGAGATTCATAAGTCTTGATGCGAAAAGATCTATGAGATTGCACGGGCAATTCGATTAGCAAAACATGATATTACTGAATTTTCTCCTTCATTTTTAAACTTTGCTCGAAACATTCCTGTCGGTGGTGATTATTATGGTCTTATTTCAGAAATGCCGACCAATAAGCTGGAAATCTCTAAGAAAGTTCATAATCCAGACACAGTACAAGAACTCCCACAAATTTTTGAGGATGTTCGAAAAAGACTGCATAATTCTTATAAAAAGACCAAACAACGTTATGACCTGTATTTTATTGGGGATTACGTTTGGAAGAAAAACTATGTTTTCTCTAATGCGGGAAATAATTTTGTTGGCAAACTTGCACCCTCAGAGTAATAACATATATTATTACTCTAAGCTTGCACCTAAGTTTATTCCTTGTGTAATTATTAGAAAATTTTCAAAATTATTTTATGGCCTGAAAGACAGGAATGGTAGTGATTTGGGTAATTATCATGTATCTGATATAAAACCTGATGTTACACAGGAACTGGATTTTGATGATTGGACAGAACCAGAAAGTGATATCTCTGACTAATGTTCACATTCTTTTTTTACCCTAACTTTGTCAACTCTTTTTGTAGTATTTTATGTAACTATTTTTTTAAGTTTTAAATTTTTGGTGGTACCTGAACTGGGCTTTCTATCTTTATTCCAGTCAGTTACTGAAGGGTGAGTGGTGGGAGAAATGACAAGACATGACAGACGGACAGACAGACATGATAATGACGAAAGGACATTTTAATTGTTTTAATGTATTAACTTTTGAGATTTTTTCTACTAAATTTTTTCACTTAACTTTTGTAATTTTTTATATAAAAAAAAATACTGTATTTTGTGATCTGGTGTAAACTTTGGACCGCATGTGTTTGCAGAAATAGTTTTTTTTCTTGTCTAGCTGAAGGCTAAGGGACCATATTTTAATATGACCTTTACCAACTTTTTTTTCTCCTTTCTTTGTTTCAATTTTTTAAAAGAAAAAATTCTCGTCCTGCTGTAAACATTAAGGAGGGTGGTGTGGGTCGTTGATATTGCCATGCTCTGATTGATTTTTAGTCGATTTTTAGTCGATTTTTAAATCGATTAAGAGGGTGGGAATCCAACTTCTGCTGCGTCTGCCTCCTCGAGTGGTGGCCATTTATGGCCATCCGGCACCACTGGATGTCGGTGATATTAAGCGCCTTTTATGGACTTGATATCACCTAACCAAAGACGCCTGGGGTTGGGGGGACCTAGCAGTAGGGATAAAATGCTGGCTAGCCGACCGGCCATCATGAGTGACAAAAATCTTTTTGTACCCCAGGTGAGTAATAATCTCACCGACAGTTCTGATCGGGTTGAAGCCCCGGTTGCTGTCGTTGGCTCCATGGGTTCTGGGGAGAGCCACCCACTCATTAACCCTCACGGAGGAGGCGAAAACTCCGAACTCTCACTGAGAGTACAAAACGAAGGGGAAGTAGTGCCGAGTAGGCCTACAGAACCTAACCAAGAAAGGGGTGCCGAAGAGGCCCCTATGGAGCTGGAGGTTCCACCAACTCCAGCTCCAACATCGTCACCAGACCTTGAGCGGGAAAATGAACTGCTCAAAAGCGACGGTGACACTACTGATAAGGACTCCAATGTGGAGGCCCGAAATCAGAACAAACAAGATCAGAAGAGGTTGTCTGGCTCGGCAAAAAAACGGCTGAGAAAACTTCTTCAGGTCGGCTGGGAATACTCAGCTGCCCACAAACGGGCACTAGAGGGACCGCTAAACATGGAGACGGTAAAGCCAAGCTCCAAACGTCCACGGTCCAGTGCTAATACTCCAGAGCAGGAGTCGAAAAGACCCTGCCGAGCCTCCTACAGCGCTGCGGCAGAGGGAGTTAAAGTTGGCATTGTCCACAAAAACTACCCCTCCGAAAGCCTCACAGGAGAAAACCTAAAGGCACTGCAGATGGCCATCCTAAGGTCTCTAGCAGATGTCCCTACTGGCGCGCAGGTCAGATTTCTAGGCTGTACTCGTCGGCCTGGATGGTTAAACCTGACTTGCGCTGACGAACAAAGCGCCCAATGGTTGGCAGAGGTGTCGTCAACTCTACAACCATGGGAAGGGTCGCAATTAAGGTTCGTCAGAGGGGAAGAACTTCCCAGGCCACACGTTGTAGTAGCGTACATCCCCGACGATCAGCAGGCGACTCGGCTCACTGCTCAGGATGTCGCTAAACGTCTTTGTGCGCAAAACAATGGCCTAAACACTGCTGACTGGGTAACCCTGAACAGTGAAGCCTCTGGACCGGGCCAAACATGGACATTCGCCATTGACGGACTGTCCATGCAGGCCCTGGAAAGCCTAGACATGCGGCCCTTCTTTGGATTTGGAAGAGTAATCTTCCGAACCAAAGGCAGGGGGCGTGGGTCTGGGTCAGCAGGACCATCTGGAATGGGCGCCCAAAAAGCAAAACAACCTCCTAAAGGACAAACCAATGTCCAAGGAGCAAAAGGGGATCAACAAAAAGACCCCAGTGGGAAGGCGATAAAGAAGCCCCCCACAAAAACCCCTAAAAAAGAGGGGAAGAAGAAGGGTAAAGGGAAGAACATTCCCGGTAAACCCACCTACAAAAAGGGCCCTTGACGGGACCCTCCTGGAGGAGGCGGCGGCGATCGCGAACCTCCCCAGACAACCGCCTAAATATAGGCAGGGAACAAAAAAAAAAAAAATAAAATAAAATAAAAATGGCAGGCGCACAACAACGCCAACATCAAGGCCTGCACTTGATACAAATAAATCTACACCATACCAAGACAGCAACGTACACTCTTGGTAGAGTTTTCAAGCAACAGAGGTTAGACATTGCTCTGTTGCAAGAACCGTGGCTATCAAGTACGAACCAAGTAGCTGGACTCAGCCGAACTCTTGGTAACATCATCACACATAACTCAGGTAACAGACCACGAGCATCTATTCTTATAAGAAAAGATATTAACTACTTTATCCTTTCAGACTTTTGCACTGATGACCTAGTAGCGCTACGATTAATTGTCCCTGGCGAACAGGGCATGACAGAACTAGTTGTTTGCTCAGCATACTTCCCGGGTGACAGAGAAGCACCACTGCCCCCGACACCAGAGGCAGCAAACCTGATTGCATATTGCAAAGAGAGGAACGTACAGCTCATCCTAGGCTGTGATGCGAACGCGCACCACACAGCGTGGGGTAGCACTGATATCAACAGGAGGGGTGAGTATCTGTTCCACTACATCATAGGGGAGGGGCTTTTTGTTAATAATGTTGGCTCCAAACCAACCTTTGTCGGCCAAAATAGGGCAGAGGTACTATATCTAACAATAAGTACAAAACTATTTAGCAATAAGATCACTGACTGGAGGGTTACAGATGAGCCCTCTCTGTCAGACCATAATCATATACAATTCACCGTCGGCATGGGATCTACAAAAACAATTAGATATAGAGACCCAAAAAGTACAGATTGGAGTGGATATGCTAAATCCCTCCAAGAAAAGCTGAATTCAGCAATGACCGACGTGTGGGATCGTGATAAAATAGAAATAGCCTCTGTACAACTCAGAGAGGCTATCATAACCGCATATCACGAAAACTCACCTCTTAAAACCAAGACTGATAATCGCGGTATGTCTTGGTGGAACAACTCTGTGTTCAAAAAAAGAAAAGAGGTCAGACGTCTATTCAATCGGGCGAAGGAGACGGGTAACTGGGAAAGCTATCGTGCCTCCCTTAGCGAATACAACAAGGAGATTAGAAGTGGCAAAAGAGAGTCGTGGAGGAGGTTTTGTCACGGACTCACTAAGCTTCCTGACACCACAAGAATTCACAAAATTCTGTCCAAAGAGCCCGCGGACAGACTCTGCGCAATAAAGCTCTCTGACGGCACTTTTACAAGATCTGAAAGGGAGTCCCTCGAGGCACTAGCAAACCATTACTTCCCAGGAAGCACGCTCCTTGAAAACGGGAATACTCCTGAGCAATTGACTCATGGACACAGGCGGATTGGAAAATTGCAAAAGAAATTATCAACGCAAATGCGATAAAAATGGCGTTCACGTCTTTTAAACCGTACAAATCACCGGGGCTTGATGGTATTCTTCCAGTGCTAATACAAAAAGGCCTGGAAGTGCTAGTACCATGCCTGGTGAAACTGTACAGGGCCAGCCTAGCATGGAATTATATTCCAACTAGCTGGACCAAAGTTAAGGTAGTTTACATACCTAAGGCGGGTCGGGCAGATAATACTCCAAAATCTCTCCGACCCATAAGCCTCACCTCTTTTCTGTTGAAAGGCTTGGAAAAAATAATAGATGCACATATTAGAGGTGGCGCCTTATTGGCCCATCCACTTAATGCAAACCAATATGCATACCAAGCAGGCAAGTCAACTGAACTAGCTTTAAACAACCTTGTTGGAAAAATCAAGGAAACCCTCGATGCAAAAGGCGTCGCAGTGGGCATCTTCCTTGATATAGAAGGACCATTTAACAATGCACTACCCAATTCCCTCTTTGAATCAGCGTGCGCCCGAGTAGTTGAATCCACCATCACAGGGTTCATCAGGTGCACACTCGAAAATCGAGTGATTGAAACCACACTTAACGATGTGATGGTAAGTTTTAGAGCGGCTAGAGGCTGTCCACAAGGAGGAGTTCTGTCTCCCCTCCTGTGGTCTCTGCTGGTCGATGATCTTCTTGCCATCTTAGAATCGCTGGATGTAGAGGTATTGGGCTACGCGGATGACGTAGGAGCAATCATTAGAGACATTCCAGAAGAAGAGTTCTCTGGAAAGATACAAGAAGTACTAAACACGGTAAAAGACTGGTGTGATAGGGAACAGATGTCTGTTAATCCCTGCAAAACAATCATTATACCGTTCACCCGTAAAGGAAAGCTAGACTTCCTGACTCCTCCGGAGCTTAACGGTGAAATAATTCCATTTGCGTCAGAGGGTAAATACCTGGGGATCACCCTAGATAAAACTCTCACCTGGAACGCCCATTTGGAAAAGGTAATCCGCAAAGCCACACTGTCCCTATGGAAGTGTAAAAGAATTTGCGGAAAAACCTGGGGCACTAGCCCCAAACAAATGTACTGGCTGTATATAACAGTCATTAGACCAATGATTGCGTATGGTGCAATAGTCTGGTTTGAGAAGGGACATCAAAGAACCTCGAGAGCCAAACTAACCAGCTTACAACGACAGGCCAGTCTTGCCATATGTGGTGCAATGAGCTCTAGCCCATCGACTGCGCTTGAATGCTTACTAAACTTACCTCCGCTTCACATTTTCTTAGAGGCGGAGGCACGAAGAGCAACTTATAGAATAAGGGCCAACCACCAGGATGGCCGGGCAAACAAAGTGATATCAACAGACCTAATTAGGGAACAAGAGTTGGATGCAACTCTAGAAATGATATCCGACGTCATGCCCAACACGGTGTACAGCAGAAAGCTATACAATATTATACTCCCAGAGAGGGAGGAATGGTTAAAAAACAGGACCAACTTTTCAAACAACGATAGCTTCTGGTATACCGACGGATCCAAAATGCCATCAGGCGTTGGATCTGGAGTTGTTAGTATCCAAGAAAAAGTCGAGATTCAACATAGTCTCGGCAAATTGGCTACTATATTTCAGGCCGAACTCGTAGCCATTGAACTGTGTGCCCGGTGGATTACTGACCACGAATGGACCAACAGGACAATAAAAATCTTCTCCGACAGTCAAGCAGCCTTAAAAGCGCTTGATTCCTACACGGTCTCATCGAGAACCGTGAGGAACTGCAGAGACTCGCTGAATACGCTTGGTAGCGCTAATAAGGTGTCATTAGTATGGATACCAGGGCATTCTGGGCACGAGGGAAATGAGGCCGCGGACCAGGCAGCGAGGGAAGCGGCATCTGCCGAATTTTTCGGCCCCGAACCAGCCCTGGGCATATCATACAATGCTAAATTAACCATATTGGGATGGATGGAGGACAGCTTCCAACAATACTGGATGAATATACCAGAACTGGCTCACTCTAAAGAGTTCATTAAAGGACCTTGTCAGAAGAGAGCCAGAAATATCATTGGACTTACCAGACATGAGATCCGTATAGTGACAGGACTTTTTACGGGTCACTGCCGACTAAGAGTACCCATCCACAGAATGGGAATAACAGAAGAGACCGAATGTAGACTCTGTATGGAGGATGATGAAACAGTTAGACATATACTGTGCGAATGTCCGGCTATTGCACGTTTACTTCAAAACACTTTCGGTAAACCTCAGATTGATTCAGAAGATCTGAACAGCGTCTCACCCAAACTGATAGCTAACCTTTTTGGAGGATTAGGCATACAGTGGTGAGAAACCACTCAAAAGTGAGCCACAATAGACCCACTAGTGGTCGCAGTGGAAGGGCTGCAAGCCCCACTCATATATGAATCATCATCATCATCAAACATTAAGGAGTGCATGTTTATTTAAATGAGGTGTGATCTACAGAAAACAATTTGTTTTGCTGTGGACAATATAGGAGTGCATACTTTTATTTAAATAAATATGATTTACAGAGAACAATATTTAAAAAATTTCATTCATTTTTTAAATTTTTTATATTTCAAGAAAAAAGAAGTATTTTAAGATTATTTTTCTTGCATTCAATTTTTTTTTATTAAAAAAACATAACACTGGATAATTTTTTTCAATTGATTTAAGTCTTCCATTTAAAGTTTTTCATATATTTCTGGTAACACATTAGATTTCTTTTTCAACTTCTATATTTTTAACATCAGATTAATTTTTCTTACAGAAACTAAGTTTCTAAATTTTTTTTACATACCCGAATGTGTCGATTTAAATTGAGTAATAACTCAATAATTTAATTTTTAATATTAATACGCCGGATTGTCTTCTGATTGTTGGGGAGTGTTTTTGCATTTCTAGTTGGTGTGGGCAGGCAGTCTTGCAGATTACTTTGAGGGCTACTACACGAGACTTTTTGATTGCTATATCAAACTGTGCAATTTTAGACTGTTTGTTCAAATTTTATCGAAAAAGTAATAGTATACTCTTAAAGTAATTTATTTCATCTTGAATTTTCTGTACTTTACTTTGAGAACTAAGCAAACCAAAGTGATCTGTAGACTGTGTTTCATTGCTGGGGTGTTTGAGTGTTTTTCCATCTTTTTGGGAGACAATGCGGTATATTAAAGGGGGGCAATTTAAATAAATTCTAAATTCCTTTTGGTAACTTTTACGGCTTTTTGGTTTAGTGGGTGTTGATTGACAATATACTCACAACTTTTAAATTAGTAAACTTTTGGGTTTAAGCTGGTGATGGGGGGTTGAGATAGCCTCGAAGGTAGCTTAGGCGAGCCTTTACTATATGAGTCTTGGCTACTGTCATACGAGTCGCTGCCCAAGAGTGTGTTTATAATGTCAATTTAACAGTACTCTACTAATTTGATCCTGTCAAAATTTTTCTTGTTACTATGACATTAGTGGTGAAAATTTTGTAATTTGAATCCCACTAGGTAATATTATTGTAAGTGTAAGTACAATAATATTATTGTAAGTGTAAGTACAATGTCCTTACAAAATATTGCTGTATTACTTAGTTTTAAGTTTTTTTTATATATAAAAGTGAGTTTCATATTGTAAAACTTGCACATAGGTTTAAGTATGTGCTGGCGCCCATATAATTTTTTTTATTATTTAAGTAAAATTGTATATCACCTAATGTTTTTGAGATAGTTCCTGACCAAGCATATTTTAATTAATTGGAATTTGATAGTTTTTTTTGACAATACTCACAGAAAAAAAAATAATAAAATTAATTTTTTTTTACCGACTATAGGGAGTGTGTTACGAATAAAATTACATTTTTTTCGTAACGCGTTTTTGCTAAGTGAATTGAAATATTTGCTTTTAAAAAATAACCTCTAGCGACATCTTACGTGAGAGAGTTTAATAAGAATATTTTGAAAATAAACCGGTGACTTGCACACTACCTGTCCGTAGTCGGGTTAAGTTCGAGATTATTGATTTTATGCAGTGAACTAACTGCTGGGAGAGGTTCATTTTGAATTTGTTTCAGTTTGGGAATAGGATCGAGTGAGTTGTCTGTCCCTTTTTTGTCATTGGGGTGAAACAGGGATAGAAAGAATTTTCTGGTTGTTCAACTTGTACGACAGACGTTGCGTAATTGGCCTCTACGATTGTTTACAAATTTATTTACCTATAAAACAATAAACATAAGTTTTTTGTAATTTAAATAAAGTGACTCAAAATTATTCAGTCAGTTTTAGTCTTATTAATGAATACGGATTTGTGTTATTGATTTTCTGGAGAATGAAGATTTTGGGATTTTAGCGAGTCTGATTGGTCAGTGATTGCTATGCAGTTTGGGAAATTGAGAGGAAGTTTACAAAAATCGCTCTCTTTTGTTCGAGCATTTGTCGAGAAACAAGGTATTTTAATTATGTTATAACATAACCTAAAAAATTTTTTTGTTCATCAAGCATGGCTTGAAATTTTTTTTATAGGATACATTAAAACTTTGCTCTACTTAATCAATGGTAATATGAAATTCATATACCAGATTTTTATTTTTAATTAGGTCAATATGTTATAACATAAATATATATATATATATATATATATATATATATATATATATTTTTATAAAAATTTTTCTTTGCCGAGGAAATGTTACAATTTTTCTTTATGCCTTTAACAGACAATTATCTCTCTATTTAGACTACTTAATTTTTTTTATAAAAATTTTGATTAGTTTCATATTTTTTCTTTATCAAAATGTGGTATTGATTTTGTTTTATGGTTCAAACTATGTTCGACAAAATATTTATATATTAGCTATATGGTATTTTGGTTATAGTTTATTTATAATGGGTTCACAATGCTGTGCCTACATGGGATTTCTAGAATCCAGATTATGATTTTAAGCTAGTAGTTAATCCTGCATCTCGCTCATTTCTTTTTTGGATAGCTTGGTACCAATTAACAATAGTCACTACGACATCACCATATGGTTAAATTTAAGGTTATGGTTATCATAAGCACCTTTGGTTGAAATAGAGTTAGACAGGTTAATACAGCTAAATTTTATATAGCTATTGCCGATAGCTGTTTTTTACATATAGTTTTTTTTTATAACCAAAATACACATTTTTGTTTTTTTTTATAAACTTAGGTGATGATTTGCATCCAGAAAAGATAAATAACTTGGTGTGAATAGACTAAAGTTTTATTTGGTAATTCTACAGAATTACTGTACAGTATGTACAAATTTTGATGAAACTTTGGAATATTTATATAGGGTGTTTTGATGGACCTGATCAGAAAATAAAGTTTTTTGTTTTTATCCATGGAAAATGATTGAAACCATAGTTGTATTTTAAAGATTACTTCATGTAAACTGAATCTAACATTTCCTGGGTTAAGATTGTTTTGTTTTTATGTTATTTTTTTTTCTAACCTCAATTCTCGTCAAAACTTTGAAATATTTATATAGGGTGTTTTGATGGACCTGATCAGAAAATAAAGTTTTTTTGTTTTTATCCATGGAAAATGATTGAAACCATAGTTGTATTTTAAACATTACTTCAAGTATACTGAATCTAACATTTCCTGGGTTAAGATTGTTTTGTTTTTATGTTATTTTTTTTTGTAACCTCAATTCTCGTCAAAACTATTACAACATGTAAATATTTTTTTACTATTGTACATCCAAAGAAACAAGGTTCCAAAAAGGAAGTATGTCTCTTTTAAGTTATATTTGAACAGTAAAATCTATAATTTTATTAATATCATTTTTTTACTACCTTTTTAAGAAACTGAGTTTCAACAAAAAATTAATTTTTTTTTTCTTGTTTATATTTGATCATTTGTTTTTTTTGTCTTTCTGAAACAAAATAAATGTTGAGGGTTGTAAACAAAAAGTAATCCTGATCTTTCATTTCGTTCCTGCATTGATACATTGGTAACATGGTGATAGTAAGAAAAATCTGTCACCATTGTTGTTAATTGTGTCAAAGTAAATAGAGGTTTATTATCATTTCAAAAATAGAAAATTGACAATATTTTTCTTAAAGGAACCTCACGACCCTAAATAGCTCTTCCTAGCCGAGATAAATTTGAGGTATATTAAATTAAAAACAACATCAATAATATACAAAAAGTTATATTAAAGGAAAAAATAAGTTAAAAAATCTGGTGCTGACATCTCGGTTTTATTTGATAATTTTAATTTGGAAACCGTTGAACTGATAACATTTATTGCTGATTCGATGTTAACATTTTGTGTTAAATTGGAAACCGTTGAATTTATAGCATCTTGTGCTAATTTTACGAATGAATTTGACACCACTACATTGGACATTGTTGTCTCGTTAACTTCTGTTGTAGTTTCTGTGACAGGATTAGTAGCTTCGGGAATTGTTGACACGTTTGCCGATGGGTTTATTATTTTTAATTTTGAATCAGTCCAGTCATTTAGAGTTGGTGTTGTTGATGCTGACTCTGACTCTGAAGAGGTTTCCTCGGAAATGAGTACCGATGTAGTTAATCCGTTAACGGGTAAACTTGATGATTTTATATTAAGTAATTCGGTAATTGTTGACACGTTTGCCGATGGGTTTATTATTTTTAAATTTGAATCAGTCCAGTCATTTAGAGTTGGTGTTGTTGATGCTGACTCTGACTCTGAAGAGGTTTCCTCGGAAATGACTACCGATGTAGTTAATCCGTTAACGGGTAAACTTGATGATTTTATATTAAGTAATTCGGTAATTGTTGACACGTTTGCCGATGGGTTTATTATTTTTAAATTTGAATCAGTCCAGTCATTTAGAGTTGGTGTTGTTGATGCTGACTCTGATTCTGAAGAGGTTTCCTCGGAAATGACTACCGATGTAGTTAATCCGTTAACGGGTAAACTTGATGATTTTATATTAAGTAATTCGGTAATTGTTGACACGTTTGCCGATGGGTTTATTATTTTTAAATTTGAATCAGTCCAGTCCTTTAGAGTTGGTGTTGTTGATGCTGACTCTGAAGAGGTTTCCTCGGAAATGAGTACCGATGTAGTTAATCCGTTAACGGGTAAACTTGATGATTTTATATTAAGTAATTCGGTAATTGTTGACACGTTTGCCGATGGGTTTATTATTTTTAAATTTGAATCAGTCCAGTCATTTAGAGTTGGTGTTGTTGATGCTGACTCTGACTCTGAAGAGGTTTCCTCGGAAATGACTACCGATGTAGTTAATCCGTTAACGGGTAAACTTGATGATTTTATATTAAGTAATTCGGTAATTGTTGACACGTTTGCCGATGGGTTTATTATTTTTAAATTTGAATCAGTCCAGTCATTTAGAGTTGGTGTTGTTGATGCTGACTCTGATTCTGAAGAGGTTTCCTCGGAAATGACTACCGATGTAGTTAATCCGTTAACGGGTAAACTTGATGATTTTATATTAAGTAATTCGGTAATTGTTGACACGTTTGCCGATGGGTTTATTATTTTTAAATTTGAATCAGTCCAGTCCTTTAGAGTTGGTGTTGTTGATGCTGACTCTGAAGAGGTTTCCTCGGAAATGAGTACCGATGTAGTTAATCCGTTAACGGGTAAACTTGATGATTTTATATTAAGTATTGTTGAATTATTGATGTTTGTTGTCAATTTTATTACAGGAGGAATTGGCGTAGTGAAAGGTGTTTCTAATTCTGGTGCAGGAAGAATCGTTGCGCTGGATGTTTCTGGCATTGAAGAAGTTGCGGATGTAATTGGTTCGGTGGGGGCTAGACTTGTCGATGTTGAGTGGGAAACAATACCTCGTGTTAAGTCTAAAGTCTCTTTAGTAGTCTGTTTGGTGGTTGATTGTAATCGTTGAGAAGGACCTCCCAAATTATCAGTTGACGCCAACATAGTACTGCTGCCAGTAGGGGTACTGAAATTCAAACTGGGTTCGACTTCTGAATATTTGCTAGTAGTGGCGGTTCCATTACCTGAAAGCAAATTTATATTACAAAAATCTCGAGAAAACACAGAAAAGGTATTATTAAAATGGTAGATTTTTACTTTATTTATTTTTAAAAAATAATTTTTTAATGGTATAAGTTTACCTTCAGATTCAGGCCGTTTCAGCTCAGGGTTGCACTTATATAAAGCTACTTTACATTGTTCTTCTCTTCGAAAGTTATTTGGCGTTCTGCCGCAACCCTAAAAGTTTGAACAAATTACAAAAAAAGTTGTTCTTATTACAGTTTCCATGCATTTAAAAACCGTATACAGGCTGTTCCAAGTTATGTGCTTATTTTTTTGTCGTAGAGAATGATAGAGTAGAAACAAAATTTCGGACTTCCATTGTCTTTATTGTCCGCTTATTTTGATGCCTATTTCTTTCCAATCGGGATAATGGGCGGACAATACTTGAACCACCTAAGACATGCTGATGATATCGCCTTAATAACATACAAGAAAGAAGAACTGATAAAAATGCTGGATACAGCAGCTAAAAATATAGGCTTGAGTATGAACTACACTAAAACTAAAATCAAAGCAAACGCGGACGAAGATATCACGATCAGAATAAATCAGAATATATTTATATACCTAGGACAAATTATTAAACTAAAAACAAAGAAAACTAAACAGCTGAAATCAAGAGACGAGTAAGATTGGCATGTTGTATATTAAACTACATAATAAAATATCCTTAGTACCTCAAAACCAAATTCTATAACCCATGTATCCTTCCTGTGCTTACCTATGGATCCCAGACCTGGACACTTACAAAATCAAAGATGGATAAGGTAACAAAATCAATGGAAAGACAAATAACATGTAAAGCTAACAGATAGAAAAAGGAATTAATGGATGAGAAATAAAACAAAAGTAAAAGTAAGTAAAAGAAGTAGGGGAAGACCCCAAATGAGATGAACGGACGATTTGAAGAAACACGCGGGAACTAGATGGATGAACACGGCGACAGACAGAGAAGAGTACCTAGAAGATATTGGGGGAGGCCTATGTCCATTGAAGAAGGCTAGGTAGATAGAAAAACTGTCTTTATAAATTAAACACGACGTTTCAGTTAGTAAGTATCTCTAACCGTTTTCAAGTTAAACTTGTCTCTAAATGTAATAAAAGGTGTTCATGGATAGTGAGGCGGTAGGTAAGTCCTTATATTTTTGTAAATATCACCGTACAGGGAAAACTGTACGGTGCAATTATTGTTAACAAACCGCTTATTTTTAGAATAGTTCTAATTTAGATAGGTTTTATGAAAGTATTTTTAATTTAAAAATGTTAAAATTATTAAGTTAGTTAACTTAAAAGTAAAAAAAAATCCGCACAGTACAAAATTGCTTTGTTGACAAAAAATTTAAAAAAAAAGTATACGTTTGCTTGTCCCCCCCCCCTTTTACCCATCACTGCCGTAGGTCACTCATTACCCAGAGATCCAACTCGAACTCATGGTCTGAAGCACAGTGTGCCTGAATGAAGTAAAGGTTACATAAAAATGGTACCAAAAACTAATTGCACATTTTGAATATGAGTTCTTTCCTGACTTCAGAGCCATATTCATATAAATCCTAGCTGATCCTCTTCTCGAAATTTTTGACATTTTTCTAGTTAGTCTAGGAGGTGGCACCTGTCACGTGTGACCTAATATGTGCGCTCAGTTTGACTACGGGGCTTTGTTAAGCACCCATAGTAGTATAAAAAAAGTTTTGTTACATGGTCGTTTGGCCGCCATCTTTGAAAATGGGCGCCAAATTGATAGATTTTTTGTTTAAGCGTATCTCCCTACCCAGTGGTCCGATTTTGATTTGTTAAAGCGTGTTTAACTAATTTTTTTAAGACAAACAAATTTTGTCTTTAAATTTTTTTTGATAAATCTAGTAGTTTTTGAAATATACCGAGATTATTAGTATTTCCGCTCGCAAAATAATTAAAATAATACTCATTTTATTGTAGCTACAATATTATTGACATTTAGTTTTTTTGTTACATAAAAAGCTTTAAACCTTTCACAGAAGTGGATATTGACTTATTATGTTTTTAAAGTTCGATGGATGGTACCCCTAAAGACTACCTTAAAACGGGTGGTTTTTAAAACTGTTCACAAGATTATAGAATAAATGCATTTGCAGCGAAACGATGCATTCTGGCGAAAAACCATAAAATTAATTTTTTGTAGTACTTTTAATTCCGCTTCTTTTGATGTATCACTTAGCCTTCTAGCTTTGATAGTTAGCTGGACAAGCCAGCTAAAATATACAATTTTGTAAAAATTTCATGTTTACACTCCAAAATCGATTTCGAAATCGGACGACTGAGTAGGGAGATACGCTTAAACAAAAAAATCTATCAATTTGGCGGCCATTGTCAAAGATGGCGACCAAACGACCATGAGTTTGACCATGTGACCAAACTTTTTTTACACTCCAATGGGTGCTTAACAATGCCCCGCAGTCAAGCTGAGCGCACATATTAGGTCACATGTGACAGGAGCAGGAGCCAGCGCCGAGGCTAACTAGAAAAATGGCAAAAAATTGATAAAATTTCGAGAAGAGGATCAGCTAGGATTTATATGAATATGGTTCTGAACTCAGGAAAGAGTCCATATTCAAAATGTGCAATTAGTTTTTGGAACCATTTTTATGTAACCTATACTTCATTCAGGCACACTGTGGAAGGGTGACAAAATAATAGTCACTGGAATATAATTTATCTGGCGGCAGGTACTTTATTTTGAAATTATTGTTAACACACCGGCTCTTTTTAGAATAGTTCTAATGTATATTTGTATTTTTTATTTAAAAATTCTTGAAATTATTAAGTTAGCAATTTCCGCAAAGTACATCATTTCTTTAGAAGAAAATTGAAGAATTTAAAGGCTTTCAGAAAAATAAAAGATTTATTAAAATACTTAAGGGGTTTCGTTTAAAAGAATGTTATTTTTCATAAAAACTTCAAAACTTACTGCTATGGGTGCTTAGCAACTCTTTCCTGACTTCAGAGCCATATTCATATAAATCCAAGCTGATCCTCTTCTCGAAATTTTATCAATTTTTTTTTATACTGGGACTTTTCCATCCATACTAGGATCAATCGCCCAGTTTTTGCCAAAGTTTTTGCGTCGAAAAATAGCTTTTTAGACATAACAACACAACCATGCGTTAGGTGGGACTCGAACCTACAAGCTCGCAAAACGCCGTGATTGAGGCAGTCCGCTCGAATATATGCTGCCAGCATTGCAGCGATATATCCGAAGCAGTACCACTAAACAAGCGGACACGAACTCACACATCGAAATTTTATCAATTTTTTGCCTTTTTTTACAAGCTTTTATTTAGCTTCAGATGTTCTGTCCAACTAACTATCTAACTAACTATCTATCAAATCTTGTGAAGCGTTTTTTGAGACACTTCCCATTATCCGATTTGGATGAAATTTGGTACACACATAGTCCCATGACAATACAACATTAAGAAAAAAATATCCACACACCCCTACCCCCACCCCTTCTATAGAGAAATGTGTTTTTGACACACTTCCCGTTATCCGATTTGGATAAGATTTGGTATACACATAGTGGTCCGATGATAATACAACAATAAAAAAAAATATCATTATCAAAGATGGCGGCCAAACGAACATGAGATCGATCACGTGACCAAACTTTTTTTCTACACCTATAGGTGCTTAACAATGCCCCGCAGTCAAACTGAGCGCACATATTAGGTCACACGTGACAGGAGCCAGCGACTAGACTAACTAGAAAAATGGCAAAAAATTGTAAAAATTTCGAGAAGAGGATCAGCTAAGATTTATATGAATATCGCTCTGAAGTCAGGAAAGAGTCCGTATTCAAAATGTGCAATTAGTTTTTGGAACCATTTTTATGTAACCTATACTTCGTTCAGGCACACTGTGTGTAATTTACCTTGTAAATTTCCCGGACACACGTCTTATTTCCGTGGTCATACCAGAATATCGGGTATCGAGATTGGCATTCGAATTTGCTTGATTTGACTTGTGTGTGCCATTTTTCGCAGTCTAGAAAACAAACAAAATTTACCCTATTACGAGTGGCGGATCAAGGATTTCCCTAGGGATAGGCCAAGGAGCAAGCAAAAACCAAAATATTTATTTTGCTTCCTTTTTTTAATAAGTCTAAAATTAGAATTAACACGTATATAAAAATTATGGAATACAAAGTTTTTTATATATTTATTTTGCTTACTGTTTTTAATAATTCTAAAATTAAAATTAACACGTATAGAAAAATTATGGAATACAAAGTTATTTTTGTGAAAAAAATTACAAAAATGGCGTTGTTTGTGTTGCCGCCGAGACGAGAGATTCTCGCCTCTCGTCTCGTCTCGCCCTCTCTCGACGAGGCGAGAGAGATACTCTCTCGAATGAAAGCTCGAGAAGAGACGAAAGAAAGACCCTCTCTCGTCGAAAGATTCTCGCTTCTCTCGGTCTTTCGAACAAAAAAGGATGGTTTTATAAATTTTTTTGATTTACCATCTGATCGTATTGACCTATTATAGAGTTAAACTGATATTTATGTAATGTTTTTTTTAACAAAGGGTATGCAAAAATTGACAACATGTACTGTGGCTTACCTTTCGTTTACTTTAAATCAGATGGAGAAAATCAAAAAGTGTAATTAAATTGTACTGTTACTGTTGATGCTTATTAACGTACTGAATATTTTATTTTCGAAAATTATTCATAACCGGGAAATTTGGATTTTCTTTTCTAACTTTTGGCGTAAATCTCTGTTATTTAGAAATCTGTTGATCTAAAAAAATGTTTTTGGACGCTTCTTTAAAGAACTAAAATTCTGAAAATCAAATAATTTTCTTGCGGAAATTAGTTTGTTTTTTTATTTTGAAAAATATGAAAACTTCAGATAAAAATCTGCTAGTTAAAAAGTTTGCGCGCGTTTATTTAAAAAAAAAAAAACAGGAATTTCTTTCAAAAACATGTTTTTCCTTGAAAAATTACAAAAAATTAAGATTAAAAGAAAGTTATTTTTAAAAAAAGTTTTGGTTGTTTTGAGAAAGCCGCAAGAAAAATCTTTAATTTCCGGAATCTGTATTTTAAATAATAGATTTATTGCTTTATTTTTAAGGATTTATATTATTGGCAAAACACAAAACAATCGTTTATCAATGAACACTTGGGATTTTAGGTACAGTTTTAAATAAATAAAGCTTTGCTAAACTTTTCCACAGCTTTTATTTCATCGGCATCGTAAATAGAAAAAAAATTCGGGGTGGGTACGAGACAGTTTTGGGGAGGGGGGCCGAGACAGTTTTGGGGGGGCGCCGAGACAGTTTTGAGGGGGGGCCGAGACCCCACGAGAACGTATTTTATGCTTTTATATCTAAAAAAATCTTTATTTCGGTGGGGTGCGGGCAGGCCCTCCGGCCCCCTTATATACGCCACCCCTACATGTATTGTATTTACTTTTTTCTTTATTGTATGTATGCATATACATAGCATTTTTGGTTTACTATTACAACCCCTCTATCATAGATAAGAATATGTCAAGTAAAAAAAAAGTTAAACCTGACACCAAACTTATATAGTTCGTTTGCTACCTCATGGTACACCTCTGAGAAATTGGTACCTTTAAATTTCCAGAAATAAATTTAGATTCTAAATAGTTAGGGCAGACTACCCCTTAGACCTTTTTTTTAAATTAGACAAAAACCACGTAACAGGAAGGACATAGATAGTTCTCATCAACTTTACCTCCTCTCAGATCCTGGAGTGCCCCAAGGCTCTTACTTGGGTCCATTGCTCTTTAACCTGTTTATGATATTGACATATTATCTTGCTTCAGATATTGCTTCTTGCTTCTTTTCGCTGACGACTTAAAGGTTTTTTGAAAATAACCCCTAATGGTGACTCTAGCATTACTGTAGATTCCAGCCAGTTCCACTTCAATTTTTGCATCAAGAAGTCACAAGTGCGAGAGATAAGAGACTATTTAAAAGAACATCAAAAGGATAGCATCACTTTCGCTAGGCGCCTTTTCATTGGAGGCACGCTGTTTACTTTCTCTGCCTGATACACTAAGATCATATACCTCAACCGAACCGAACCGAACCCTGTAGATAGGTCGTTACGCTGGTGTAAGAGTAATGGGATGGAGCTAAATGTGCTTATGCAAAGTTATAAAATATACAAGTCGAGATTTTGTAACGACAATATTTACCACATTAAATACAATTTTATCAGAATTTTATATTTTTCGGATTTCATTTTTATTTTATCATTTCATGTTAAATTTGAAAATTTGAAAGCAAATATCTCAAAAACTAATCGATGGATTTTGGACATTTTTACACGGTGGTAAAGATATTCAAGAGGCCTTCAAAACACCTATTTAAAATATAGGGGTAAAGTATACCCCTCGAAGGTGGTGCATGCTACAAAAATTTCAAGATTGCCAAAAAGTCCCCTTGCAAACAAAATTGAGGTGTCCGAGGGTTTGTCAGTGGAACACCGTGTATAAGGGTAAGGTGAGAGGTAGTCTGTCTTGTTCTTAAAAGACGCGTCCAAATGATTTGAAATATATGTGAAACTTTTGAGGTGTGTCATTAAGTAGCAAGAAAAAATCCAAATAAGTTGCAAAATCCTATTTTTAAACACCTCGGTTTCTTACCTTCTTTTTGAAAAATTGCACCAGTAACTATAATTTTTGGAATAACCAAATATACAATCAAAAAATGGTCTGTATTTGAAAACATGTTTGGCTATCCATAAGAGTTGGTTTTTTCACAACAGTTTTTCTCTTAAGTCTGTTATAGTAATGTTAGTTTTTTTTTTCGAACACTATAATTTTGTTGATATACGTAACTCGAAAATATCCCGACAGAATTAACCAGTGGTGTACCCAAAATTATATATAAAAGCCTCTTGCCCACAAAATAATCTATCTCCTCCAAAAAGAAGAAACTTACTCTTTAACTCTTTAAAATAATATAAAAAAAAACAAAACCAAGTTATTTGTTACATTTTAAAAAGAGAAACTAAATTTTTCCATCCAATAAGCACAGACGTTTTAGTTACATCTGTCTTTATATCCTCTCGGGACCATAATTGAATTTGGAAGAAGTAACAGCCATTACTCCTAGAACCTAAAGTAATGGGTAAAGGTAATGAAAAAGTAGGGACTTTTTTGAATAAAACCTGACTTTATTTTAGAGTCGACTTTATTTTGACACATTTACACAGAAAAAAACAGCTGACCTCTCAAAATTAATATACCAAAGCCAAATTTAATAATAAAGACGCTAACACAGAGAAATACGAAAATCCCTTAAAAAGTTGGATACAAACAAAGCAATGGGTCCAGATGGCATTCCCGCGATAGTACTCAAAAATTGTGGTAACGAACTCACCCCAACTTTCGCTAAATTATTCAATTTATCTTACAGGAAAGGAGTATATCCATCATCATGAAAGCCTGCCGCAGTACAACCTATTCCAAAGAAAGGAAAAAAGACAGATCCGTTAAACTATAGACCAATTACTCTACTTCCGGTGATATCAAAAGTAATGGAAAGAGTTGTGAACAATCACCTAACCAAGTACTTGGAAAAGTACAAAATTATCAACGACAAGCAATACGGATTTCGAAAATATAGGTCAACTGGCGATTTACTTACATACGTCACTCACTTATGGCAAAAAGCGATTGAGTTACGGGGCGAAACAAGAACAATTGCCTTAGATATATCTAAACCATTCGATAAAGTCTGGCATGAAAATCTGCTCAACAAGCTCAAAGCAATGGGATTGTCGCCGAAACTTTACACTTGGTTTGAAAGTTACCTTAAGGATAGATCCATTTATGTTGCACTGGATGGCCGGAACTCCAACTCTTACCAAATAAATGCAGGTGTGCCACAGGGAGCAATCCTTTCGCCAACACTTTTTCTGATTTACATAAATGACCTCATAGATAAAACAGTAAATCCACTTTATTGTTTTGCAGATGATGGCAATGTAGTCTCCTCAGTCATACCACCCACTCAGTGTCTCTCCGCACGTGAATTCCATCATCTTAGACTAACTCAAATATCGCAGATAAATAACGACCTGGAGATAATAGAGGACTGGGGCAACAAAAACCTTGTACAGTTCAACGCGCAGAAAACGCAAGCAGCCCTGTTTTCAAAAAAGACCAGCACCGGTGAGCCAAACATCATGCTATCTGGAAGTGCTGTCACATTGCAGAGCCAGTTGAACATCTTAGGAGTCACTGCAGAGACCAACATGTCTTCGTGGCAGATATAGCTAAAAGGGCGTCCCAAAAGCTTGGCCAACTGCTGACACTCTACAAAGCCCAGATTCGACCAACTATGGAGTATTGCTCACATATATGGAGTGCGGCACCCAAACAAACTTTTACAGGTATTATCACGGAAAATGCTCTGAAGAGTTGGCACGTATGATCCCCCCGGGAGTAGCACCTACTAGGCGAACACGTCAAACAGACGGTAACCATCAATTGACTGTCAAAATAGAGGCACCAAGAACCTCATTATATCAGAATTCATATCTCTGGAGAACAGCATCGCTGTGGAATAAACTCCCTGCGACAGTTTTCCCTGCAGGTTACAACCTGAACCGTTTCAAAACCAACACACACCAACATTTCCGCGCACTGGCCGCTTCTCGAGCGTGATAGGGATCTCCTTGCGAGTGTGCTTAACCATAAAAAAAAACTTTAATTTAATAAATACCGACACTAATAAATCCGGTTTTTAAATACACAAAGGCCGAATTTTGAAGGAGAGCAGCTGCTTTTTATATGTAAATCTGTCACCATAGGATCGATTTTACAATAAGGTCAGGTTTTATTCCAATAAGTGTCTAGTAAATCAATCACAGCTTGCCCTACAAATAACGAAAAACTCCAAGCCGAGGATTATTTTGTTTGTGGGGATCCCAACTAACATATACGCAGGGTGCCCTGAATTAAAGTAACTACATGGGGATTTCGGAAACGGTAGGAGATACAATTTTGGCTAAATAAGAAAAAAGTTGTGCTATCGACATTAAAAATTTCCACAAGAATTTATAAAATATCTCGGAAAAACTGTGGTTTTTTCGAAAAATTTAAATAGTTCCACCATCTTTTTAACAAATTTTACAAAAAGACTATGGCCAAAAAGACTATCGCCAATGACGTTAACGAATTTTTCTACGCTTTCAAGTTTTTTTGTAACCAAAAAAAAACCAAAGTTGTCGATTTGTTATTTCTTATGGCCGCCATATTGATTTTATACACTCATTAAATAGAGCATAAAAAGAGCTGTTCAACCATGTATAACAAGCCTATCATCGGATCACGGATAATTTAAATTTATATCAAAACAATTTTTCATTTACCTGGCTATGGAGGAAATGCCGTAACAACTTTTTTGTCATTTAACTAAAATTGCCTGTTATCGTTTCCAAAATCCCCATATTGTTACTTTTATCTGGGACACCCTGTATAGTAGCGGCTATATGCTCCTAAGGCTCTACTACTTTCTTATGGTAGAAATGTGGTGATCCCATAAAAAATCGTTACGTTTTAGTTGTGACTACTATCTAGTCTCACGAGACAGTAGATTTTTGGAAAAACCTCCCTTTAAACTTCTTACGACTGTTTCTTAATAGTCTATTTTGATAGTCTCCTCTACCACGATAATGTGCTGCCAAAGTTTTACTTTCTTTTTGATATTTAGATAATACATACTACATTACCTCTAAAAAGTTAAGTTAAAATAACTTTGCAGCCGCAACAATAGTTCTTGCCATAGGGAGTTACACTTTTGTGACATTTTCAACCTTGTTTATCATATGCATAATAACAGCAACAAGAAAAATTCAAAAAAATGGCATGTCTTTGAGTTTTTTATAACTGTGCGTTTTTTTTGCCAAAATACAGTCAGCATCTTTTTATTAAGGACAGTGACAGTTTTGCCTTTAATTTTATACCAACATGACATATTTAATTTTTCTGGTTAGAAAATATGTTTATATCATGTCAAAGTCACAAAAGTGTAACTTTGAAAATGTAGACTTTCAGTCACATTTTGGCAGGGCGGATCTACGGGATGGGAAATCCCCCCCAAAATCTCAAACTATATTTAGTTTTGACACACAAAATACACTTCCTGGTCACTATGGAAAATAGTTCCCCATATAAAGTTTCTAGATCCTTTTGGCAGTTTTGCAAAATATTTTCAACCACCATGTCAAAAGAGGAGCAACTACTTCCCAGAACGCATTCCGTTTCCTATTGGTCCAGATATTTTGAGATTAGGTGACGTTGTATTTTTATGTTAATTGCTGAGGTTATCCGAAATAAGTGGGTGTGCTTTCGGCCTGTTCGGCCGTCGTCGTTGGAAATTCGTTCTCGACGTTTCGCCATCTCGAGTGGATGGCATCTTCAGGAGATGTTGACTGTTTGTCGGCTTCTCGAAGACTGGTGGTTAGTCTGTCGCGGGCGCAGGTTATATACGCTATGGCGGGCGGGGCGTATATCAGAGCTGGTCGGTGATTGGTCACTTTCCCGAGATTCAGTTTTGTTGTTGTAAGCGAGCCGTTTAGTGTTTTTAAGAACCGGTACCCATGTTCTGTTAATTTTAAGAGTTTCTTCAGATCTGTTGAAGTTCTACTGGTGTTTATAAATTTCGATTGCTTCTCTATAGAGTCTTGGATAGTATGCAGAGGAGGCGCAGAGAACTTGTGTGTCCTCGAATTTTATTCGGTGGTCTTCATTGTTTAGTGTGTTGTTTGCAACTGCGGATTTTTCCGTATGTCCAAGTCGACAGTTGGCTTTGTGTTCTTTGATTCTTGTGTTTACGGACCGTTTGGTTGTTCCGATGTAGACACTTCCACAGGTACAGGGAATGCGGTATACCCCCGAAGAACTTAGTGGGTTCCTTATATCCTTCGCAGATCTGAGGTGGTTCTCGATCTTCTTAGATGGCTTGAAGATCGTTTTTATGTTGTGTTTTCCCAGAATACGTCCGATCCTATCCGTCACTCGGACCAGCTCTGATATACGCCCCGCCCACCATAGCGTATATAACCTGCGTCCGCGAAAGACTAACCACCAGTCTTCAAGAAGCCGACAAACAGTCAACATCTCCAGAAGATGCCATCCACTCGAGATGGCGAAACGTCGAGAACGAATTTCCAACGACGACGGCCGAACAGCCCGAAAGCACACCCACCATTGGACGATGGCCGCGAAAGCCTTTCACAATTTGTTATCCGACATTGTTTTTAAATTAGCTCTGCACTCCTCCCCAATCAAAATTGGTGTTAACCTAACCCTAGTTAGGTTAACACATATTTCGACCCCCCCAATAACTTAACATAATTCTGCTTATAAATAATATTATAATTTATTATTAAATAATTTTACATTTTTAAATGTCATCTCATGGCGGAGTCTCTGAAATTAACTTATGCGCAGTAATAGAAATAATCATCAAAAAAATTAAGGCCCCTTTATCTTTACGCCTTCCACACCCATTTTTGATTTTAAAACATAAAACATTTTACTACCAAAAACAAATAAAATTATCAAGTATTTTTTATTGTTAATATAAATTTACTTGTCATAAAACATTTGAAATACAGTCAAACTTTTATAAAATGCCCTCGTCAAAAATTAAACGATTTTTTTATTTGAAATATGGAAAATCAGTTTGAAACAACCCAAAACAATAGTGAACGCAACCTGCCTTTATCTTTCTATGTTGTTAGACAAACAATTTTGTTCAATCTAATGATAACATTTTGACAAAAAATAACCCCGGGAACATAAAAAGTCCCTGACTACACCTAGTAATAAAATCCAAAATATCATTTATGAACAATCCACACTATCTTTATTAACCCATTTTCGTCTGTTTCAATGACGTAAGTTGTACTAGTGACGCAATGAGCTCATTGTATGACTAGTGGTGTATTAAGCTCATTGCGTAACTTATTAAACAAACAACAATCCCAGACAGCTCAAGTAGATACATAACTGCTGAGAAAGTTATTATATGAGTTTTACCAGATTTTAAAAGCGCTTGATTCCTATAGGGTCTCATCGCGAAGGGATTGGCTGAATGCGCTTGGTAGCGCTAACAATGCGGTCTAGGACAACTGGGCGCCGCCAACTGGGCGCCGACAACTCATCGTCGCCAACTGGGCGCCGGGCCAACTCGGCGCCGAACTAAAAAAATTTTTTTTGATAAAATGTGTAGATGAAAAATAAAATATATTATTTACATAAAAACATCTTTAAAAAATCCTTTACGCAATTTTTTTGAAATTTCTTTTTGTTAAGAAAAGTTAAATCCATTAAGTCGACTGTTGAATCTTGGTAGTTGTAGTGTTTGGTAACCTGGTAACCCTACAATTTACGTTTTTTATTACAACAATGGGGGATCCAAACATCAAAATGGCGGATTTTCTTATTTACTAACCGATTTGTCTCAAACTTAAAATATTACATTGCTTGAGGTCATTTAACAAAATTTTTTACTCAAACTTAAAAAAATCAAAATGGCGGATCCAAAATGGCGGATTTTCTTATTTACTAGCCGATTTGCCTCAAACTTGAAATATTACATTGCTTGAGGTCATTTAACAAAATTTTTTACTCAAACCTAAAAAAATCAAAATGGCGGATCCAAAATGGCGGATTTTCTTATTTACTAGCCGATTTGTCTCAAACTTAAAATATTACATTGCTTGAGGTCATTTAACACAATTTTTAACTGAAACTTAAAAAAAATCAAAATGGCGGATCCAAAATGGCGGATTTTCTTATTTACCAACCGATTTGTCTCAAACTTGAAATATTACATTGCTTGAGGTCATTTAACAAAATTTTTTACTCAAACTTAAAAAAATCAAAATGGCGGATCCAAAATGGCGGATTTTCTTATTTACTAGCCGATTTGTCTCAAACTTGAAATATTACGTTGCTTGAGGTCATTTAACACAATTTTTAACCCAAAATTAAAAAAAAAACAAAATGGCGGATCCAAAATGGCGGATTTTCTTATTTACTAACCGATTTGTCTGAAACTTGAAATATTACATTGCTTGAGGTCATTTAACAAAAATTTTTACTCAAACTTAAAAAAATCGAAATGGCGGATCCAAAATGGCGGATTTTTTTATTTACCAACCGATTTTAACACAATTTTTAACTGAAACTTAAAAAAAACAAAATGGCGGATCCAAAATGGCGGATTTTCGTATTTACTAGCCGATTTGTCTCAAACTTAAAATATTACATTGCTTGAGGTCATTTAACACAATTTTTTACTCAAACTTAAAATAATCAAAATGGCGGATCCAAAATGGCGGATTCTTTTATTATATATATATATATATATATATTAAATTTATTATAAATCGATCCATAAGCACTGCAATCTTTCAAGTTTGAGACAAGTCGGTTAGTAAATAAAAAATCCGCCATTTTGGATCCGTCATTTTGATTTTTTTTAAGTTTGAGTTACAAATTGTGTTAAATGACCTCAAGCAATGTAATATTTCAAGTTTGAGACAAATCGGTTAGTAAATAAGAAAATCCGCCATTTTGGAATCGTCATATTGATTTTTTTAAGTTTGAGAAAAAAATGTTGTTAAATGACCTCAAGCAATCTAATATTTCAAGTTTGAGACAAATCGGTTAGTAAATAAGAAAATCCGCCATTTTGGATCCGCCATTTTGATTTTTGGATCCGCCATTGTTGTAATAATAAACGTAAATTGTAGTGTTACCAGGTTACCAAACACTACAACTACCAAGATTCAACAGTCGACTTAATGGATTTAACTTTATTAACAAAAACAAATTTCAAAAAAATTGCCTAAAGGACTTTTTTAAAGAAGTTTTTATATAAATAATATATTTTATTTTTCATCTACAAATTTTATCAAAAAAAAAATTTTAGTCCGGCGCCGAGTTGGCCAGCGCCCAGTTGGCGGCGCCGAGTTGGCCCGGCGCCCAGTTGTCCCATTCCGCTAACCGGTTGTCATTAGTATGGATACCAGGGCATTCTGGGCACGAGGGAAATGAGGCCACAGATCTAGCAGCGAGGGAAAACCATTTGCCGAATTTTTCGGCCCCGAGACTGCCCTGGGGATATCATACAATGCTGCTAAATCAACCATATTAAAATGGATGGAGAATAGCTTCCAACAATACTGAATAAATATACCAGAACTGGCTCACTCTAAAGAGTTGATTAAAGGACCTTGTAGAAAGAGAGCCAGGAACATTATTGGACTTACCAGACAAGAGATACGTATAGTGACTGGTCTTTTTACGGATCACTGTCGACTAAGAGTACTCATGCACAGAATGGGACTAACAGAAGAGACCGAATGTAGACTCTGTATGGAGGATGACGAAACAGTCAGTACATGTCCGGCTATTGCACGTTTACGTCAGAACACTTTCGGTAAACCTCAGATTGACTCAGAAGATCTGAACAGTGTCTCACACAAACTGATAGCCGGCCTTTTTGGAAGATTAGGCATACAGTGGTGAGAAATCACTCACAAGTGAGCCACAATAGACCCACTGGTGGTCGCAGTGGAAGGGCTGCAACGGCCACTCACATATGAATTATCAGCAATCATCACAGCAGATTTTAGAAGACAAGAGAGATTTCAGGAGGACCTCCTAAAATCTTAAGTTATGTCTTACGCGACGGCGCGGCGCCTTCCTCCAAACCAACCCGAATCAAACCAACCCACCCCCCTCCTCGTACACCTATACGTCGTGATGTACATGCAATTAACTTTATTTGACCATGATTTGAACCCAGGTACGTATTCAAAAAAAACTTTTTTGGGGTGTTACAAAATGTATCAAAGGTATATTTTTAAAAAACTTATACTTATATAATGATGTCTGTCTACATAAGACTATAGAATTAAAAATCAACAAAAAGTTTTCCGCAGTTAAAACCCATTCAAGACGATACACATTACACTTGCACCTGAAGTCGTTTTGAACAATACTTCTTCAATGGTTGACCAACCGACCAAAACACCTCTGAATTATAATTTTTCTAATTGCCAGTTTAACAAGTTTAACAGCAATCAGAGATAAAAGACTGCCTACACAACCCATACTTATACTCCACTAAAAGGTGACCTAGCATTGACTTGCGAATACATCTAGTGCACAGTTTATTATAAAATACAGGGGGTTCAAAAAATATACCGACAAACTGTAAGGGGTGGTAGGGGCCACCAAAACAAACATTTTTTTCCAGTAAACATTATATCCGCAAATTTTGCGCATTAATTATTTCATCGCTGTTTACAGTGCAGTTTACTCATTATTTTGTTTATTAACAAATGAAAATAAAAGTACCAAAAATAGTTATTTTCCTCTAGAGCTCAAACGGCTCATTTGCGGACATATGTTTACCGGACAACAAATATTTGTTTTGATGGCCCTTACCCCCCTTACAGTTTGTCGGTTTATTTCTGGGACACCCTGTATATACAGAATGAGCCAATCATCCTCTGGGATTTGCCCAATCGCGGGGGTAAAAGTTTGATTCATAAAAAAAATTCAAAATTAATGCATATTCCTAGGTATTCTGGTATGGTATACTAAAACTGGTGAACACGATAAAAACCCAATTTTAATTCCTCAATCTTCCCCTAGCCCACCATTACACCTCCTTACGACCACCTAAGGGCTCAAAAATTTGTTTCTTACAAAACCAAAATTATTGGATATTCCTAGGTATTTTGGTGTACTAAACCCCCCTCGAATTTGTTTTTACATAAATAGTGTTTTTGTTGACCATTTCTTCCCCCCTTAGATTTATCGCGCTTGTTCTTATAAAGATTCAAAAGTAATTCATATTCCTAGGTAGGTATTTTTGTGTATACTAAAACTGGTGAAAAGGATAAAAACTAATTTTAACTCCCAAATTACCCCTAAACCGCACAGCACCAGTTTACGAACCATCAAAGGGTCAAAAATTAGTTTATTTTGAAATTTAAAATAATTGCATATTATTCCAATGTATGTTGGTGTATTTAAATTGATAATGGCAATATACAACCAATTTAAACCCCCGATCTCCTCCTTACGTATCCTGGCGTTACCAGTGGCGGTTCCAGGGGGTTTAGTTTTAGGTACTTTTTTAGTTTTGTTTTATTTGTATTTTTAAGAATACCTACTTTTTAAAATAAATATTTTTGCTATGATTCTGCCAGAAGTTACTTTTTAATAAGTTTCCATGCAGTGTGCAATATGTCCCTAATAAAGGGGAGAGATTGGACAGGTGCAACTTGTTAAAAAAACATGTTTTTTAATTACATCGTAGGAAAAAATAATTACTTATAAGCATGGGTCCAAATAACTATTCAGTCAAACAGACATAAACACGTAATTTTTATCTAATAAAAATTACGTGTTTATGTCCGTTTGACTGATTTTTAATCTGTATGTTTTAGACTATTTTAAATGTTTTATAATTTTTTATTTTTTTGTGTTCCAGTTTTTCATTTGTTTCAAAGATGATTCTTAACTGCCTACCAGACCACTTGATAATGGTTTTTTTAAAACCGAAACGCGTCGTGGTTAGACAATAAAATATTTGTGAAGTAAGCAGGACTTTTCGTTTCTTCTCCTTTAACAATGGTTCAAGGACTTCACCCTGGAGAAATCTACAATTCATCCAAATAACTATGTTTGAAAAAGTACAAAAAATCTAAAAATTGTCCAAACTCACCTTGTTCTCTCCTCATATTGGCACTGAATCTCTAGTTATCTAGAGCTAGTAGTCAGGGGATAAATTGTATAGTCAAACTTTGGATGGATCATGAATGCCCATATTCTGGTTAAATAGGATATCTAATTATCAAGAGAGCCGTAGTGGACAAGGAAAATTGGATGGCGGAACGAGCGCGACGCGTGGTTAATGAGTGGTGCGACAAAGAAAATTTTAGAAAAAGCGAAAAAATAACGATTTTATACCAATATCTCAAGCAAATAAAAAAATGCTATGGTAGCAGTACTATTCACTATGTAAAACTTTAATTCCTTTATCAATGAGTCGCAGGTGCGAAAGATAAGGTATACAATTCAAAAATACATGACATAAATAGCCAGGTCCTTACATCGACGCAATGCTTTCGCTCGCTGCTCTTTATTGGATACACGCTATTGGCTTCCTTGTATACTTAGATCATATACCTCGTCTCACGCATTTGTGAATTTTGGATTAAGAAATTGAATTTGAATACCCTGTATAGGTGGACGACCATGTAAATTGTCGTCAAAGAAAAACGTTGCCTGTTTTTAGATAGTAACTCTTTTAGATGTCGGTGTTCTCCACACAGACTCCTGCACACCCTTTAATTATAAAACGTTTTAAAAAACAACACAATAGTCAGGAAAATTGGATGCTAACTTCAGACATCTCGAACCTCTCGGAACCCTTTACGGCACTAGAATTTATGACGGTTATTTGGCACACTGTATTTTTTACCCAAGCAAAGGTCTCATTATATTGGAAACTTTCTTCCTAGTATTACTGAATTATCGCGTAATTAAAACCGACCCGCAATGCCATATTCGGGTAAAACTGGTCGTTCTGCGCTATACGTTTTTATTTTTGCATAGATTTCCTGTGTTAAATAGATTTACTATTCCCCGGAAAAGGCTAAGGTGCTTATTTATACGAAGAACGAACGCTAGAGTCCTTTTCAAGCCGTCATCTTACTACTTGAGTCGACTCTTGATTATCCCTTGGTTAACCCTAGTCAGATGTTGCCTAAAACCAACTAAAACCGAACGTGACCACTTGAACCAAACAGTTTTTTATCCAGCTACATGTACCATAGACTAAGTTCAACTTGTTATGTTTAACTTCTTTTTAAATTTAACCACTACCCATGCCTCTTTTTATCTCCTCTACATTGAATTTCTTAAAACTTAACCTAAAAAATGGAAGTAGTAGGAAAATCACGAGTTTAAAACAGTCGAAAATCGCGGATCTTGGGCAAAACCTAGGGGGTAAGGGTCGATAAAAACACTTTTATGTAATTTTTTTTCTAGGGGGGGGGGGTAATTATGCGGTTAGCTTGATAGGGCGGGTACTTATCACGTTACCCGCCCCCCTCATATCCGCGCTTGTCTCAAACAGGGTAAATTCCGGCCAGATATACAGCACATCACGCGGCACATACACCACATCACGACACTTATTGCTGCTAACGCTGGGATATGGCATCTGTGGCGATTTAGCGGGTCGTCAAACGTGGTTGGTACCATTTGGTAATTGTAATCGAACCGTAAACTAGTATACAGATAGTATAAGGGTGGTTTTCTACACAAAAATAGCAAACAAACATACACCACATCCTACGACACAACACATACACCATATTACGCGGCGCATAACACATACACCACATTACGACACTTATGCAATACCGCATCTGTGTCGATTTAGCGCATCGTCGCACGTGGTTGTTGCCATTTGGTAATTGTAATCGAACCATAAAGTAGTATACAAATAGTATAACGGTAGTTTTCTACGCAACGTCTAGAATCACTTTGTGACAAAAATAGCAAACAAATATACAAGCGAGCCTTAAAAACAATTCTCGGGACTCTTTCAGTTGAGACAGGTCTGAATGAAATTTTTTATTTACAATCTTCGTGTGGATATGTATTTTATTTTTATTATTTATTTATTTATTTCAGTTTTTACAATTTTAAAAAGGTAAACACACATACACCACACCTTACGACACAACACATACACCCCATCACACGGCGCACACATCACGGCACTTATGCAATACCGCATCTGTGTCGATTTAGCGCGTCGCCGCCGTGGATGGTGCCATTTGATAATTGTAATTGAAACGTAAAGTAGTATATAGATAGTATACAGGTAGTTTTCTAGACAACGCCTAGAAACCCTTTGTAACAAAAATAGCAAACAAACATACACCACATCCTACGACAGAACACATACACCACATCACTCGGAGCACAACACATACACCACATCACGACACTTATGCAATACCGCATCTGTGTCGATTTATCGCGTCGTCTCACGTGGCTGGTGTCATTTGGTAATTGTAATCGAAACGTAAAGTGGTATACAGATAGTATAAGGGTAGTTTTCTATGCAAGGTCTAGAAACACTTTGTAACAAAAAATACGAACACACATACACCACATCCTACGACACAACACATACACCATATCACGCGGCGCACAACATATACACTACATAACGACACTTATGCAATACCGCATCTGTGTCGAATTAGCGGATCGTCGCACGTGGTTGTTGCCATTTGGTAATTGTAATCGAATCGTAAAGTAGTATACAGATAGTATAAGGGTAATTTTCTACGCAACGTCTAGAAACACTTTGTAACAAAAATAGCAAACAAACACACACCACATCCTACGACACAACACATACACTACATCACACGCCGCACACACACACCACATCACGACACTTATGCAATACCGCATCTGTGTCGATTTAGCGCGTCGTATCACTTTTCTAAAAATTGGGCAAGAAAAATAAACCTATTCTTTTTATCGCCTTAAACAATTGCATTTTAGTATTTTCCGGCCAATTTTTTTTAGTTTCGTTCGTGATTTCAACGGTTTTGTTTGGTAAAAAGATTGATTTTAATACTTTAATCAAGTTATACGTAAGATAATCCACGTTACAAAAAGGACAAAATCATTTGACAATCAATTTGAATCGAACACAAAACGATTTATTATTAATAATTTCAAAACTCTTCGACTTTGTTCGTCAGAGTCGGCTATAACCCACTACTCCTGTTCATACTAAAACTCTAAGTCGCCAGGTGGAATTAATTTTCGTTGCGGAAAAATAGGCTGTTACCTCCTGAGACAGATTTCCTGTGACAATTTATTTTATTTTTTATGTCATTTTCTATAAATCAAATATACCTAGATATTTACAAATCTAGAAACTTCAAATTTTCATAAAAGGTAACTTTGAGTTATTAGCTCCATCACTTGGAAGGCAACATTTGTATTTGAAAACTTGACAAACCTCTAGTGACAAAGGTATTTGGGACATGTTCATGTTTCAATTTTTTTTTGTTACTTACTACTAATTAATTGGCGACTTTAAGTGTTTTTTTTTAGTCTGTGACAGCTAAAATAAGGTTTTGTCGCAAAAAAAGTGTTATATACACTACAACGACAGATGCTACAACCAAGTTCTGGGTTCACAAGTAAAGTCTCAGTAATTTTTCTCTAGGGACTTGTTAAAGTAACCCAGGCAAATTTACTTACACATCACTCTTTACACTTAATTATATTATACAATTTACACTTAATTGAAAAAAGGCCGTTTAGAATTATAAATCCTTTGTTGTGAACCACTTATTTATAAGTTTTCCGTGATTTGACTCCTGGTTTTACCGTACTGGGGCAAATATTGCAGGTTCGACATTCTCAATAAAATTCGTCGTCTAATTACTAGTGATCGCACAATTGGTACGTTTATCAACGGCTCGCCTCTTGTCGAATGTCAGTATGTTTTTAAAACGAAATTTTATCATCAGCAGCCAGGGGCGACAGCCCTTTAAGCATATACATAATATTCCAATACCCACGGAAACTGCCCATTCATGATGCAAACATGAGGGCCTTGGGGTCTTTAAGCAAAAAAGACGTGATTGGTTGCTTTCAAAGATATATGCATATTATTTCCATATAGTACGCATTATTGCAATACCTACGGTACCTTACGATGCAGAATGTAAACATATTTGAAATAGCAATATCAATGGACACTAAGTCTATCCTTTTTGCGATCATTAAGTTAAAATGTCCTGATTGTTTATACTTTACACATGCATATTATTTTATTCGTGTATTCGTCATGTCAAATCATCAAATCACAGTTGACAAAAACTCTATGTAAATTTGGTAGGTATCTGTGCATTTTTCGGTTCGGTTCATCACGCCAACAATTGTGTAAATAGGTAACAGGGAGTATTGGACTATTACGTATATGCCTTTAAGGCCACATGGCTGCGCGCCCCTCCACCATAATACGCAAAAAAATAAATCCTAATTAAAAAATATTTTTTATTTAATTATTTGCTTATTTCATCGTTTTCTCTTTCGCCTCGACGCATACCTTGACAAACTCGCGGCTACAGACTAAAATGCACTCTGGCTCCTTCGATTTCGCGGGTTAATTTGAACGTATATTTTTAAAATTCGTTTGGGGCCTAAGAGGGAAATTTTGGGGTTTTGTCTGCATTTTTCCGTACCGTAATAAATTTTGGCACAGAGGTGGTAGACACAGAGAGGTTCCATTTTAGAAGAGGTGCTCCGATGGAACCCAGTGCAGGGCCCAGATACAGGGGCGTACTCGAGGTGGGCAAGAAAAAATTTATAAATTAAATATGAAACTCATTTCGCGTACAGTTTTTTGTTTGTTTCACAAGCTTGTAAATCCAAAAAATTTACAAAAAGTAAAGTTTTGAAAACGGTTTTTTTCAGGGGAGGGAGCAAAAGGAACGAGGACAGATATAAATTACGTCAAAACGTCAAACTGTTCACATGATATATCAAAAACTGACACCTGAAATGTACCTGTTCTGAGATCTACGTGAGAGAATATTAAAAACACCTAATCAAACCTAACGTAATAAAATTTGATAAATTAAGTAAAAATTAAGTTTCTGGAATTTTTGAATTATAAAAATTTTTGAATATTAAAACAATATATAATTTTACAGGGTGTTAAGAGTTAAGTCGCCACTATTACTTACTTCGTTAATATTAGAGCTACAGGGTCGTTTAAATAGACAAAGTTGTGGTATTTTTTTCTCTGATTACGATGGTGATGAACGAAAAGAAAATCAAATGACGAGTAGGTGAGTTATGTTAAAAAAACCACATTTTTTTAAATGCGACACCCGGTATTCAGTTCAGCCAATAAAATAATACTACAGTGTTGTACTATATTCGTACCAAGTATCATTACGGTACCCAAAAATGCAGACAAAAGTGGCTTAGGCTCCGAACTATAGGAATCCAGGCTAAATCTTTTTGAGGTTTAAGATTTATGGAAAATTTAATACTATATAATTAAATCACATTTATAATGAAGATTCGATATAAAACAAAAATAAACAAAATGTGAAATGTTGAAGCTATTAGCTGAACTCAAAAAAAGATTTTGGGAAACACAAAAATAACAAGTGGGAGATGCAAAAATAAATTATTCTTCTAGGTATTTACTCTATTAGGTTTTTATTATTTTTAGGAATCAAGAATGTAACAATTGATTTGCTATTACAATTGTCTCTTCTGGCTTAGGCTCAACTCCAGACTAAATTACCTTTCGTTTGATACCACACAAGCCATGTTTTAAATTAAACTCTATTTTTTGAAATCTACCCCCACCCTTTTTTTTACCTAAAATTTATTTTGTTTAACTCCAGACTCAATTACCTTTCGTTTGATATCACACATGCCATATTTTCACTTAAACTCTAATTTTTGAAGTCTACCCCCACCCTTTTATTTGACTTGTGTTTGGTGGATTTTGTTCATTTTCAAATGGGACCATCTCGACCCAAGATCCAGCCTAGGTCATTGAAATCGGGCAAGCAGTTTTTGAGTTATGCGCGTTGGTCCTTACAGACAGACAGACGGACAGACAGACGGCGCAACAAAAAAGTTTCAAAATCATCTGAAACGCAAAGATATATAAAAAATTTTGACATCGGAGCAACTTTTTTTTTCTCGAAAAAATTAGGATCACCATAGCTCACACTACTATAGTATGGTATATGTGTGATAATAATAAATAATAAAAAGCATCAGGGTCAAAAATTTACCTGGATGAAATTTTTTTAAATGAGCTCTTCAAATTAGACTTGGAAGAAAAACTGATCTCTTGAGTGCACTCGGTACATTCCATATTTTTAGGTCGATGTATTTTCATATGAATTGAAACAATAACACAAAATAAATTTGACCGAACTAACTACACGACAAATATAAAACACGGACTAATTTTTAAAACTGGAAGGGACTTCAAACTTTAAACAGTCCCAGGCTATTTGAACAAAAACAAAACAATTAAAACATAACCTCGAAATCGAAGGAGCCAGAGTGCATTTTAGTCTGTAGCCGCGAGTCCTTAACTAAAGTTCAGCTCCGACACTGGCTCTGACCGCCCGCCGACACGATAAAGTACGAATCGATGAATCGGTAACCGCTCGGCTTACTTGGGCCGCAAGCCATCTCACGGTCCGCATTACGATAGAAACCTAATTCATTTTAGTCGTGTTATAATTTCTTCTTGATAATGAATTGTGTCGAACTGGGTAGGCCTTTACCGGATCTAAACCTAACTCAAGTTAGTCAAAGAAGGATACAAAACAGGAGTTTCACGCATCATTTTTCTAAAGAAATAACTGGATTTGCGGGTGTGATTTAACGAACCTGTTGTACTGTTTACCGTGTGTGTTGTTTTATAATGCGGCATCAAGAATTAAACCTAATTGGGCACGAACGGGTGTGAAAGATTTGCACCATCTTCGTGTGAAACATGAATCTTCCAGAGAACATATAAATGGTTGCACTAGATTTGCATTGTTAGGTAAAACGAATATTACAAACTCAGTTAAGTGCTGCTTGTCCATTACCCCACCCTTAAGCAGCGGCGTAGCGTGGGGGGGGCGCGGGGGGTTCGTCGCCCCCCCCCCCGCCCCGAGGGTAGTGGCGCCCCATAGGTGGCCGAAGCGCCCTCAGCTTTATTAAGTCGGCCGGTAACGGCCACTTGAGTGGGTGCCAACGGAAACTAACGACATGAAGACCGTTTTGTTTTTTTTTTTGTTTTTTTTTTAGTCGCAAGATTTGTGAGAGGCGACCTTTTGACCTTTTTGTTTTTTTTTGTCACAAGATTTTTCATCAGTTTTCAGAGGCGCCCTTTTTAGCTGTCGCCCCCCCGCCCTTTCGGACACGCTACGCCGCTGAAAATGCATATTGGATGTGTCAACAAGTATAAAATAGTGGCCTAATAATTTATTTATTTATTTATTTATTTCAACAGTATCTACAGCAAAAAGCCAATTACAGATACTTTCTTACATTAAAAAAAAGATTTTATACAATACGTCACCTACATTACACATGATAAAAAACAAATCAAATTACATAATTACTTATTAATTAATTGCTGCGCACTTTTAGATCTATAATTTTTTAAAATTTCTTATAGCTAACATTGTCAAAATCAACATCTGATGCATACTTGTTAAATAAGTTGCATAAATTGTAGATAGGAGAGCTTTTAAATAGATTTGTGCGTGGATAAGCTAAATAAAACATATTTTTCGATCTTGAATTGATTCGATTGATGGCAAAAGGAAGTTGTTCAACTATATTAGGACAGTCAACATCCCCTTTGAGAATTCTATACATTGTTGTTAGAAAAATTTTAGTTCTTCTTTGGTTTAGTGATAATCTGTCAAATATTTTTAATAAAATCTTGTTGTCACAACCTCTTTGTGGATAAATCCCAAACTTTCTAAAGTGCATGGCTTTTAAAAATTTTCGTTGAACTCCCTCAATCATACCAATCCAAATGTCATATTGGGGGGACCAGATAACACTTCCATATTCCAATAACGGCAATACCAGACTGTCAAATAAGTATATGCTTACGTCAATGTTAAAACTTTTAGTATTTCTACAAATAAACCCAGCAACTTTCTGGGCACTCCTAATTTTAGAAATAATATGTGATGAGAATGAAAGATTAGCATCGAAGGTTACACCTAGGTTTTTTTGTTCAGATACACGCTCTAGGCTCTCATTATTTATTGTATAATCAAATTCAATTAAGTTTTTGTTACGACTAAAAGACAAAGAAAAGCATTTACCCAAGTTATTTTTTTTTTTAGAGCTGTGTCCTGAAACAGCGTAGCGTGGGGAAGGCGCGGGGGGTTCGTCGCCCCCCCGCCCCGAGGGTAGTGGCGCCCCATAGGTGGCCGAAGCGCCCTCAGCTTTATTAAGGCGGGCCGGTAACGGCCAATTGAGTGGGTGCCAAAGGAAACTAACGACATAAAGACCTTTTTTTTTGGTCGCAAGATTTGTGAGAGGCGCCCTTTTGACCTTCTTGTTTTTTTTTGTCACAAGATTTTTCATCAGTTTTCAGAGGCGCCCTTTTTAGCTCTCGCCCCCCCCCCCCTGCCCTTTCGGGCACGCTACGCCGCTGCCCTTAAGCCATTTAAGCACCCCAGCTTTACAACTCACGGGCCGCCACGGGTAGCAGCACATTTAGCATCCACCTCGCTACATTATTCGCATCATAATTCTGTTGTAACAAGTGTGATGTTTTAAAGTCGGCATCCCACGACCTGCGGTTTGCCAAGCCTGGCTCGTAAAGCGCATTGGTATCATATACCAATCCGTTTGTGCTTTTGCGATTCAACGACCAGTGATGGAGCGTCAACTGGTATGCGATTTTTGACTCGTGTAATTTACCGACAACTTTATTTGCAGCAAGACACTGAAGAGTCCAATCTGCGAGGCACTAGGCTGATCTTCAGGATCCTATGATCAAAGGTTTGCTAAAACATGGACCAATCCACATTACACACGTAAGATTCCAGAGAGTAACTGAACTAACGTATTTCATCTTCAATGTTCTGAGATTTCATCTTTAATTTTTTTTTTATCTATCTATATCTTGAAATTGTAATTATAATGTCACACTTGAATGTAACGGGTGTAAAGCACCTTTTATTTTGGATATGAACATTCTGGCTACCAGAAATATTTAAGCATCTCTTCACCAGGTCTATAGACTTATACATAAACTGAGGGCTGATTTAGTTCTTAAGCGGTTCGCACATGATAGATTAATGAACAACTGTGAAGTGATCAGTTTTTTTAGAGTAAATGAACAGTTATGCCATAGAATAACAAGCTATTAAGCTAGTTTTTCTGTGGTTATAGGCATATTTATCAAAATATGTAGTTACATTCATTAATTGTTCAGTATCACTAAATCGGTAAAATTGCTATAAACTGTAATAGTAAGAGGGGGTGGCAAAAAAAACCATGTGCCTAGAATACAAATTTGCCTTTACGCGACCCTGAACACTCTGGTTTTTTAAGATAGATAGAGTAGTTTACATTCTATTTTTGTTATCTCGTGTATTTTGATTATTGGAGGCATAATGATGCTCAGGGTATCCACTTATTTGCCATAGCGTCAGCGAGGAGTGGAATTTTGTATTGTTTCCAGTTTTTTAGTAATTGCTGACCGGACTTTATTGGGTGTTGACCAAGTTTACAGTGGACGCTTCATTATTTGCTTAAGCATGCATGTTTATCTTTAGATTTGCCTCTTTAAATTTTTGGTTTAACCCTTCAATAAATACCGATGCCGGGTTCATCTAGGACCCCAGTCAATTTTGTTAATGTAGAAATTTTCTATGCAAATTGTTTTTGCACAAATGCTCAGATGCCATTGCCAATTCCTATACTATTCAATACAAAACAAGCTTAGCGGGTATGTTGTCAATTCCAGAAGCTATTGAATTTTTCATACATTTAACTGCATTAACAACCTCTTCATAACTTATCGCTTTATTATTTGGTTCTGCTGTGTAATACACTATAGGTCCTACAAAATCGTTGCCAGGCACGAAAATAAGGGGCGTGTACTGGAGACAGTACCCCCCTGATCAAGTTTGTATCATGAAATTTTAACCTGTTTTGGGCGAAAATTGTGGTGTATTTTTCGATCAAAATCAACTTAAAATGGGTATGTCCCATAGCCGTTGCCATGACAGATCATTTTAACGTTTTTGAAAAATTTCAAAATGGCGTTTTAATACTAAGTAGTAATTAAATCAAAAAGAAGAAAAAAAAGAAACCGAACCAAGGAAACTAAGTGCATGGCGGGACGAAACCGTCCGGTCTATAAGACCATGCTATCACCGTCTCCACGGCGTCGGTTCGGAATCGAAAAAAATAAGTTAACAAGGTATGAAAGGCAACTTTAAAGGGGTATAGTCAACCACAGACACCGGTGTTTCGGAAAAAGGGCATTTCTATCCTGATGGATTCCAACCTGTGCAAAACTTCGGGGGCCGTCATTGAATAACAGCACTTTTTATATGGACCACCCCCTCCCCCCAGAAAGCAATGCTGTCTACGTGCCTGATCATTACTGTTCCCCCAGGTAGTAAGGGGTCATCAAATAACGTCTTTTTTTTGTCGAAAAGTGGTCATTTGGGTGACCAGCAGGTCATCTACCAAAAAATGTTGTCTTTAAGGCGTCAATTATTTGACGTCTTTTCGTAGTGTAGTTTTTGAGGTCTGCAAAACGTCATATATTTGTCACTACCCACACTGCACACTTTGTCCAAGGGACATACACTCATACTTACATAGATGGTGCCCCAGGCAGTATTTGACCGGATTTATACGAAATGTGGGGGTACGTATGTAAAATAAATTAAATATTAAATCAAGACAAACTTCGAGGCTTCTTTTGCTTCAAGGTGGAGATGTGTAAGTCTGGGTTTAGGTCTATTTTGATCTGTTCCAGTCCAGGTCTAGGTAACAGAAGAGTCGCCTTCTGTGTCAGTGTTGCCAACCCTACGGATTTATCTGTAGATCTACGGATTTTGGATTTCGATCTCCGATATCCGATTTTGGATCCAAATCTACAGATTCAGTCGCCTTCTATGTCAGTGTTGCCAACCCTACGGATTTATCTGTAGATCGACGGATTTTGGATTTCGATCTCCGATATCCGATTTTGGATCCAAATCTACAGATTTTTGGCAATTTTACTAAAAAACGATAAACATCGAAACACAACGGCTACACTTTTTGCTACAATTGGAAAATTGATAAGTGTATATTGGCAAAGATGAATGCCACAAACCTTTACCAACGAAAAGAGAATATTGCCCCCCATCATCGCCGTCATCGTCGATGATGATTAGGCATTTATTTATTTTAAAATTAGAAACAGAGACAAAATAAAAAGAGACTGCCGAAAAGATAGGTCTGCGCAGCCAACAAGTTCCAGTAGCGCACAGCGCTGCAATCGCGGACTATTTGTATTTAAAACTGATTTTATTCTGTTCGATTGGGGCCGTTTATAAATTACGTAAAACTTTGAGAAAATTGTCTATAACATAACACTTTACAGTATTTTCTTAATGTCATTTTTTGTTAGAAATGGTTTACTATGTTGAATTGAATAAATCTTTATTAGCAAATCATGCTATTTCAAATTACAAACATAAATATAAAAAATACATTTAAACGTTAATACATACACCAGTATTTCTATAACATAACAAATTCAAACTTATAAAACTAATAACTATTTACTTCTTATTATTACATAATGGATAATTATTGAAATAAAGCCAGGTTCAATAACAGCAATTTTTATTTAAATAGTATAAATACTGAATTAGGATATAAGTCATTGTTTTATAAAGGAATCAGATTGTATAACAAATTACCATTAGACATCAAAAATTGCAAATCAAATATGTTTAAGAGAAAACTTAAGAAGTACTTGTTGCCTAGTCAGCATGTAAGCCTGATTGTTTATGTAAACCCTTGGTACCATATTATATTATTTTGTTATTTTAGTATCCATATAATTTTTTTGGTGTGTTTTAGTATAGTAACCTTTTCTCATAAAGAAATATGGTATCAATGTTTTTTTTTTAGGATAGGATGTAAAACATTCTACAGTACAGTGTAAGTACTTGATAAAGCTGTGTGTTACTAGATTATTCTTTTTGTAGGTAAATATAGTTAGTTCTGTTGGGAATGATACAGGAATACTTGTATCGGTATTATTAGAGAATTATTTGAATATAGCCTCGCTATAATTGTGCCAGGCAAAATTTTGACACCTTCACATTGTAATACCAGCTGTGATCTTTCAACACATGGCCTTTGTTTACTATATGAACCGGAATAAATAGTGCCTTCTTTTATTAATTGAAAATAAACGACGATAGTTTTAAATTCGACTTTGGTGTGAATTTTGAAGGATTAACTGTCAGTTTTCAATGTGAATGTGTCAAAATAGTGCCTGGCACAATTATAAGCATTCCTGTATCATTCCCAACAGAACTAACTATACCTACCTACTAAAATAATAATCTAGTAACACACAGCTTTATTAAGTACTTACACTGTACTGTAAAATGTTTTTAATCCTATCCTAAAAAAAAAAAACATTGCCACCATATTTCTTTATGAGAAAAGGTTACTATACTAAAACACACCAAGAAAATAATATGGATACTAAAATAACAAAATATAATATAATATAATATGGTACCAAGGGTTTACTTAAACAATCAGGCTGACTAGGCAACAAGTACTTCTTAAGTTTTCTCTTAAACATATTATTTGATTTGCAATTTTTAATGTCTAATGGTAATTTGTTATATAATCTGGTTCCTTTATAAAACAATGACTTATATCCTAATTCAGTATTTAAACTATTTAAATAAAAATTGCTGTTATTACTTGTTGCATAGGTATGAACATCTGTAACATTCATCAATGTTAATAGAAGTTGCAAGTATTTTCTACCCATATTACAAATTGCAAGTCATTTTTAAAAGCAAGTTACAAGTATATTGCAAACGCAGTCGAGTCAGACCTAACCTCAAATTCTTGGTTTGTTTTTCTGGAATTTTCGGATGCAAAAATTTTGCTACGAAATAACTTTTTCACTACAAAGGAGATCTGTTTTGTGTTAAAGTGTGTGTTATTAGACAAAACTATTCTTGTTTTGTGACTAAGACAAGGTAAGAAAGATAATTTATGTTATTGAAGTTAGGGTCGATTTATATACTTGTTATTCTAAAAGTTTATTCATGTTTTTCAAGAAGATTTTCGGGTATTCCCTTCAATCATTTTGTTTCTCATTTTTAAGGCTAATTTTTTTGCCATTGATAGTCATAAGTTCTGCTTTAATGCTTCTTAATAAAAAAACAGATGTTTTTAAGGCTTTTTAATTCTTTTATCCTTTGGGGCCAGGCAAATATATACAGATTGACACTGAACATATACATTGGTTTGAGATAAAATGTGTCAACTTAGTATTGGTGCATTGTAAGCCTTTTTCCTCCAGGTAACCTGGTTACTCATTTTAGGTTTTTCCTCGCTGAGTAACACTAAACATGACATCACAAGTAACCACACAGGCTCACCAGCTTAGCAGAAGTGGTTGCTTCAAAATTTTAAGGTTAAGTGCGTTCGTTTATATTTCAAACTTGGTAATTCCAAAATCTTTAAAATTGAAGTGTATTTTACAATGAATTTAGAGAAAAATCATGTCACTGACCGGTGATGTCATACAACTGGTCACTCCAAGTAACTGTGATGTCATTTTGAGTTACTTATAGGAGTGACTAGTAACCTCAAGGAAAAAGGGCTCTGGAACGAAATAGCGATATACAAAATAGCGACGTTCAAAATAGCGAGTAATGAAATAGCGATGTAATAAAAGAGCGACTATCAAAATAGCGATGTATCAAAATAGCGTTTGTAACAAAACAGTGACATATCAAAATAGCGATGTATCAAAATAGCGATGTATCAAAATAGCGATGTATCAAAATAGCGATGTATCAAAATAGCGATGTATGAAAATGGCGATGTATCAAAATACCGAATCAAACCAAACCAAATCGAATCAAATCAATCAAAACCGAAAAGAATCGAAATGCGCTATTATATCCTATTTTGACTATACCAGCTTATTAAAAAAAAACTTTCCTGATTCTTTTCCGGGATCCTAGAGGGTGCGAATCCGAACCGAACCGATCTGAACCGAATTCGGTTCGGTTCGGATTCATACTCTCTAGGATTCCGGAAAAGAAGTCTGGAGAGTTTTTTTTGAAAAATATGCTGGTTTGGTTCGGTTCGGTTCGGTTCGGATTCACACCCTTTAGGATCCCGGGAAAGAAGTCAGGAAAGTTTTTTTTTTGGAAACATTTCTTTGAAAGAAACAGTCGAGCTATATGCCAAAACGGAACCGAAATATCGCTATTTTGATAGTCGCTATTTTGTTACTTCGCTGTTTTGATAGTCGCTATTTTGTTACATCGCTATTTTGATAGTCGCTATTTTGTTACATTGCTATTTTGATAGTCGCTATTTTGTTACATCGCTTTTTTGTTACATCGCTATTTCGTTACAATCGCTATTTTGTTACATCGCTATTTTGATAGTCGCCTTTTCATTACATCGCTATTTTGATTGTCGCTATTTCGATACCGCTATTTTAATAGTCGCTATTTTGTACATCGCTATTTCGTTCCAGAGCCAGGAAAAAGGCTGTGTGTGTTAGGGAAGGGTTTTTAACAGGACTGAATAGGACTCCACAGGACACTAAAATACACTACAGGGCCAAGAATTTATTTGAGTCCTGTAGAATGATGTACAAATTTTGTTCAGCTGTTCACCCCTCAGTTATGGCAGGGGTGGATCTAGGAACTTTATTTAGGGGGGGTAGATATCATAATGAATATTGCATAAAACTGTTTTGCATAGTGACCAGGATGTGTATTCTGTATGTAAAAACTTAATATAGTTTGAGATTTGGGGGGGGGGAATTTCCCCTCCCGTAGATCTGCACCTTCTTATGGGTCATTGTCCATATAATTTTATTATTATTGATGTATTGCATTTTCAGCAATTTCCATTTTTAAATTTAGTAGATATTTTAGTCAGTAGTGCACCGAAGAATAGGTCTTGGGGGGACCCGAGACTCAGTTTTGTCATATCTTCACCTATTTAATTTTTTTATTCATGAAATATATGGAAAATGTCTAAAAATCCTTAGGCTTCTGTCTTTTAGTTTAGTTTTTTTTTTTTATTTGTCAAACACACTGTGTTTTTTTATTACAATCTAGTCAGTAAGACTAATTAGCAATTTTGTTTTAACTTAATTTACTAGAAAAGTCAGATTTAAACTTAGGGTTCACTCAACAGTTCTCCCCGCTTTGTTTAGTCTGTAACTCACAATTGTGTTTATAGCATTATTTTGTTTTATGTGTAATTCACTTAGTTTAGTGTTTGAACATAATTCTAGCTATTGCTTTTACATTTTAGGTACACAAACATTATGGATCATTACATCACATTGAGTACACACTGCTTGGTTGCAAATGTTTTTTCATTTAGGTAAGTAATAGAGAAATATTGGTTAATAAGTTCTGTCTCTTTCCACACCCATACTAGGGCCTATTCTTAAAATACATAATGCCATTTAACATAATTATATGTTCAAAAGTAATGCTCAAAGGGGGAGCAGGGTTTGGCCTTGTATTACACATAACTTTTTTTTAATGTATTTTGTTTCTTGAAAATTCTGTACAGAGGGGGGAGGTGGGTTAACTACATAATTTAAGAATAGGCCCAAAGTGTACTTAGACAGAGACAGAGTCGACACGAAGGCTTATTGGGGTGGGGGAGGCAACAGCCACCTTTCCTAACTAATATTTTTTTTTTTAAACTATCCAAAAAATTTTAGATTACCAAAAAGAAATGTTACCACCCAATTTTTTTTTAGTTTTTGTCCAAAAACTCAATTTTTTTTGGTTTTACAGAAAAAAAGTTAATAACAGAAAAAAGGGTCCTCACTCATTTTTTTTATTTTGCCTCTAAACATCTTTCTACCAAAAATACTCCCTCCCATCCCCCTTTAGCGACGCCCCTGTTCAGAAAAGAAATTAGAAAGCAAAATTAATTTTTTTAGAGATTTTCAGAAAAAAACTAAATAAACATGGTTCCGCAAATGCTTTTGCGATGTTTTGCTCAAATTTGGAACATGTGTTTAGCTGCAAGGCATACATCATTAAGCTTGCCAAATATCAGGAAAAAACTACAGGGTGATATTTTTTCAGGAGTGATGCCCCCTTTTCCCCCAGAAATTTTTTGCAGTAAGCCAATGGTAGATTCAAATAGATTCTTTGTTTTACTCAGAAACTTTTTGATCTTCTGCAATTTTTTATAACTCTAACTGTTTCCAAGAAAAGACCAAAAAGGAAAATTTGTACCCTGCATTATTTTAGTTTTATGCGAGTTTTATGTAATTTCTAAATAGCAATTGAAGATACAAGTTATTTTATTTTGTTTTTTTTTCTGAAAAATGTTTAGAGATAAAAATATTGCAGATCAAAAAATTTCTGAATAAAATAAGGAATTCATTTTACATTTTTGAATCTGCCAGTGACTTGCTGCAAAAAAGTTCTGGGGAAAAAAAGGGGACATAACCGCGGAAAAATGATCACCCTGTAGTTTTTTCCTAATATTTGACATGCTTAATGATGTATGCCTTGTAACAAAATACATGTTCCAGATTTGAGCTAAATATCTCAAAAACTGCACGAGTTATAAATAAAAAGCAAACAAAAAACTAATATTTTAATAACCCATATCTCAAAAACTAAGCATGATTATACAAATTTTTTTTTCTTAAAATCACTCAAGATAATCCTCTGAAGTTTGGCTGCATACTTTATTAACACCTGTATAAAATACCTACTATTATGAGTCCCTTGGCAGTTTTTTTTTTTTGGTTTTTAGTCATCCAATGCAACAATCAACAATGGGATAACATCATTATGTGACCTTTATTATTAAAAAACTAAAAAATGGATTTTGTGAAGAATATATGAGAATTACATTACAACATTTGAGCAATTCCACATGAACCTAGAAATTAGAAAATTGAAGACTGTAAAAGTGTGTTTTTTAAATATTGGTTTTATTAAGGATTATTAGGTGGTACATGTTTAACTATTTTTAAGTTTTCTAAAAATCCACAGTTTCTTGTAATATAAATACTTAGTTTATATATTTAAGAAAAAACATTATATTTGTTAAATATTTTTAGATTTTTCTAAAACAGTTCTCATTTTTAAAAAAATAAATATTACGTTTTTTATAAAACATTGTTTTTTATTTAAGTATTACATTTTCGAGGTCATGCAAATTTTTACGTATGCGGAAAAAGTTTGGATATCTTACAGGTTGACATGACTAAAATTAATATATTTTTGATATCCAAATTCTTTTCGTATACATGAAATTAGCATGACCTCAAAAATAGCAGCTTTACTAAGAAAAAAATCTATTTAAAAAGCCCGCCGAGACCGCCCGCGCATTCTTAATTCTTCCAGTAGCCAAGGGTGGCGCTAGCGTAAACTTGTTGCCGCTTTTGAACCATAGAATTAAGCACTCTTTTATTATTTTCTCTATGATTAGAAATTTTCAGTACCTGAAGGAGTAACTGTTTAGGTGCTATTTTAGTTACACAAAGTTTAGCATTAGGTAATTAGGTACTTAGTTTATTAGTTTCAGTTCCTAAATGAATAAACTGTGTTAATATTATGTTTTACGTTATGTATGTTGCACTAGAAAATATTAGTGTTTGTACGTACCTTAACTAAATAAGAAAGGATAAAAAAGTACGTACTTTTTATTTCTTCTAATTATAACGGTTTATCCGTTTAAAAAATTGGCGGCACTGCAAAAAAGTTTCTTTGGATCCGTTGGAACGGAGCAGTAGGTACCGTACCGTTCTCGTGCAATTCCGAACCAAAAAACTTGTGCACTCCTGTCACTGTCAAAAAAAGAAAAAAATCAAACCAATATAAACTTTTTAATTGTAAAAAAAGCACTTTTTTTTGTTTTTAGTCTTCTTTGAACCTACGGATTTCTACAGATTTTTCGCGTTCACGCTACGGATTTTCGCTTTCCAATGGTTGGCAACACTGTTCTGTGTCTAAGTTTCCTTCAGTGTTCTCAACTGCAGGGAATATTTCATATATTCAGACGAGTTTAAAAAAAGTCATAAATAGGTCTGTGTGTGTGTCTGATGTTCTGATTTGCTCCCAAATACGTCATATTGCTGACGTCTTTAAAACGTCTCAAAATTACGTCATATTGGGTTTGTCTTTTGAACGTCATTTAAAATTTACACGTCAGGTTAGAGACGTCAATGGTCATTAAAAATGACCTGTTTTTGACGTTTAAAAAACGTGACCTTGCTACCTGGGCTGCGTATCCTTGAATGCTGTCGTTTTTTTCCTTTACTGCTATACAATTTTCTACTGTCTTTTTGATTATGGTAATTCAACAGTGTTTCAACGCTTCTTTTCATTGCGTCCCTCTTTTTACGGCGTATTTTTCTGTCTGCCTCCAATCGCTTCTGGTTGTGAATTGCTCTATTTGCTCTGGAACCCCTCTGAAGACACAGTTCTCTGGCTTTTCTTTTTTCTTCTGTCACTCTTCTGCATTCTTCGTCATAGCATTCCTCTTTTCTTCTTCTCTTGTTTTGTCCTATTGTTTCAATTGCTGCTTTTTGTATTCTTTCCGTCAAAACTAAGCTACCGTAAAACGAGGTTACTTTGATCCACTTTTTTGAGTCAATTCGAAAAATTCAAAGAAATAACCAAAAATTATACCATAAAAAATGTTTTTTTGGTTTTAATGACAAACACATGGTATAGGTAATTAAAAAAGGATATTTTTATTACACTATACTACTATAATACTTACTATTATAAATATTTTTTTAACTTAAAAAGTGGAGCAAAGTTTCCCAGAGTCCGAGGTTACTTTGCCCCACTTTATAAAATATGAAAAAAAAAAACATTGGTGTTTTATATGTTGGCGCAAACTACACCCAATATTTAGTTAGCTTTTCCCCAAACATTCAAAATGGTAAATAAAAAATTTAAAAATATTTGTTTTTTAAGTTTTTATTGCATAGAAATCGATAACTGCACTAGACACCAAATTTTTCGAGTTCAAATTTTAAAGGAATTTTAAGCTGCTCTTCACTCTGGTATTAACTCGAGACGACTAAGCGGAAAACAGCGGCTACCGCGTCTTTGAAAAGTCAAATTCGCAACGGATAACTCACGCGTGGTGGCATTGTGGTGCATGCGCAAATTTTGAATGTGGAATATCTAAGAACTTTTTCTCGCAATGGAGCAAAGTAGGACCAGGACCGCAAAGTAACCTCGTTTTACGGTACTAAAAAAAGACCCTGTAACTTGCGGTGCCGTGCTGCAATGCCGGTGAAAGTTGTGAATGCAACGTTCCGGATCCGACAAAATTTGGTTAAATCAATTATCTAACCCCTTGTAACTATAGGAACAAGTCCCGAATAGCAAGAAGTACGGAATCGAGTTACAATCGTCTGTGTCTAGAGAACACGTGCTAAAAAACAATGAATTGAAAGGAAGTTGTAATGGAAGTAATGAAGAAAGTAAAAAAGGGCATTGTTATTACTAGAGCTGTGTTGTGGGTCTTTACTGGTAGTCTTGCCTTTGAATGGATGTGCACTTCATAAAAAGATATCAGTGTATTTTGTTAACATTATACAATTTAGAAGGAAGTAAAAAATAATATACATATATTAAAAAACACAGTTATTAATAAAACATTTAATTCTTTTCGAACTCGGGAAAATGGTGCCAAAGGGTGACGCAATGAGATAGCCGCCTCAGTAGTAGTTAATTGCATTTGGGATTTTGAAAATGACGTGTTTTTCTGAGCAGATATTTCCTAGGTATTTGAAGTACTTGATTTTGAAGTGTTTTACTTTTACAATAAAAGTACTTCAAGTAGTTTTAATATGTCAAAAAATTTCAAAAATATAAAAAAAAATGTCAAAAATGATTCAAAAAAGTTAAAAATGTCCAAAGACATCAAAAACTAAATATTTAAAATGACAAAAAATTTCCAAAAATGTCAAAAACCGTCAAAAATTTAAAAAAATGTAAAACATGTCAAAAATATTTAACAAAATTTTTAACCTGAAATGTTTTATTTTTTGGAATATTATTGTATGTAAATATGTATTACTTATATACTTAAATAGCATTTTTTTCTGAACTCATCACTTTGTTATACAAAAGCCATAGAAAGGTAATGGAAAGAGATAATTTTCTTACACAAAAAGCTGCAAAAATGGCCCAGTCGCATCAAAATGTTTTTAACGTTTTATAGTTTTGCAATAGGGGTGTCACAGTAAAAGAAAAGACAAAAATGTTAAAATATATTAAGTTTTTCTGTGTCAAATTTTATACGGTTGTTCCAAATAGATCACATTTATGTAAATCCAAATATATTTGACTTTGTCTAAAAAAAGTCTACCTTGCCTTATTTCTTTTTTGGGGAAGCACTTGGGGCACTCGTCAATAATTTCTAAATCACTCATAGAAAGTACTATTTTTATAATAGCCCACAAAACTGCCTTAAAACTCGTTTAAATAAAATTAAATAAATAAGAAAAACAAACGTAAATATCCAAGGAATTTTTTGAGGTGTATCTAGTCAGACTTAATAAATTTTCGGGTTCTTTAAACCAACCTCTGGTGGATCCTCAAAAATCGAGCTCCAAGAGCAATATACCTGCACTAACGCCCTACCGACACTCCTCAATAGTAGCAGTATAGTAGTTTCTCACACTGAATTTGAATTTCACGCTCCTCGAAATATTGAAGGTGCATGCAAATAATTGAGCCTATAGGCATTATTCTTTGGATAAGTGTGTACCTAATATTACGATTTATACCTATAATGGTTGCTAAAATACCGGACTTCCCAGCCAAGTTGATAAAAAAACCGGGCAGGTGGCAACACTGAAGTTACCACTTGTCTTCGGCACATTAAAGTTATATCTCACCCGAGGGGTGGGACACTCCTTAAATAGGTGTACAAATTTGGTAAAAGTATTTAATAAATACATTTAAATAGCTTTTAAATACTTTTAAATACAATTAAATACTTTTAAATACATTTAAATACCTTTAAATACTTTTAAATACTTTTAAATACTTTTAAATACTTTGAAATACTTTGAAATACTTTTAAATACTTTTAAATACTTTTAAATACTTTTAAATACTTTAAATACTTTTAAATACTTAAATACATTTAAATACTATTAAATACACTTAAATACAATTAAATACCTTTAAATCCCAAATAAATACAGTATTTAACTTAAATACTTAAATAGGTGTACAAATTTTTATGAGTGTCCCGCCCCTCGATCTCACCTATATCTACATTGTACTTCATGAATATTTTATTGTACTTGAAGTACTTTTAATGTACTTGAAGTACTTTGAATGTACTTGAAGTACTTCACTTGCCAAAATCAAGTACATTTCCAAGTACATTGATAAAAGTACTTCAAGTACCAAGTACAATTGCCGGATTTTAGATGTACTTCAAGTACAGTACTTGAAGTACTTGTAAGTACTTCAAGTACAATTTCAAGTACTGTACTTGAAGTACCTGACAGCTCTGAGTACAACATAATATGTATTTATTTAAACCGTAGTTCAGATGGAACAAATAAAATTTGTTGTATTTATTAGTATCATATAACAGGCAATGCAATTAGGCAAGCCCTAGCTCCCTCGAGCTCAAAATTGGACTCTCCAAACGAAATGAGCATAATTTATCAGGCGCAAACTGACTGGGCATATAAGTTAGTGAAAATTCCTTTGGTTCTTTAATGTATTTTATTTTTCTAAAATTTTCGCTTCCTCCATTTTCTGTTTTTCCTTTTACCAAAAGTTTTCTACTGTGCCGCCAAGTTCTTGGGAAAATATCTATTTTTTCTCAAATTTTCGCCTGCGGAGCCATTATTTTCCTCATATCTGCAGAATGTTTTCCAAAATGCAATTTTTTCTGAAAAATATTTAAATTTTACAACTTTTCTACTTTTAGTTTTTTTATATTGCAAACATTTTGTTATGTGGCGCCATTTTTGCCAAAAAGAACTTTATTGGTCCGAAATTTGCACATGTGGCGTTTTTCTTCGTTTTATCAACAAACATTTTTCCGCGGCTCGATTTCTTCCGAAAAATAGTAACTTTTCCTAAAGTTTTCACCTATGGGGAAATTTCTTTTTCTAGTGGTTCTTTTTATCGAATTCTTTCATTTATCTTAAGGTGTGTTAAGTAGTATTTTGCGCATTATCTACGTATTAGCTCACATATATACTATACTATAGTAGTGTGCGCTATAGTGATCCAAATTTTTTCAAGAAAAAAAAATTGCTCCGACTTCAAAAATTTTTATATATATATCTTTGCGTTTTAGATGATTTTGAAACTTTTTTGTTGCGTCGTCTGTCTGTATGTCTGTCTGTAACGACCAACGCGCATAACTCGAAAACCGCTTGGCCGATTTTAATGAAATTTGGTACTTAGGCTGGGTCTTGGATCGAGATGGTGCCATTTAAAAATGAACAAAATCCACCAAACACAAGCCAAATAAAAGGGTGAGGGTAGATTTCAAAAATTAGAGTTTATGTGAAAATATGGCGTGTGTGATATCAAACGAAAGGTAATTGAGTCTGGAGTTAAACAAAATATATTTCAGTTTTTTTTTATAAAAAGGGTGGGGGTAGATTTCAAAAATTAGTTTACGTAAAAATATGGCGTGTGTGATATCAAGCGAAAGGTAATTGAGTCCGAAGTTAAACAAAATACATTTTAGTTTTGGTTTTTTTAAGGGTAGGAGTAGATTTCAATATTAAAAAAAATGATATGGGACAAGAATAGTACATTGAAAACCTAAAGACTATTTAATCATAAGGCGAAAATCTTTTAACCAGAGCGTAGTAATAAGTCCCTATTTTTTGGCTTCTCTCATGCAAACCTTTTTAAAATAGCAGATTAATTTAGCTTGCGTTAAATTTTAAGCACATAAGATTTACCTTTCCTTAGGCTTTTTAATATTTCTTCGAATTTAACAATTGAACTACTCGTTTAATAACAAAAATATAAAATCATGTGCGCCCAAAGCTAACTTTTTTTTAGATATTTTCCGCATATTTCGTCAATACAAAACTAATATTGCAGAAAATATGGCATCATGGGGTGTCGTGCCTTCCAAGACATATTTATGACTACGCCACTGATATAATTAGGTCAAAGAAGAAGAACTTTAAATATATATAAATTATTTTCAAAAATTGGCTCCTGAAAAAAAAATAAACAAGAAAAAGTTTGGTAACTCGCGTTACATTTACTTGGTAACTTGTGCTGCTACAAAGCTTTTCTTATGAGTTTCAGTTATGTCACTTGCCAAATTTATTTTGTAAGATCCCATAAATATAGTAACACTGTTTTTTAGCAACAAAATGCATAGCGTACACAGAATGAAACTGAGGGGGAAGGGGCTAAATGCAAAAAATTTAAAACGAAAACGAAAAAAGCGAACATATATACACATAATTTTTATCACAAAGTAAGTATTTACTTTATGGTAAAAAGAAACGTCTGGGATCTTTAGCAAATCTGCTTAAAACCTCTTCTTCTACTTGTTTTTTTTTTTCGGTATACACTCAGAATGCACAAAACCGTTTAATATATCCTCTAAAAATATGTAGAGCAGTTTTTGTTGACGGGAAAGAAAATTCTGCTTGCTTTACAACTTCTACCACTATTAAACTCCTTCTCATCACAAGTTGTATCATAAGTCTGTTCAAATGATAAAATTCTGAAATTTTAATGTGCATCTTAAATTTACTGGATGACAAATCCAGCTTAACAAATGGATGTAGTGCCAATGGTTCGAAAGCTGGTAGGTTTTCATCAAAAAAGCGATGCTTTAAAGACATTATCAGATGCAGGTATTTTTTCCAGTACTCTGGTAGGTTATTTACTGGAACGTGCATATGATTTTGCTGTCGCCCAACTATCCTTGGCACCTGTAATTCTAGTCCAATGTTTTCAGCATGTGTGCTGGCTTCAGCTAAGATAGTGTTCATGACTCCTTCTGCAGATTGGCGATGATGTTTAATCCCTGCTCCTCGCTGCTTACGCCCATGATGCATAGCCTACTTTACTATACCATAAACAAATACGAGGATTGGATGAAAAGTTTCCATATAACGCAACATCATAGTGACTCAATAATAATTAATTTTTCTTCATAGTCCCCTTGTAAGGTAATACAGTTGGCCCAACGATAGCCATCACTGAAGTCTGATTTATCCAACTCACCAAAATAGGCGTTTGTAGCTGCAATGACTTCTAAATCTGAGTACAAATTTTTTTCAGCAAGATTTTTTTTAGGTTTGGAAACAAATAAAAGTCTTACGGGGCTAGGTCTGGCGAATAAGGTCGATGGTTTAACAGTTCAAACCCTAGCCATCGAAGAAATAACTGGATGTTATATGTTCTCTGCCCTAGCTGATCGATCTTAGCCATTACAAGAGCAAACTTGTAGCAAAGTGCATTGTCCGGATGAAATAAAATTTTCTTTTTGCTAAACCAAAACGTTTTTCGCTTATATTCTGCTTGAGCTGGTCCAGTAAGTCGCTGTAGTACTCTGAATTTATTGTTCTTCCTTTTTCGAGATAATCTATGAGGGGTATCCCCTTAGCGTCCCAAAAGACCGTTGCCATGACCTTTCCAGCAGACGGTACTGCCTTTGCCTTCTTTGGAACTGGTTCGTCCTTTGCCGTCCATTGTTTGGACTGTTGCTTAGTTTCAGGGGTATAATGATGAACCCATGTTTCATCAACCGTAATAAATCTACGCAAAAAGTCCCCTGAATCACGTCTAAACGGTGCCAAATTCTCCTCTGAAATGGTTATAAGCACGAGCTTTTGATTTGGCGTGAGCAAACGCGGCACCCATCGGGCGGATAGCTTTCTCAAGCCGGGCTCAAACGACTCGTGTACTTGGCAAATACACAATTATTTGCGTACTTGGCAAGTATACGCAAGTAACAATTATTCGCCAAGTACACGAGCCGTTTGATCTATTGTATTGGCAAGTGTACGAATGACAAGACGCTAGCCCTACCAAGTCCACTTCCAATCCTGACTTCGCATGCGTAGATCTACCAATATTATTTACCTCATGTATTAGAATAGATGTACAGGGTGATTTTCACTTGAATGATTCTAACCACGTGAAAATAGAAAGTTTCAAAAACCTAACCTAACGAAACCTAATCAGATCTAACCGAACCGAACCAACGCAAACTAAACCAATATTTTTTTTCAAAAAAAAAACTTTCCTGACATCCTACCCGGGATCCTAGAGGATGTGAATCCGAACCGGACCGTACCGAACCGAACCTATCCAAACCTAACCCTACCCAACTAAACCTAATTAGCAGTACGTGTTGTAGTTTAGTTTGGTTAGGTTAGGTTTGGTTCAGTTTAGTTAGGTTCGGTTTGGTTCGGTTCGGATTCACATCCTCTAGGATCCCGGGCAGGAAGTCAGGAAAGTTTTTTTTTTGAAAAAAATTATTGGTTCAGTTTCCGTTGGTTCGGTTAGATTTGATTAGGTTTTGTTAGGTTAGGTTTTTGAAACTTTCTATTTTCATGTGGTTAGAATCATTCAAGTGAAAATCACCCTGTATTCATCTATTCTAATACATGAGGTAAATAATATTGGTAGATCTGCGCATGCGAAGGCAGGGATTGAAAGTGGACTTGGTAGCGCTAGCGTCTTGTGTACGAATGATCGTGAGCCCTTTGACTCGGCCCATTTTTACCGACTACAAATGGAAAACCAACGAGTGACAAATAATTGTACAAGTAACCCACTCACAGGATATGGCAAGTATACGCAAGTAACCATTCTTTGCCAAGTACACGAGTCGTTTGATCCCGGCTTTATACCTAAAACTTCAAATAAAATATGGTGAATTCGCTCTTTTGATATGCCCACAGCCTTAGCTACCTCTTCTAGTCTTAATCTGCAAACTTTTAGTATTAGTTGGAGAATGGTTTGCACCACTTCTCTAGAAGTTGCCGTTTTTGGCCTGCATCAGTGCTAGTACGACCACGTTTAAAGTCCGATACCCAGGTTTTAACTGTAGTATAGAAAGGAGCAGATTCCCCTAGTGTAGCATCTAGTTCAGCTTTTATTTCCATCGGCGATAACCCTTTGATATGAAAATATTTTATCACGGCTCTTATCTCGTTTTTTTCCATCTTCTAAAATTGATACACTGTATAAACTTTCAAAATAAGCAGGACACGAACTAATTGACGTACTCACTTTAAACTTCGAGCGTATACTGATCACAGGCAAGGCTACACAAACACGTTGGAACACCAAAGCAAATCGGGCCTGGTATAAACTTTTCATCCCATCGTCGTATTGGTTTTTTTTCTAATCATGTCCGCATTTTTATGGAATATCCCTTAACACCTGCAAAAGGTAGGTGTACTTAGTACACTGTAGGTATCAAGTTAAGGTTTAGTTATGCATGAAATGTGCCGGTGGTGCATGCACCCGTAAGAAAGATACGCATATAATATAAATTAATTTAAATTATGATTGGGGAGCTCCTGTTGTTAACGGTTTTTTTTAAAGAATATTTTTGACCTTTTTCACGTGTGCGTGTGTTCACTTTTTCAGTAACCAAAACCAAATTAAGTAAAAAAAAGTAAAAATCACCAGTATTTACTAAAGGGTCTTCTAAAGTAAAAGGGGGCGGTTAAAGGGGGTAATTGACCCCCACGAGAATTCGAGAAAAACTTAAACAATAATAACTCCGGCAAATAAAACCGATTCCAAATACGGGGTTTGTTTTGCCCGCGCACCCCCAAAATTTCGAATTAATTGCAAAAAACTTGATCAAAGTATTGCAATATAGGGTGTCCCAAAAGTCCGAGACCACCAATATCTTCTGAACTATTGAAGATAACTGAACCATCTTTGGCAGTGATCAATAACATTAAGATATCAATTTTTTGAAAAGGAATTTTTTTAATTAAAACTCCTATCGAGTAATACCTTGTTATAAAGCCCTTTGAATAACTAACATTTTAACATAACTACCAATTGTCTACGTCAAATCTGCCAAAAGCTATCGCCTGACAAACTTAATTTTTTCAGTCATCGTCAAAATTCTCAAGTTTGTTGTTTTAAACAAAATTCCTCTTGAGTGATACCTTTTTTAAAAGGACTTTGAATAGCCAACATTTTTGCGTAACTGTTCCTTGCCTACTTTCAAACTTATTCTTTTACTATTCTTGCCAAATTTCACAAGGTTTGTCTAATCATAGCCTCGAAAGGTCTTTCAAAAACTGAGAAGCTGCTGTCACTTCTGAAGTCACACATTTTTTCTACATTTTTTGACTTCAGTTTAAAATGCAACGATTAAATTGAAATAATTTTTTTATGGGCGAACAAGATATAGTAGAGCGGCGTAGGGCATAAAAAAGGGGTTCGCCTGCACCAAGTTGATGATAGTTGCCAAGCTATATTTTTTGAAACCTGGATGTCTCCTGACGACGAAAATATATCTTAGCCTCCCCCCCTATCGGTCATGCCCCCTCCACCCCCTTTCAACCCCTTAAAATTGTTTCTTCAATATCACAGTAACCAGCAGTGATAGAACAAAATTTTTTTCACTGTTGTTTGTGCAATGATCTCTAGATCATATCGTGCACTCTATTGCATATTTCAAAAACTAAACAAAATATGTATTTTCAAAAAACCAATTTGTTTATTTTTCTCCATATTTTCTAAACCAAACCAGATACGAAAAAAATGTTTGTACAAATGTTTTTCCACCGTTTCGCTCTTTTCAAAAAGGTATATATCTGTGGGGTTCTGTGAACCCCACTCGCCATAGCATTGTTTCATTGAAGCCATTACGCCAAAACTGAGCATGTTCCTGATATTATAGTCATTAAGATATATGGCAAAATCGAGCCTAGAAAAAAATTTCACTGTTATATGTCTATTGACAAGTAGATTGTGCAGTGTATTTACATTATTTGCATATCTTAGAAACTAAACAAGATATAAAATAAATCAACTGGTTTTTAATTTTTAATTTTCTTTATTTTTGCCCATATTTTGTAAATTGAAGTAGATATAAAAAAAACTTTAAATAAATAGTTTTCTGCTGTTCTTATTTCCAAAAAGATATGTAGGTATAAGTTATGCCAACGCAAGTACTAAAATCGCCGTTTGATTGGTGCTGAAACGCAAAAGCATATACGTATATGAGTAGGTAAGTAAAATTCAACTTCGACAGGGTCATTTTCATGACCATAAAATATCTTCTAAGACATAAATATAGCAACCTAAAAATACTTACCTATTACCCTTTCACGTTCTCTCCCTTCCCTACAGACCCACCACACCATTACCCATGATTAAAAAAATTAATAAGCTAGGTAGGTTTTACTTAATATTTAATAGAAAAGTTTTTTGCTGGTGTGGATAGTCCAAGCTACTTGAGGAATCTGGTTGTTGCCGCTCTGACCCTTAAGCATTATAAGATATTAAAGATGATGGTCGATTAGGGATTAAAAAATTTTAAATAAAAATCAAGAATGGGGGCAATCAATAGCTATTGGGGTCCCATTAATCATGACCCTCTTCCTTTTAGGGACATTGTCAAAATGACGTAAAAGATATGCAATGTGAGTAAAATTCTTACAAAATAGTAAAAAATTAAAAAGGAAGGGGGACGGCACCTTTACCATATTTAATGGGACCCATTGACTTCTATACCCTTTCAGGGCTTTATATAACTCAATGATGGGACCCCAATAGCTATTGATTGCGCCCAGTCTTGATTTTTATTTTTAAAATATATATACTTTTATATGCTTAAGGGTGTCAGAGCGGGAACAACCCATATACATAATATTCCAATACTCCCCATTACCCATTTACACAATGAGCGGATTTGTACACATACAGAGAAAACTGTCTGCCTTCACAAATCCCCGCACATTGGTCTGCGAGAAGACAATACTTAATGAATATGTGCTTAATATTTTTATTTCGTAATGTGTGTAACACGAAATTAAAGTTGCCATGGGTTACAATTTGACAAGTTCTACACCCCGATGGGTATCTGTATTAGAATTAAGTTTTAATTAATTTTGATATTGAGTATTATCTACGAGGTCTGGCTATTAAATAACGAGACTGTGCGCCTAGATGGTGCCCTAGACGGGTGGGGTAAAAAACGAATAGTGATAGATATCTTGTCGCAGCCCACGAGAAAGACCGGCCCGGGAAATATCCCGTGACCGTAGGAGTCCCACAAAAAACGCCTCACGGCCCGCTGTCATTATAAAACATGTGTGTGTTCAGTTTTGGTATGTTTGTTTACGTCGATTTTTTTTTAATTCGGGCACGAATTTTATGTGAATTTTATCAAAGTTATTAAAATAACGCAGCCCACAAAAAAGACTGTAGTGGGCTGCGTTAAAATATTTAATGGCTAATGAGTAAATTATAAAGAAAATACCTACAAAATAAACAATGCCGCGAACGTGTAATTAGTGTTGTTCCTTGTCCGTCCAACTATAAAACTGAAACCTAATATGTTGCAAACGGGAAAGAAGTGGTAAAAGATAAGATCTTGGATAAGATTGATCAAGTAATAGACATCCTGAGTGACATTTTCGATAGTGAGAGTGAAAAATGTGTTCAGTTGTCATTTCTTATTGAACAATTAGGTCTCTTGAAAAGGTAGCCTGAGAATCGAAGATATTGTGGATACACTTTAATGTTGGCTTCATCTTTGTTTATCCAGTCATCCAGTGAATACACGTCAATTTACAATTCTAAGGTAATATGTTTTCCGCACCCTCGCAATATTAAAAAATTGATTTGTAAAATATTGTTAACAGATAGTAATCTCTCTGGTAGTGTGAAATATTTAAAAAGTAAGATACAGCTTTTAAAAGAACATGAGTTGGTAGTTAACTTACACTTTAATGAAATATATATTAAACTTTGTGCTGGGTAATTTTTCAAAAAATTATTGACGACCACTACATTCAGTTCATTGAGTGTGAAAACCCAATCCATCTTATTGTGAATACCGAACCGAATCACTTGTTTCATTTTAATAAATTATTGAGAAATGTTTTATATTGAAAATTTTTCTTCAGATAACTCTAGCGAGTGTTTTTGTGGAGAAAAACTATTGTCACACACTTTTTTAAAACAATTTTATTAAAAAGCACAATGATTTAGTGTCTGCTAATAAATCTTTGAATAAGAACTCTAAGATGATGACAGTCAAAGAAAAATTAATAAAAAATAAAAGCTTAGGTTTGATATGTCAAATTTTGAAAGACTTGTATAGATTTGAAGTTACTAACGATATTATGTACCTAATATATGTACCTGAAGATGTTAGAGTGCAAATTTTGTATAATTTTTTATTTTATTGATTCTGTTCTTTTATCCATAATAAACACATATATCAGCAAAATATTTTTTTAAATTTTTGCCTATAAAAGAACAAAAATTTTTCGTTAATTTATTTAAATTGTGTAAAAACATATAATATATTAAGCAATACAATAAGAATCCTGGGACTCCTAAGATCATGTGGCCGCCGACTTGCTTATAACGCGCCCTGGCCGGTCTTTATCGTTGGCTGTGATATATATATTTCCGTCACTATTATAGTATTTATGCAATAGCAGTTTGAAACGAACGTGTTTTTTTCTCGTGCCGAAAACCATGGGTGACGAAAAACAGGAGCAACGTATCAATCTCAAATTTCTCGTTAAATTGAAAAAAACTCAGACTGAGTGCTATAAATTGCTGCAAGAAGCCTATGGGGACAATCCTCTATCTCGTGCGCGTGTTTTTGAGTGGTGTAAGCTTTAGTGAGGACGAGAGATCACTGAAAATGACCAGCGCCCAGGTCGCCTGTGACTGTTTCAAGTCCGGAAACAGTGACCAAAATCAACCAAACGGTGTCGTGATGACTGATTTGGTTCCAGAGGGTCAGACTATCAACCAGACTTACTATTTGTCAGTTTTGGCAACACTGCGAGAACGAGTTCGTCAAAAACGGCCCCAGTTGTGGAAGAACAACTCGTGGGTTTTGCACCAGGACAACGCACCTGCCCATAACGCACTATCTGTGAAGCAGTATTTGGCCAGTAAGTGCACTCCAGTGCTCGAACACCCGCCAAACTCACCAGATTTGGCACCGTGCGACTTATTTTTGTTTTCGAAGAAAAAATCTGCTTTGAAAGGAACCCGATTTGAGTCGATGGAAGCGGTAAAGCCAAAAACGGCAGAGCTTATAAAGGCCCTGACCAAAGAAGACTTCCAGCACTGCTTCGATCAATGGAAAAAACGTATGGAAAGGTGTTTGACGAGGGGAGAGGAGTATATTGAAGGGGAGCATTCGAATGTAGAATAATTTTTATAATAAAACCCTTTTTCGTAACCAGTCTCGTTATTTAATAACCAGACAATATATATATTACTACAGTTACATTTAGATTTGGAGTATTATGTATATGCCACAACGGGATTCCTCACTAGAGCCCTTGCTTGGACTGTAAACACCTGTAAAAGAATTTGTCTACTAAACATAGTCAGAGCATATTATTTTAAAAGGCTTTCCGTTTTCGGTCTAGAAGCAAATCATATTACTTTTTGGCAACAGACCATTTCCCCCTAATTTGACCGCGCTGAATCCGAATATCTCTGTTGCCAACTCGAAAAATCGACAGGGACGGAGAAAATCCCCCCCAATCCACAAAAACCTGTTTTTTTTTCAGTTTTATGCAATTTTCTCGAAAACTAACCTTTTTATCAAAAATTAAAAATAACTGTTTATGTGGAGAATAAAATTCCCTTTCCATACTTTCCAACGATGTATTGGTCAATAATGTTAGGAAAAGCAAGTAGCTCTTCAGTGGCGTACGTAAATTGGGATTATTTAGAAAAAAACATGTTTATTTTAGGTTTTTCAAAATTTTCTCAAAAACTACACTTTTTAGGAAAAAATATGTAGTATACTTTATTGTAGAACATAACATTTTCTTTTAAAAACTTTATTAAAATGTCGGGTTGTTGCCATATTTAAGGCTTCAGGGGCGTACTAATATAAACTTATTTTCAAAAATAACTGAAATAATCAGTTTCTCTTGCATATTTAAATATCTTTTCTAACTAAGATTTTCAGAAAAAAATGTGCCTTTATTCTTTATTGAGGATAAGACAATTTCTTTTTAAATGATATAATACAAAGTGACGTTAATGTTATGATAAATACTTCAAAAAGGTTCGTAATTTATACCTACTAAAATAAAATGTTTCCAAATTAAAATAAACTGTTTTTTGATTAGATTAGATATTTTGATTTCTCTAAATAAGTTCTTTAAAGCAAAAAAAACACCGGTGCTTATAAGGAGACGAGGCATAGGGGCCATGGCCCCCCTAAGCAATATTTTTGTGCAGAAAGTAAAAGTAGTAACTTTGACAGAGGTGTTTTTGGTTATTTTTTTAAGCATATGGAACTAAAAATAAAGTAGTGAATCTTATGCAACGGTTTGGGGGGGCATAATCATAACTAGGTACTCATACTTTCGACCTTCTTAACTTTTGACCTTTTGTTTTTTGATCTTTTGTACTTTCGACCTTCTGTACTTTCGACCTTTGGTATTTTCGACCATTTGTACTTTCGACCATTTGAACTTTCGACCTTTTATCCGCCACTCTTTATTATCCACCAAAAAGCTAATAAGACACAAAATTGATTAGTTTGGAATGATCTTAAATAATTTCTTTAAATTAAGTACACCACTGGAGCGGTAAATATAAAATAAGTTCCACTTTGTTATACACCGTTTGAAAGCAAATTTTATTGGCTATGACGAAGTATAGAACACATTTTTTGATAAAGAGCTTGGTTTTTAGGAAAATTGAATAAAACGTATGAAAAACATGTTTGTTTTAATGATTTGTTGAAATCACCCCCAGTGACGGACGTCGCTGGAGAGTTTGGTATAAGTCAAACCCCACCGAGTTTTACATTTTTAAAAAGGAAATTTTCCTGTCTACAAAAAAGTGTTGAATAAGTTTTTTCTTGTTGAGCTTAGGTTTTGAGAAAATTAGATAAAACCTGTAACAAAAATGGTTTATTTTCTGTTTTTTCAAAATTAATTTAATTTACGGATGCCCCTGAAGTTTGATTTATAAAACCGATTTAATCATGTTACACGTCGTTTTGAAGGAAATTTTATTGAGTATACCAAAATGTAATACGTGGTTTTCTGTAGATATTAGTTTTTAAAAAAATTAAATAAATCTTGGAAAAAACATAGGTATTTTTTCAACTTTTTTTAAGTACTTCAATTAACGGACGCCGCTGGAGAGCTTGTTATTAGTTTCACTTTATTAAGTTATACTATGTTGAAAAGGGAATTTTATTGTCTACAATAAAGTATATTATACATGTTTCTCTTAGAAGCTTAGTTTTTAAGAAAATTTGAAAAAACCTCAAACTTTCAGATTTTGGGGGGCCCCCAGACCCCAGGTTTTTGGAGGTTTTTGCAGCCATTAAAAAAAATAATATGTTATTATTTTTTAATTATACAAATATATATTTCGAATGTACACCTGTAACAATTTGGGCGTTCCAGCGGCAATTTAAAATTCCGCCGCCATTTTGGCCGCCAACAGGGATATTCCGATTCAGCGGCGTCAAAATAGGGGGAATTGCCCATTTGCCAAAAAGTAATATAAAATGCTTCTAGAAAGTGGATTTTCCCGAATCTTGCCTGAACTATTAAGTCAAACCATTCTTGTTAGGTACGTAGCTTATGATTTTTTTTATCATAGGTAATAGTAGGGGGGTCTGGAGAGGAGGGAGACAACGTCAGGGGCTAATAGTTTAAAGATTTTAAGGCTGCTATATTTACTACTCACCATGTCGAAGATGGATTTTACTTATCTGCTCATATAGGTACGTATATCCTTTCGAGTATTGGTACCAATCAAACGCCCGTGTTGGTTGTTGCGATGGCAAAATCCCATACCTATATATATTTTTGGAAAGAGCCAAAACGCCAGAAGAACATTTTTTTAATGTTTTTTTTAAATATTTACTTTAGTTTATATAAAATATTGGAAAAATATATTTTTTAAAAAATTGAAAATGCAGTTTTTGATATATCTTGGTTTTTAAGATATACAAATAATGTAAATATATTACAAAATCTACTGGTTAAACGACATACCACAGTGGAATTTTTTTTGTTCTATCATCTCCGTTGCCCAGATATGGAAGATTTAATTTCAAAAATTTAAGGGGAGTGAGGGAAAATGATTAGAGGGGGTCGGTCAAGATAAATTTTTATTATCAGGAGGGACCCTAATTTACGAAAAAATACCCAAAATGTAGGTAGGAACGATTTTACTAATTATCTTAATGACTATCATATCAGAAACATGCCCAGTTTTGGCGTATTGGCCAAAATCAAAGAGTGCTACTGCGCGTGGGGTTAACAAAACCCCACGGATATGTACCTTTCTGAAAAAAGAGAAAATGGGGGAAAAATATTTATTAAAAAGTTTTTTTCGTATCTGGTCTGGTTTAAAAAATATGGACAAAAATAAAAAAATTTCAAAATACATACTTTTGTTTATATCTTGTTTAGTTGTTGAGATACGCAATAGAACGTAAGCACATCATATAATCTAGAGATCACTAGACAAACAACAGTGAAAAAAAAAAATTTGTATCTCCGCTGGTTGCTGAGATATTGAAGAAATAATTTTAAGGGGTTGAAAGGGGGGTGGAGGGGATATGACCGAGAAGGGGGGAGGCCAAGATATATTTTCGTAGTCAGGACTCACCCGTTTCAAAAAATATACCTTGGCAACCATCATCATTTAAGTGCAGTCGAAATGAGGGAAAAAAATGTTAAAGAAAATAATAACTGTCAAAATAACCTCCACAAATGTATAAAAAAAAATAATTCTAGCTTACTTCTTTTTTTTTTGTTATCAATCTGGAGGCACGGCAGTGTCCCGCCAAGTTCGCGAAATCTGCTGTACCATATTTTCTTGAAACATTTCAGCCCATATTGACCTAATCTAAAACTCTACTTCGAAATGAGCTACGAACCTCAAACCTTGTACAGTCGTAGATCTTCATAGAGTTAACAACCCCTCCTTCATAGACTTCCATAAAGTAGTAAAGTAGTTACGAAATGTTAAAAAACGTCGAACTCACTCATGTATAGATCAACAAAATTCTACTGTCTTCCAGACCTACTACAAAGCTGAAATTTATTATGACCAAACCCTTAGAAATAAAAACCCCAAAATTCTAATTTACTCCTCTCCCGTATACATGTAAAGTTATGTAAAAGTAACATTGCCCACTTCCAGAAACGCTAGAAAGCTGGAGCTTTGGCAGACTGATAGGAACTATGATAAACTATATGAAAGAATTTAAAAACCCCAAAATTTTAATATACTATATGGTTCGTCCCGCCTTCCTTTTTGTAAATATGTTCTTTTTACTATAATTTACCAAATTGGTTCGAATTAGGCTATTTGGTGATTTACTAGAGCATTTTCTATTTTTTGTTTATTTAGTATTAATTAACTAATTAAGTACTTAAAATTACTGGGTTATTTGCATTTGAAACTCCCGCGGTTTTAAAGGCAAATATTACAATTTGCTATAATCAATTTACTTTACATAAAATGCATTTTGAATTACTAAGGTTCCTAGTTCCTTTAATATGGACCTTCGTAATCTCATTCCCTCCTACTTATTCCCTTTTCTCCTACGCCTATGGATTAACGACGCCACTGGGCGACATGTGGGAGAATGAACGCAGCAGCGATACCTGCTGCCGGGCCAGAGAACCGTTTCGCCTTCGAACGATAATACACGCGTGTTAGCGACTCTCCTACCACATGATTGTGGGGTGCAAAAAAAACACGGGTAAACAGCGTGTCCTCCCATGAGTTCCGCTTCCTGTATAAAAATGGTAAGTGAAAATGCATTATTTTTACCTTACATACATTTGTTTATTGCTACACTAACCTAGAAGGTAAACTAGACCATTTCAGAATCCCTTGTACCAGCTTAGCCTATGACCTTATTCCCTTAAAATTACAGTCCACATCTGACACCGTTAAATTCCAGACAACTCTCCTATCTGGACCACCAGGGAGCCCCATTTTTGATCCTTAGCGACCCGGATTTCTGGAATCGTTTTTTTTGCCTTTTTAGGTTAGTTTTTTTTTACTGGTTTCAAATGCAAGAAAAACCCTTGTTTTTCCTAAATGCCTTTTTTACTGGTTTCAAATGCAAGAAAAACCCTTGTTTTTCTTACATGCCTACTTTAGAAAACCCCTAGGTTTCTAAAATACATTTTGCGATTTTTTTTTTGTGTAAAAACAAATGCAAGAAAAACCCTTGTTTTTCTTACATGCCTACTTTAGAAAACCCCTAGGTTTCTAAAATACATTTTGCGATTTTTTTTGTGTAAAAATTAAATATTTTTACCAATAAATTTAGCCTTTTCATGCGAAAAACCAAACACAGATAAAATCTGTAAACTACTATGCTTTTTTTTGTTTCGAATAAATCAAGTTTTTTCGTTTCTTTTTTGTAAAAAAAAAACCGTATAGAATTTGGGTGTTTTTTTGTTTGTCACTGGAAATAGTTTAAAATAGTGTCTGCAAAGTGCTATTATTTTAGCCGTTGTGCCTTCACATTTGTGGATTGCTATAATTATATCCAATTTGCTCGAAAAAAATCTCCAAATTGCCATATCCATTTTTGCTTATTGCAAATTGCTATGACTATATCCGATTGCGGATGCTTTACTATATTCGTTTTTGCGTAAAAATTGCTATGAATATATCTATTTCTAATTTACTATTATAATATCTGTCTGCAAATGGCTATGATTGTATCCATTTTTTGCGTGCATAATAAATTTTGAAGGAAATTTAATTCTTAACTTGAGAATTTGTTTTCGTGTAAAGGCAGATAAATAGTTTTACCAAATTAAATGCTTTTGATTTGTAGGTATTTATTTTTAAATTTAATACATATAGGTACCTACTTATTTGAATTCGCGAGGCGAAGATAAAAAAACTTATACACAAGTTTTTTTGTTATCATTAGTTTGCATCGGGTATTTTCTTTACTTTTGTGCGCTTATAGTTTGATTATTGTAATTAAACGTAGGACATTAACATTTATACAGGGTGTCCAAATTTTGATTTTTTTTCAGTTTACCTAATTTTTGTCAATTATTTTTTGGATTTTTTTTTTAAATCATGTCTAGTTCGGATAAAATTTTAAAGGCTAAAGCCTTGCGCTATAGTGCGATTTCACAGCTAAATTTGATCATTGAATCCGCGACCCTCGCAAAAAATGACCCTGCCTATCACAGCGGTTTTAAAGTCAAATTTCGGACATTGTCAAAAATCAAAAAGGATTTTGAAAAGCACCATAATACTTTGTTGACGTTGGTAGCCTCTGATGAGGATCGCTTAGTAGTAGAAAACAAAGTGGCTATGGACTTTTGCAAACGCTGTGACGAGATTTCCACTATATTTTACGAACTTTTCGAACTACCCTTTGAAGATGGAGGGCTTTTGAGCAGTACGATAAATCCCATGGGCAGTCCCTGTGCCTCCACAGACCAGCATGGTTTACTGCCTAGGATAAAAATACCTCTTTTTCAAGGGGAATTTAAGGAGTTTCCAACCTTTTTGCAAGCCTTTAATGCTACCGTGCACAATAATAGGTCGCTGGGAAACTTTGAAAAATTCAATTTGCTTTTTTCTAATTTAAAGGGCCCTGCCCTGGATGTCATTTCTGACATTCCTATCCTTGCTGAAAATTATTTAAATGCCTACCACACCTTGGTGGATAGGTATACAAATAAACGATTACAAGCTTACCTTCACTGGAAGGCAATTGAAGGCTTCTCTCCTCTTACTAAAGAGAATGCTACGAATTTGAGGAATTTGCTTGATTGTTTTTCGAAAAACTTAAGTGCTTTAAAAGTCATGGGTTTTAAAACGGAGTTTTGGGATTATATTATGGCACAAATGCTCTTGGATAGGTTGGACCCAACCACGCGCAAGGCATTTGAGCAAAATTATTGCTCCAATGAGATCCCCTCTTATGATAAAATTCGTGCTTTTGTTTCTAGCCATTGCATTGCGTTGGAACAAATACAACAAACTCAAGATTACTTAAAAAATAAAGATTTGTCAATTTCAAGTCAGAAAAATCAAGCAAAGTTTCAAAATCGATCTGCTTTGTTTGCTAATACTCAGAGAGCCTCCAAAAATGCCTCCCAGTCTCCAAATGGCCAAAGTGGCTTAAATAATACTCCAAACCCTCAAAATTTTTGTTTTCTCTGTAAAAGTGGCGATCATATAATATACAGATGTCCTAATTTTTTGGCGAAAACTCCCCAGCAACGTTTTGAGATTGTTAAACAACATAAAGCGTGTGTCAACTGTTTGGCCTCAAAGCATAATTTACCCCAGCAATGCAAATCAGAAAAAAGATGTTTACATTGTGGCCAATTTCATCACAGTCTCTTACATTTTTTTCCTATTAATTCTACACCTAGTTCTGCGAGTAGCTCCTCTACTTCTGCAGTGCAACCCCCGAGGAGCCCCGTGGCTACCGAATTTAATAGAACCACTAACACCATTGTTACTGGTATGTCTTTAAATGATCGCGAAGTACTTCTCTGTACCGCTTTAATACAAATACAGGATGTTTTTCAAAATTGGCACACAGTGCGCGCCATCTGTGACTCTGGTGCTCAATCTTCATTTATATCTAAGTCATGTGCTGATAGTTTGGGCCTTCCTAAATTTAATATCGCCATGACTCTACAAAGCTTAGATCGAATGACAACTTCGGCAAAATCTGGAATTAATTGCAATATATCCTCTTTGCGTGATAATAATTTTGTTTTTAATTTTGATGCGATAATACTCGATAAAATTTGTAGTGATTTACCTCATTCCTCATTTTCGATTAAAAGTTTTCCTTTTCTCGCCAACTTAGCACTAGCTGACCCAGGCTTTAATAAAAGCGATAAAATTGATTTATTGTTGGGCGGCGATGTGTACCCTTACATTTTGCTAGATGGTCGTTTGTCTACGGGACCCAACAACCCCGTCTGCATTAATACTATTTTTGGTTGGGGAATAATGGGCAATCTTTCACTTTCACCTTCAACTACAAATCAAATTAAAACATTTTTTACTACGTCAATGAACGATTCTTTTGTCAATTTAGATAAAAATCTACAACGATTTTGGCAAATAGATGACATACCTAATGTCAAGGCCATTGACCCCGAAGATGAGTTTTGCGAAAATTATTTTTTGAAAACTACCTCAAAAAATGAGGAGGGGAGATATATTGTATCTTTACCATTTAAAGTTACTGCTCCAGATTTTGGCGACACTCGATCCATTGCCGTACGTCGTTTTTTCTCCCTTGAGAAGAAATTGCTACAAAACCCTGATTTTTATGCTGCCTACAGCTCTGTTTTACAAGATTATTTAGATAATAATCATATGCAACCGGTTTCTGCACCTTTGCCGACCGAAATTTCAAATCATTTTTATATTGCACACCATGCGGTGTTTAAAAAAGATTCTACTAGCACCCCCCTGAGGGTGGTTTTTGATGCGAGCATGCACGCCCCTGGCAAAATCTCGCTCAACAACGCTGTTTATACTGGGCCCCCTTTACAAAGGGACTTACAAAAAATTTTATTACTTTATCGTTTGCATAAATTTTGCTTTTGTTGCGACATCCGTCAAATGTACAGGATGATTTTAGTTGACCCTAGTCAAACTAATTTTCAAAGAATAGTTTGGAGGTTTGATCCTAACCAGCCTATTCAAGACTTCGAAATAAATAGAGTTTTATTCGGGGTCTCTTGTAGCCCCTTTTTGGCTATCAGAACTTTGCTGCAACTTGCTAGAGAGCATGAGGACCTTCCTCTTGCCTCAAAAATCATTGAGGAGGCAGTTTTTGTCGATGATGTGATTTCGGGAAGTGATGACTTTTTTAAGGCCACTGAGATGAAAAATCAATTAATCGAGCTACTTAGCCGAGGTGGATTCGAATTGCGTAAATGGGCGAGCAATTGTCCCGAGTTACTATCCGATCTTCCTGAGTCACACATTTCGATGAAGGCTCTTTCTCTCGATTTAGATGCTGAAAATTCAACTTTGAAAATTCTCGGTTTAAATTGGAACCCTCATACTGATGAATTTTTTTATACTTTCGACTGTTCTCTCCAAACATGCACTAAAAGAACAATTTTAAGTAATTTGGCCCGCATTTACGACCCTCTGTCTTTTTTGGCGCCAATAGTTTTAATTTTAAAATTAATTGTTCAATACTGCTGGGCAGAAGACTTAAACTGGGACGACCCTGTCAGTCCGGAAATTGTTTTTAAATGGGAAAAATTTAAAAATGAATTAAAGTTTTTGCATTCTGTTAAAATTCCTCGTCAAATAATTTTGCCTAATGCTAGTCAAATCCAGCTAGTAGGATTTTGCGATAGTTCAGAACGGGCCTATTGTGCTGTCGCTTATATTCGAATTTTTTATTCTGATGGAAACATTAAAGTTTTTTTTGTTTGTAGTAAATCTAGAGTCGCACCGTTGCGTCGTAAACTAACTTTACCAAGACTAGAGCTTTTAGGAGCTGTTTTGTTGGCTAAATTAATGGATTTTTTACTAGAAACGTTCTCGGAAAAAATTAAATTTGATAAAATTCTTGCTTTTACTGATAGCACAGTGACCTTATCTTGGATTCAGGGATCTCCTCACAAATTTAAAACATTTGTTTCGAATAGAACTGCCTATATACAAGGAAGAATTAGCCCTGAGTTTTGGCATTATGTTCCTACTGAACAAAATCCTGCTGACTGCGGTACTAGGGAAATGTATCCCTCTGATTTACAAAGATTTTATTTTTGGTTAGAAGGGCCTTCTTTTCTAAACCAACCTACAAATACTTGGGATTTTATGACAGTTACTTACGATGGGAATGCAGTTTTGGAAGAACAGCGAAAAAATATTTTTAACGTTTTTACTTGCGAACAAACAGTTGAATATTATGTAAACAACTTGTTTGAAAAATACAGTTCTCTTTTTAAAATTAAGAGAATAGTTGCTTACTTTTTGCGAGGGTTACAAAGGTTTAAAAATCCCTCATACAATTTTGCTACTGATTACCTTACAAATCAGGATTACTACAAAAGCTTACTTTTTATTTCGAAATGCGTACAATCTTTTTCTTTCCAAAAAGAAATTGAATTACTAAAAGATAAGAAACAGCTTCCAAAAGCTTTTCAAAAATTATGTCCATTTTTGCATAATGAAAGCTACGATTTGCTTCGTGTTGGAGGCCGTTTATGCCATTCAAATTTATCATACGATAAAAAATTTCCAATTCTTTTGCCTTCTAGTGCAAAATTCACTGAATTACTGATTTTAGATTTGCATCGCAGCAATCTTCATTGTGGTATACAGACCACAACTTTTTTACTAATGCAAAACTTCTGGGTATTGTCTGCTAAAAAGGTAGTGAGAAAAGTTTTAAGTTCTTGCCATACTTGCTGGAAAACTAAACCTAACTCCCTTCAACCCCCTATGGGTAACCTACCGAAATTTAGAGTTTCCGAAGCAAAGGTGTTCGAAAATGTAGGTATAGATTTTTGTGGTCCGTTCACGATTACTCTTGGTCGGACCAGAGGTGCAAAAACCATGAAAGCATATGTCTGTTTATTTATCTGTTGCGCTGTTAAAGCCGTGCATTTAGAGTTAGTCTCTGATATGACATCAGAAGCCTTTCTGGCTGCTCTGCGCCGCTTCATAGCTAGAAGAGGACTATGCTCAAAGATCTCTTCAGACTGCGGGACCAACTTCGTGGCCTCTGAAAAATACTTGCGACAAATTTTTTCTGATTGCGTGAAGGGGGAAGGTATAGTTTGGTCTTTTAACCCACCTGCTGCTCCCCACATGGGAGGCATTTGGGAATCAAACATTAAATCTTTAAAGACTCATCTTCACAGGGTAGTTGGAAATCAAATACTCACCTATGAGGAATTAAATACGGTTTTAACCCAAGATCACGTCCTTTATGTGCCTTAAGCACCGATCCTACTGATCTGGCGGTCTTGACTCCTAATAATTTTTTAAATTTGAGGCCTCCAGGTACAATACCCGATCCAAACTACTGCGATATTGCGTTAAACAGGCTGTCCAGGTGGCAACTGTTGCAAAGAATGCACCGCGATTTTTGGATTCGCTGGCATCGCGAATATTTGCACACTTTGCAACAGCGAGCCAAATGGCACCAACCTCTTGCTTCCATTGATATTGGTACTATGGTACTGATCAAAGATGAAAATTCCACTCCATTGGATTGGCCCCTAGGCCGCATTGAAGACCTTATTAAAGGTTCTGATAATGTTCCACGGGTTGCTATTGTAAAGACTACTAAAGGTACCTACAAACGGCCTTTGGTAAAACTATGCGCCCTGCCTACAAATTAAACTCTCTGAAATGCCCCTGGGCATTCTCAGGGGGGTGGGAAATGGTTCGTCCCGCCTTCCTTTTTGTAAATATGTTCTTTTTACTATAATTTACCAAATTGGTTCGAATTAGGCTATTTGGTGATTTACTAGAGCATTTTCTATTTTTTGTTTATTTAGTATTAATTAACTAATTAAGTACTTAAAATTACTGGGTTATTTGCATTTGAAACTCCCGCGGTTTTAAAGGCAAATATTACAATTTGCTATAATCAATTTACTTTACATAAAATGCATTTTGAATTACTAAGGTTCCTAGTTCCTTTAATATGGACCTTCGTAATCTCATTCCCTCCTACTTATTCCCTTTTCTCCTACGCCTATGGATTAACGACGCCACTGGGCGACATGTGGGAGAATGAACGCAGCAGCGATACCTGCTGCCGGGCCAGAGAACCGTTTCGCCTTCGAACGATAATACACGCGTGTTAGCGACTCTCCTACCACATGATTGTGGGGTGCAAAAAAAACACGGGTAAACAGCGTGTCCTCCCATGAGTTCCGCTTCCTGTATAAAAATGGTAAGTGAAAATGCATTATTTTTACCTTACATACATTTGTTTATTGCTACACTAACCTAGAAGGTAAACTAGACCATTTCAGAATCCCTTGTACCAGCTTAGCCTATGACCTTATTCCCTTAAAATTACAGTCCACATCTGACACCGTTAAATTCCAGACAACTCTCCTATCTGGACCACCAGGGAGCCCCACTATATGATATAAACATAATCTTAAACATGTATTGCGGCTTAATTTTTTAAAAGCAGAATTTTAAATATAATTATTTTCTTTGAGCGCTATTTAATAAGGATTTTAAAAAAAGTACCCAAAAGTACTTTTTAAAAATTTTTTATATTGTTACGGGTTCTCCACAACAATTAAAACTCGCAAATGTCAAAAACAATACGTCAATTTATTTCGACAAATTATGTACAAAAAGACGCACTTAAACTTACTAATAACTTGCTAATAATTCACTACTTTAATCCGCCTATTAACTTCGCGTTAACATCTAGCGATCACTACCATTGGTTATCTTTGACTAACTCCATACGCGGCGTCCGGCCCTATATATAGGGTCTGCCTACTCTTCGAGAACCATCCATCCTTCTTCTCTCTCCAGAAGGGGCCGTGCATGAGTTTGTCATAGATAACGCAACTAAAACCTAGACTAAGAATACAACCTTAAGATAAATCAACCTAATACTACACTAAACCTAAATAAATTCTAACTATAACATTTAAATAACTTAAATTTGTAACAATATGATACTGTCTAAGCATTTTACTTTTTTAAAATGTGGACTAGATGCACCGCAGATGACCGCGAGTATTAAAAAATATATTTTTTAGGTGAACCGTAGATGCTTAAAAACATTGATGCGTTTTATTTGGAGGAGAGCCCAAGCAATCTGGAAGAAGAAATTTAATAGCTCCAGTAGCAGATTGAGGGAGGAGGCAGGGGGTTTCCCCCATTCTTGACATAAAGCTTATATTTTTTAGTTCTAGTAAAAATAAACTAGATAAACCGCAATTTCTTATAAAATTATAACTTTTTTCATTTTCACAAAAATTACTTTATGTTCCAAAAATTTTCACCTAAGGCGTATTGACTCCCGCAAAAAAATTGATTTCGTTTTTGCTGCCTACTTGAAACCTCCCCCCCGGGGCATTCCGGATCCGCCACCACCTGACAAATTTCAAAATTAAAATATGGCTTATAGTTTACTAACAACATCGGTATTAAAATTTATAATTTTAGACATGCAAGGTATGATTTTTGCCATTTTACCCATTTAAGGAGTGGATGGGGGATTTCGTTTTAAAACAATTTAATCTGAGGGCACGGCAGTGCCTCGCCAAGTTCGCGCGCCGTAACATCTTTTCTGGAAACATTTCAGCCGATATTTGACCTACCTAAAACTCTACTTTGGAATGAGCTACGAATCTCAAACTTTACACAGTCGTAGATCTCCATGGAGTTAACAATCCCTCCAAGTTTCATGGAATTCCATAAAGTAGTAAATTAGTTACGAAATTTCAAAAAAAGGCGAAATTGCCACTCACTCACTCACTCATGTATAGATCATCAATATTCTACTGTACTTCCAGACATGCCACAAAGCTGAAATTTGGCAGACTGATAGAAATTATGACCAAACCCCTGGAAAAAAACCCCAAAATTTTAATTTACTTCCCTCCCCTATACATTTAAAGTTATGTAAAATTAGCATCGCCCACTTCCAGAAATGCTAGAGAGTTGAGCTTTGGCAGACTGATAGGAACAATAATAAAACTATAAGAAAGAATTAAAACACCTCAAAATTCTAATTTACTTCCCTCCCCTATAAATGTAAAGTTAAGTAAGAGTAACATTGCCTACTTCCAGACATACTAGAGAGCTGAGCTTTGGAAGACCGATAGTAACTATGATAAAGTTATAGAAAAAAATTAAAACACCCCAAAGTTCTAATTTACTTCCTTCCCCTATTAATGTAAAGTTATGTAAAAGTAACACTGCCCACTTCCAGAAACGCTACAGAGCTGAACTTTTTAAGACTGAAAGACAATATGATAAAACTATATAAAAAAATTTAAAAACACCAACATTTTAATTTACTTCCCTCTCCTATAAATGTAAATTTATATAAAACTAACATTGCCCACTTCCAGAAATGCTATAGAGCTGAGCATTGGAATGCTGATAGAAATTATGATAAAACCATGGGAAAAAATGTAAAAAGTCCAATATTTTCATTTACTCTCCTCCCCTATAAATGTAAAGTTACGTAAAAGTAACATTACCCACTTCCAGAAACGCTAGAGAGCTGAGCATTGGAAGACTGATAGGAACTATGATAAAACCATGGAAAAAAATTTAAAAATCTCAAAAATTTAAGTAAGGCATTGCAAAAGTTTTGAACAATATTCCGCATATTTTACTACTTTAAAAATTAAGTATTATCCAATTCCTTTAAAAAAGAAGTGAAATCATAGCAAAAACATTTCATGTAAAAAAAAGCCAAGTACGCGAAAATGGCATTCCGTAAAAAGAATTGAGATAAAAGTAAAGCCAAGTTTTCCAATACAAATTTCAAAATGAAAGGTTTTACTAGTTTGGAAATATTTTTCTAAACTTGGCTATTACGGCTGTAAATGACTCTTGGGCACAGTGCTAAATTGAACATAAAGAAGTTTGGCTGTAATAGCAAAGTTTAAAAAAACATTTGCAAACTAGTAAGAACCTTTCATTTTGAAATTTGTATTGGAAAACTTGGCTTTACTTTTATCTCAATTCTTTTTACGGAATGCCATTTTCGCGTACTTGGCTTTTTTTACATGAAATGTTTTTGTTATGATAAGTAAGTCTAAAATGAACTGATGCTACGTTGATTGTTTAGTTTCGATCACAGAAGACCACGGTTCGGTCCGCTTTGCAGACCAGAAGACTTTCTCCCGTGCTAAGCTCTGAGAAGTATTACAGGCACCTTAAACTGTGCGGCCAAACATTTTTATTAGTTCTTAGGTTTGACATAGATGGCGCTCTTAACAAAATATTGATTTGCTTTTTGGAATCAATACTTAGGTTTTTACAAAAAGGGCCAAGATTTCCATACTAAGCAAGAAGGTTGCAGTTGTAAATTAGCATAACCAATTTGGATAATATATGCTAATTACAGTTGCGACTTTCTTACAGAGTACTTAAAGACAAAATTAAAGATTTAAAAAATCAAAGAATTTTAATTTTGCCTGTTTCTTGGTCCTTTTTATAGTCTGATTTTCCTTTATGGTGTTTTTGACAACTTTGACTAATTTCATAGTGTCAGACTATTTATTGATAATAAATTATGGTTTTCATCATTGTTTCCAAAAGCAACCACTGCAACTGAACTGTAAAAGTTGTCAATGTCTCATAAAGGAAATAAGTGACTAATTAATCCTTTTATCTAAACTTACTTAATTTTTTAAATAAAAGGAATACAAAAAGGATTGACACTTGGTAAAAAAATTTATTAATACAATTTACAAAATATACATGAATCTCAATGACACTTATTAATTAAGTAAGAGTATTTGTTATGTTAATAGTTAAATATTTTTACACATATATCGCACCCTCAAAAAGTTCAAAAAATTAAATTGTTGGAAAATTACAAAAAACTTTTGCGGTTACCAAGCTGTGGTAACTTAAAACTTTAAATATATTTTTTTATTATTTGTAATTTGAATTGTGACTTTCTATGACAATGTATCGATAGTGAGTGACAAACTGCAAAAAGTCAAAATCCTAAAATTAAAATGTTGAGATGTGTCACTTTTGTTCTGAGGGTGGGATATGTGTATTATAAAAATCTTGCCAGTTCGGTAACCATAACAAAATAAGGTTTGTTTATTTACCCTTTTAATTATATGTTTATAGTGACTGGAAAAATTGTCAGCTATCTCTAGACATTTTCGAAATGATGTGATTGTCCTGCTCTGGTTGGCTAATTTTTTACTGTCAGTTACCACTCTTCGATAAAGCTTTTTGGCTTTTGATGTCAGCTGTTTCTCTCTAGTCAAATTTACTGAACTAAGAATTGAGGATTGTCGATGCTTTTTCAATTCTGAAAAAAAATAAACATTACAATAATAAAAAACAACACACCTTTGTAGATATTTTTTATTATTATCAAATATTGTATGGATATTTTATATGAATCTCCCTTAAGGCACCACCAAACCAGCAGTTCAGGGAAAATTGTTTTGTATTAAAATGTGGCAAAATTTAAATACTACTACTATCATTGGTACCTATTTTGGTGAGAATTACTTGCATTTGGCTGCTTATTATTTGAGGGATTATTAAAGATTCATATTTTAGAGAATTTACTGAAACACAAATAAATATATATTTTTTTCTTTATTCATGTATTATGCAACTTGTATCAAATATTCCTAATATATATCTGTACCCCAGAGCCACACTATGTTAAGTCCCTTTTTGCCTTTGGTTTGAACAACCTTAATACTTATTTTTTCATATATTTTTATTTGCTAATTATAAACCTTGATATGAACCAATATTAAGTCCATAGACATCGTTAGGCAAACAATGTTAAGTCAGTAGGTTGTTCAAACCAAAAAAAGTCAAACATGGACTTAACATAGTCTGGCTCTGGGGTACAGATATAGGGATCATTGATACATTAATTAGCAAACTGTCACACTAAAATCATTCAAAATCATTACATATTAAGCTATGTATTAAAATGCAAACAAATATTAAAAAAATTTCTTGTATATTTTTCTTCAAAAATATATATTTTTTAAATGTATGAACTATCCCTAGTCTCCCCTATTTTATATATTTACCCATTTTTCTTAATTATACCTATAAATTACCTAATTATGGTTTGCAAAAATATTTACCTTCTGTTTGAACAGAATGCTTCCTAATTCTTTGAAACGATAATTAATGTTCACCTTTTTATTAAAAGATTACCGAAATTACGCACTTAGGTACAGAAATTACTAGAGGCCTAAAACTAATCCTGCTTTTAACCCACTCACCTGCATGTTTCTTCTGGATAAATGAATTCCAAGAATGCCCAAGCTGTAACCACATTTTTTTTCACAAAAAAGTCTAAAAATATCCACAAAATAAAACATATTTTTAAAAATATATTTCAACCTCACCAAATTCACAAAATCTGACTCCATTCTGCTAAGAAAATGGCTGTTGGATGATTCTAACCCTTTTATATCTGATGAAGTTTGAAGTCAATTTACTCTCTCCTTCTATATACTAAAGAAAAAGACGCAATGACACTTGTTGTTCATTGCTTTGTTTTGTAATATCAAATGAATGGGAAGCATGTTAACTGTGCTGCCTACCCTTAGGGGCTCACTTGGGGCTGAGAAAAAAGCCAACTGCTGCCATCTATAATATAAAAAAAATAAAAAAAACAATGTACGCGGCCAGAGGTTTATCGATTAAATACTTCTCAAGGATTTCATATAGAGTGAAACTGCTTAAACGAGTCAATATGTTATGGTTTCGATCCGAATGCCATGCCGGTAAGATATCGACTTTGATATATTTTTTTACTAATGAGATTTTTAACTTATTGTACCGTTAACCAGTTAAGATTTACGAGAAAAAGCCACCGTTCAGGACGCAGTTAACCTTTTTGCTCTTCGGAAACAATATTAAATATTATTATTTAAATGTGCACAAAAAGTAGAAAAGTCACCCGGCATAATAATATTAAATACGTTTAGCGGCCATATAGGCTTTTAGTACCTACAATCAATAAGCTTTTGAAACGAGGCTTTGCATACGCATTTTGAAGAATTTCTTGGACAAATTACGACAGATTCAAATAGGTTTTAAGAAGATTGGAAAACGTTCGAAGTTTTGTGAATTATTCAGCCATGAAATATGGTACCTGCGGTAACTACGGCCCGCCTGTTATTAAGGCCCAGTAGCCATAATTAAAAACATACGCGTCTTTCCTAAAATCCGGCAACATCAACTAGTTTCGAACTATTTGTTTGAGGTCACAAGCAGGTACAATACTGCGCCATCTGAATACGGTTTACCCAATCAGTTGCAACTAAACGGTGCGGTGCGTAGAAGTTCAATTATTAAAATTTACCTATAAATGTTTAGATGAGTAATTTGTTTGGGGGCGCAGAGAAGCCCGCCACCTCCCTCATGAGGCTTATAATATTTTGTTTAACCAATCCATAAACCACAAATTTTTACTAAATATAAAAAAAATCACAGATTAAAATTTTGACACCAAGATACAAAATACAAAATACAAATACAAAAATACAAAAAGCTTTATTAAAAAAGAGAAAAATTTACACTGTACATAGTTTAAGTGCAATTAAGTGCCACCTAAGTTCTCGTGAACTTGTATCTGGCAGAAACTTATAGTTTTAGTCACTGAGTAAATATTATTGAAAAAAAAGCCTAGGACAAACCAACCTAAGGACTTAAACTAAGAAAAATAAAAGTCAAATGATTTTAACGAGAGAGTTATACCTGAGAATTACACTGATATAGAATAATTGTACTTAAAGCTCATAAGCAATGGCTTTGAAACACTCTAGATTTTGTGATACATATATAGACAGTTCTCTTTTAAATTTGATTTTACTGTTTAATATTTTTAATTGTTGGGGTACAAGATTGTAAAGTCTGATACCAAGGTAATTTACTGATTTTAAAAATGCAGTATTTTTTGCTTGTGGTGTGGTGAAGTTTCGCATATTTACGTTTGCTCTAGTTTGATATGGCTGATTATTTGTTATCCTTAAGCTCGGATTAACATGTACAAAGTTAATTGCTGCAGTTATGAATAGAGTATTTACGTCCTTTAGCTTGGTGACATTTGCAAAGAGCTCGTTAGAAGAGAATCTCATTGGTTTGTTGTGTATTACTTTAATTATTCTTTTTTGAATCAATTTTAAAATTTCTAAATTATTTTCATAAGTTCCTCCCCAGACAGGAAGGCAGTAGTTAATAATTGACTCTACTAACGATTTATAAATGTTTTCGATATTTCTCGTTGACATGCAATTACGCAATTGATAGAATTAGATCACTTCATTTTTCCATTTACCAGGTGATTGACCATACTTTACTCAATAGCGATCCCTATCTTCATTAATATTGACCTGACAGTAATGTCTACATTTATTTATTCAAATGGATGAAGACTAGCTTCCAACAATAGTGGGGAAATATACCAGAACTGGCTCACTCTACAGAGTTCATTAAAGGACCTTGTGGAAAGAGAGCCAGGAACATCATTGGACTTACCACACACCAGGAAATACGTATCGTGAATGGTCTTTTTACGGGTCACTGTCGTTTAAGAGTACCCATGCACAGAATGAGACTAATAGAAGAGACCAAATGTAGGCTTGGTATGGAGGATGAGAATTGACGAAACTGCCAGACATGTTTTGTGCGAATTCCCGGTTATTGCACGTTTACGTTTAAACACTTTCGGTATACGTCAGATTTATTCAGAAGATCTGAACAATGTCTCAACTCACTCAAAGTGATAGTATGGAGGCTTAGGCATACAGTGGTGAGAAACCACTCAAAAGTGAGCAACAATAGATCCACTGGTGGTCGCAGTAAAAGGGCTGCAAGGCCTGGCTCTGTAACGAAATAGCGCGTATCAAAATAGCGCGTATCAAAACAGCGCTTTTCAAAACAGCGTGTGTTCAGAATAGCGCGTGTTCAAAATAGCGCCTATCAAAATAGCGCGTGTTCAAAATAGCGCGTGTTCAAAATAGCGCGTATCAAAATAGCGCGTGTACAAAATAGCGCGTCCCAGGTTTGCTTAGGTATACTCACCTAAACAGTTTGAGCAATGTCAGATAAGTTATACATACTTAACCGTTAAATAAACTTCCCTGGCTTCTTTTCCGGGATCCTAGAGGGTGTGTAATCAAACCGAATCAAACCGAACCGGACGGAACCGAACCCAAACATTTTTTCCAATAACTCCCTGACCTTTTTCCACCAAAAAAAATGTCCCCAAGTCACAGGTTAAAATAGAAACCTACCAAAATAAGGATCGGGAAGCTAATTTAGGAGATAATTTTTTGAAAAAATGTTTCGGTTTGGTGCGGTTCATTTTAGTGTTTGGATCGGTTCGGTTCGGTTTTGTTACACCCTTTAGGATCCCAGGAAAAAAGTTAGGAAAGTTTTTTTTTGAAAAAATATGTTAGAAAGAGACCTCTTACTCGAACTATTTTATAACAGCGACGTTTGTAATGGCGATCTTTCAAAACGCGGTATTTTTAGACACACGCTATTTTAAACACGCGCTATTTTGATACGCGCTATTTTGAACACGCGCTATTTTGATACGCGCTATTTTGAACACGCACCATTTTGAACACGTGCTATTTTGATACGCGCTATTTTGAACACGCACCCTTTTGATACGCGTTGTTTTGATACGCGCTATTTTGAACACGCGCTATTTTAATACCCACTATTTTGAGTACATGCTCAAATGAGCGCGCTATTTTGAAACGCGCTATTTTGATACGCGCTATTTCGTTACAGAGCCGCAAGGCCCACTCACATATGAATCATCGTCATCAAAGTTTAAATTAGTAAAGTTGGCATATATGTCAAAGACTTGTAAAATTTTTGACAAATGGTTTATTTTATTATGTAATACTCTGTATCAATGTTTACACGACTAATCGAGTTATATAATCAAAGTGTTATATTTCAAATCCATAGGGCTCCTTTTTCTGATTTCAAAAATATATAATATTTTAACATTTGGACATATTTTTAAAATCACCAAAAGAAACCTTATTAATTAAAAAAAACGAAACACAGACTTTTTCAAATTCATTTGAAAATCTTAACTAAATGTCAAAAATCTGACAATTGTTTGACTTATCTCATTTTTGACATGAGACTCATCATTCAGGAAATTTAAACGACAGAAATATTTTTATGCAAAATGCGTTAAAAAAAATTATTCAAAAATGCCACCAATGACTTACCCATAATAATAATCAGTTTGAATATTCATATCATTACAGAAAAATTAATTATTATTTTTTCTAATTCGTTAATTTTTTTGTATTTGTCATAGACTTTATTTCAAAAGAATCTTTAAATTAACGTAAAACCATTTTAATTTGCCAAGTATCAAAACAGTTAAACTAAAAATCGTTCAACTAGCAATTTTTAATTTATATTTATGTTGGAAATTTCCAGGTTCGGACTAATTTTTTTTTTAAATATTAAATATTTTTTTTACCTTAAAACAAAAAAGTATTAAATTTTAATTATTTTGTATTATTACAAAATAATAAAAACTAAATAATAGTTTAAAAAATTGACATCATTATTTTCTTCTAAAAAAGTTGCCGTAAAAAGGTTTTTACATTATAAAAATATCTTGCAAAATAAGCGAGATATAACTATTAAAAATGCAATTTTTAAAAAAGCAACGTGTATTAGCATAACTATGGGGTATAGAAAAAATCTGATTACAGTATTTTTAAGGGCTCAAAAAACAGCACAGTAAGGTGCAATAAGAAAATCGATATTTTTAAAAATAACCGAGTTTCACATTTAACCCCATCGAAAATGGGACACGCTGTACGTGTGAGCTAATATAACTCAAAACTGAAATATATTTTATTCAACTCCACCTTTCGTTTGATACCACACAAGCCATGTTTTAACTTAAACTCTAATTTTTGAAATCTAACCCCACCCTTTTAAAAAAAACTAAAGTGTATTTTGTTTAACTCCAGATTCAATTAATTACCTTTCGTTTGATAGCACACACGCCATATTTTCACTTAAACTCTAATTTTTGAAATCTACCCCCACCCTTTAATTTGGCTTCTGTTTGGTGGATTTTGTTAATTTTTAAATGGGACCATCTCGACCCAGGCCCAGCCTAGGTACCAAATTTTATTAAAATCAGGCAAGCGGTTTTTGAGTTATGCGCGTTATACTTTACAGACAGACAGACAGACAGACGGTGCAACAAAAAAGTTTCAAAATCATCTGAAACGGAAAAAAGATATATACAATTTCTTGAAGTCGGAGCAACTTTTTTTCTCGAAAAAATGAGGCCCCCCATAGCTCACACTACGATAGTATTATAGAAGTAGGGTAAGCTAATAGTCCAAACATTACATAAAGGCGCCGGATTCTATTGACACTAGTAGCTTCAAACTGCATGAGTTTTTTCATTTCTAGTATCTAACTTTTCCAAAGTACCCATTTTAGCTTAACGTAAGTAGTAGGATTTGCCAGGTAATCAGGTCCTTCTTATGTATATGTCGAGCACTGAGGAGGTCGTGCATAAAAATATCTCAAGTCATTCTCTGAGAATGTGAGTCGTTTGGAGAACGTGAAAGAAATATAAAATGTCTACCCAGATATATTGGCGGATAAATTCAGTCAGTAGTCTTGAACAATTACACGTGTAATTTTTGGTTATTAATTTCCGGACAGTTATTATTATTATGGCGGAAGTGCGTTATTGTCAAATTGTAAATAATTGGCATATATTTCACATCTAGTGCTAATTTCCCACTTTATGGAAAAAAATTACGCTGTCAAAATTTCGACAAATTTTTTTTTCAAAAAATTTAATTTTAGGTAAACAAAAAAAAACTCTAATAATTTCGGTATAACTGATGCTTATTCCGTTTCAGTAGCTAGGCCAGAGGCGGCTAGTGCATAAGGGCTGCAGAGTGCAGATCCCCCAAAATGTTCACATTATTTGACTATTTTTCAGCCGCTGCTATTTTTTTAATATAAATCATTTTATTTCTAAAATTATAGGAATAGCAGTTTATTTTCGGTCCGGTGTTGGTATAGTAGGCCTTTAAATCGCGTACGTGTGTTGAGTATGACGCCGCGCGTCGTCGCCCAAGGCCGCATTTCACAGTCGGTCAAATGAAGTTATTGGCCTTGTTGCGCTGCTAAATTGCAACACAACGTAGCTGGGCGGCTAACGAGATCTGTGCTCGGCTAGGAACCCCTTTCTTCGCCCCGCACCGCACTTGCTCATGGGTTTAGATAGCGAAATCTAGGCAAAAATAGAGCTGCAAAACTTTCAGTTCCAGGACAATTTCGGGCGGGCGGGCTCAGCGTTGCGTGTTTGCGGGAGCATTTATTTATTTAGAAGACGCCAAACGCATGAGCGGGAGGTTATGGTCGTGTTTGTTGCTTGTTTTTGTATAATTGTGTCGGCAGAACTCACAAACTTTACTGTCACGAGCCGCCACTGAGCTAGGCATAGTTTTTTATCCAGATCAGAAGTATGTAGGTAGTGATCAAGGTCTTTCTACTTTTACTATCGCAGCCCACGAGAAAGACCGGCCCGGGCGCGGAAATATCACGTGACCGTAGGAGTCCCACAAAAAAGCGCCTCACGGCCCGCTGTCATTATAAAACATGTGTGTGTTCAGTTTTGGTATGTTTGTTTACGTCGATTTTTTTTTAATTCGGGCACGAATTTTATGTGAATTTTATCAATGTTATTAAAATAACGCAGCCCACGAAAAAGACTGTAGTGAGCTGCGTTAAAATAATTAATGGCTAATGAGTAAATTATAAAGAAAATACCTACCTAGCTACCTAAGATAAACAATGCCGCGAACGTGTAATTAGTGTTGTTCCTTGCCGGTCCAACTATAAAACTGAAACCTAATATGTTGCAAACGGGAAAGAAGTGGTAAAAGATAAGATCTTGGATAAGATTGATCAAGTAATAGACATCCTTAGTGACATTTTCGATAGTGAGAGTGAAAAATGTGTTGAGTTGTCATTTCTTATTGAACAATTAGGTCTCTTGAAAAGGTAACCTGAGAATCGAAGATATGGTGGATACACTTTAATGTTGGCTTCATCTTTGTTTATCCAGTTATCCAGTGCATACACATTAATTTACAATTCTAAGGTAATATGTCTTCCGCACCCCCGCAATATTAAAAAAATGATTTGTAAAATATTGTTAACAGATAGTAATCTCTCTGGTAGTGTGAAATATTTAAAAAGTAAGATACAGCTTTTAAAAGAACATGAGTTGGTAGTTAACTTACACTTTATTGAAATAGATATTAAACTTTGTGCTGGGTCATTTTCCAAAAAATTATTGACGACCACTACATTCAGTTCATTGAATGGGAAAACCATCTCACTTATTCACAAAATCACTTGTTTCTTTTTAATAAATTATTGTGAAATGTTTTATATTGAAAATTTTTCTTCAGATAACTCTAGAGTGTTTTTGTGGAGAAAAACTATTGTCAAAGCTTGAAAAATTTAGTTTAAGGGCATGTAAAGTTTTTTAAAATAATTTTATTAAAAAGCACAATGATTTAGTGTCTGCTAATAAATCTTTGAATAAGAACTCAAAGATGATGACAGTCAAAGAAAAATTAAAAAATTAAAAGCTTAGGTTTGATATGTCCAATTTTGAAAGACTTGTATAGATTTGAAGTTACTACCGATATTATGTACCTAATATATGTACCTGAAGATAATAGAGTGCAAATTTTGTATAATTTTTTATTTTATAGATTCAGTTCTTTTATCCATAATAAACATATATATCAGCAAAATATTTTTTTTCAATATAAAAGTACAAAATTTTTTTGTTAATTTTTTTAAATTGTGTAAAAACATATAATATATTAAGCAATACAATAAGAATCCTGGGACTCCTAAGATCACGTGACCGCCGACTTGCTTATAACGCGCCATGGCCGGTCTTTATGGTTGGCTGCGTTTTACTATAAATGAACCTGACTGGCCAACTGTATGTAATCAGATTAAAAAATCTACGTCACCGGGTTGCCTTAAACCAATTATTTTTTGGAAACCTGATGATGCAACTACCAGCTACAGTCGTCCAGTTAAGTTCAAATGACTGGTTAAATTCTGTAGGCAACCTGTGTAAAAGTATAATCACCTTGGGTAGTGATAGAGTCGTAAATGACGTTCGCAGCTCTCGAGCGTTTCTGGAAGTGGGCAATTTTAGGAGGGGGGGGGGGAAGAAAATTAGAATTTTGGGAAGTGGGCAATGTTACTTTTACATAACTTTACATGTATAGGGAAGGGGAGTAAATTAGAATTTTGGATTTTTTTGCCAGTGGTTTGGTCACAATTTCTATCAGTTTGCCAAAGGATATGGCACTGGGCCCATTATTCATGGCGCCCATCAGATTTTGTTTATATTATAATATAAAATTTAAAGGTGAGGGCAAATGGGCCCCAGAGAGAAGAAAAAAAGAGAAAGTCCTTGCGGTGCTATTATGGTCTTGGACAACTCGCGGCTGGAAAACATAACTTCGGCTCAACTAATCTGACTTAACCTGACCTGTGGCGAACTAACACAGCTGCGATTTAACTTTGCGGTGGCGGCAAATCTGTCGCAACAAGTTAGAGGCGGTGAGTTGTTCCATTGGCTGGTAAATTAAACGGTTTCAAATAACTTTTTTGACAGACTGAGAATGGCAGCCGATTTTTAAAAATAACACGTATCATGGAATCTTTACAAAAGTGGAATGTTTGTCGAATTTCAGTTATGTTTCGTTTGGTAACGTTTATGCAAATCCATAAAATATGGTTAAAATACATTTAAAATCCGTCTGACCCATCTGACTGTCAAAATAATCTTCCCGGTACTTTGCACTGTTACTCAGATTGCATTCTAAATGCACGTGTTAAAAGTTGTATGATGTTTCTCTGTATCTATCAAAAACTTGACAATTTGTCAGAAAAAGGTTAGAGAAATATACAGTAGCGTTAAGTTCACCATATATGGCACTGATCTATATATCAAAAATGTTAATACTTTGAAGCCTATTTCTGGTTTACTCAGAAGGCCACAAAAAAATGTCGTTTACAAAAAATGCTTGTTTAAAAGAGGAGAATAGCATATTATAATATAAACAGAATCTGATGGGCGCCAGGAATAATGAGCCCAGTGCCATATCCTTTCAGCTTTGTAGCATGTCTGGAAGTACAGTTGAATTTTGATGATCTATACATCAGTGAGTGAGTGGCAATTTCGACGTTTTTTGAAATTTCGTAACTACTTTACTACTTTATGGAATACTTGAAGGGGTTGTTAACTCTATGAAGATCTACGACTGTGCAAAGTTGCTCATTCCGAAGTAGAGTTATAGGTCAAATATCGGCTGAAATGTTTCAAGAAAAGATCCTGGGCACGGCGCGCGAACTTGGCGAGGTACTGCCGTGCCCTCAGATTAGATGGTCACTTCTTGTTTGGCACAATACGTTGCCACCACGCACTGAATCGACATAGTCCGGTTCGTCTTGACATCGGCATATAGAAACATTGAATCAGCAAAAGTAACTGAACATTCTAAAGGAAATTGATTTTTTTTTAAATAAATCAAGAATTAAAACTATGTGGTTTTCACTTTCTTCAATGTCGATTACAAGGATATGAATCATCCTTGTTTGGAATACGTCCTGACAAGCTGCAGAAACAGTGATCCATGCCAATCCACGACCGGTTTTGGCCTTCTTGGTCCATCCTCAGGTGAATGCAGGCGATAGCTCCGTGTAGAGCATAAGCTTCGTTGGGAATTTGTTAAAACAATGTAGTTTTCAAGAAGCATCAAACCATCAGTAAAATTCAATGCCAGTAGGGGTATTTTCCCTCGGAGTAGTTGTTTCTTTACATAAAATCGATTTTTTACAGAAGCCGAAAGGTAAAAATCGTATTTTGCTACATGCTTTTTAAAAAAATCTGCTTTTTGGAAAAGGCCTATAACTTTTTTATTAATAAAAAATTAATTTTGGTTTGAATTGCTTTTTTATAGTGTTTTTAACCCTCCATTAGGCGGATGGATTACATATGTAATCCAAGCCCTTTTCAGCAATGACCAGTTAAAACCTGGCTTTTGGGTGGAATCGTCCGCTTGAGTAGCTGTCGATCATACGATCAACCATCCACCCGGTATGAAATTAATTTTTTCTTTGTTCTAAGTTAGCGAGTGTTGTTTTAATTTTTGTATTTATTTGTTTATAAATTTGTATATTTTTTTACTATTAAGTTTCTTAAATTCTTCTTAAATATAAGTTTACATATATTCTACCATAAAAAATATTTTTTTTCTTTAATTTTGGTTTTGCCACTATTTGTAACGAACTTACTAATAAACGCCTGTACCTCTCTCTCTTAGGTAAAATATATGTTTAGATATATTTTATTCATATAAAATAACACAAATAAACATATGTTCGACATAAATATATTTATTTTTTTGAGTAAAACATGGAAGGATCTAAAAAATTGGATACCTTTGTCATCCACCTGCCTAATCGCTTGAGTAGAATCCACCCGCCTAATGAAGGGTTAATACCGAATCCAACTTTTAAATTAAATTTAACCTGTCCTTTTTAGTTTTTGAGACGAGTTTTGAGATATAAGACAATTTCGGTATTTTTCTTATTTAATGACCCTCTTCTTATTTAATTTTTAAAATCGGCGTAAAATTTTCTTGGATGTATCACACTCAATATTTTAATTTTTTAATGGTTTTTTTGATTTTTATTTTTTAATTACCTTTTTATTTTTAACTAATTTTTTTGTTTGTTCATTTTATTTTATAAAAAACAAAAAATACAAAAAGTATAGGAAGAAAAGGGCCATTCCATAAGAGTAATCATTTTATGTAATATCTCAAAACCTAAAAGTGACAGATAAAATTTAAATACTCTATTTCAAAAACTATAAAAAAGCAATTTAAACCTTCCAAAATACAGACTTTTAAATAACCCCCTGTACCTTAAAAACGGCTTGCTATATCAAGATGCATTTTTCATCTTTAGGCTTCTCTTCAAAATCGATTTTTTTATCTTTGGGGCTCCCTGGTGGTCCAGATAGGAGAGTTGTCTGGAATTTAACGGTGTCAGATGTGGACTGTAATTTTAAGGGAATAAGGTCATAGGCTAAGCTGGTACAAGGGATTCTGAAATGGTCTAGTTTACCTTCTAGGTTAGTGTAGCAATAAACAAATGTATGTAAGGTAAAAATAATGCATTTTCACTTACCATTTTTATACAGGAAGCGGAACTCATGGGAGGACACGCTGTTAAACCGTGCTTTTTGCACCCCACATGAATGTGGTAGGAGAGTCGCTAACACGCGTGTATTATCGTTCGAAGGCGAAACGGTTCTCCGTGATGCGGCAGCAGGTATCGCTGCTGCGTTCATTCTCCCACATGGCGCCCAGTGGCGTCGTTAATCCATAGGCGTAGGAGAAAAGGAATAAGTAGGAAGGAATGAGATTACGAAGGTCCATATTAAAGGAACTAGGAACCTTAGTAATTCAAAATGCATTTTATGTAAAGTAAATTAATTATAGCAAATTGTAATATTTGCCTCTAAAACCGCGGGAGTTTCAAATGCAAATAACCCAGTAATTTTAAGTACTTAATTAGTTAATTAATACTAAATAAACAAAAAATAGAAAATGCTCTAGTGAATCACCAAATAGCCTAATTCGAACCAATTTGGTAAATTATAGTAAAAAGAACATATTTACAAAAAGGAAGGCGGGACGAACCATTTCCCACCCCCCTGAGAATGCCCAGGGGCATTTCAGAGAGTTTAATTTGTAGGCAGGGCGCATAGTTTTACCAAAGGCCGTTTGTAGGTACCTTTAGTAGTCTTTACAATAGCAACCCGTGGAACATTATCAGAACCTTTAATAAGGTCTTCAATGCGGCCTAGGGGCCAATCCAATGGAGTGGAATTTTCATCTTTGATCAGTACCATAGTACCAATATCAATGGAAGCAAGAGGTTGGTGCCATTTGGCTCGCTGTTGCAAAGTGTGCAAATATTCGCGATGCCAGCGAATCCAAAAATCGCGGTGCATTCTTTGCAACAGTTGCCACCTGGACAGCCTGTTTAACGCAATATCGCAGTAGTTTGGATCGGGTATTGTACCTGGAGGCCTCAAATTTAAAAAATTATTAGGAGTCAAGACCGCCAGATCAGTAGGATCGGTGCTTAAGGCACATAAAGGACGTGAGTTCATTATGGCTTCAACTTGGGTTAAAACCGTATTTAATTCCTCATAGGTGAGTATTTGATTTCCAACTACCCTGTGAAGATGAGTCTTTAAAGATTTAATGTTTGATTCCCAAATGCCTCCCATGTGGGGAGCAGCAGGTGGGTTAAAAGACCAAACTATACCTTCCCCCTTCACGCAATCAGAAAAAATTTGTCGCAAGTATTTTTCAGAGGCCACGAAGTTGGTCCCGCAGTCTGAAGAGATCTTTGAGCATAGTCCTCTTCTAGCTATGAAGCGGCGCAGAGCAGCCAGAAAGGCTTCTGATGTCATATCAGAGACTAACTCTAAATGCACGGCTTTAACAGCGCAACAGATAAATAAACAGACATATGCTTTCATGGTTTTTGCACCTCTGGTCCGACCAAGAGTAATCGTGAACGGACCACAAAAATCTATACCTACATTTTCGAACACCTTTGCTTCGGAAACTCTAAATTTCGGTAGGTTACCCATAGGGGGTTGAAGGGAGTTAGGTTTAGTTTTCCAGCAAGTATGGCAAGAACTTAAAACTTTTCTCACTACCTTTTTAGCAGACAATACCCAGAAGTTTTGCATTAGTAAAAAAGTTGTGGTCTGTATACCACAATGAAGATTGCTGCGATGCAAATCTAAAATCAGTAATTCAGTGAATTTTGCACTAGAAGGCAAAAGAATTGGAAATTTTTTATCGTATGATAAATTTGAATGGCATAAACGGCCTCCAACACGAAGCAAATCGTAGCTTTCATTATGCAAAAATGGACATAATTTTTGAAAAGCTTTTGGAAGCTGTTTCTTATCTTTTAGTAATTCAATTTCTTTTTGGAAAGAAAAAGATTGTACGCATTTCGAAATAAAAAGTAAGCTTTTGTAGTAATCCTGATTTGTAAGGTAATCAGTAGCAAAATTGTATGAGGGATTTTTAAACTTTTGTAACCCTCGCAAAAAGTAAGCAACTATTCTCTTAATTTTAAAAAGAGAACTGTATTTTTCAAACAAGTTGTTTACATAATATTCAACTGTTTGTTCGCAAGTAAAAACGTTAAAAATATTTTTTCGCTGTTCTTCCAAAACTGCATTCCCATCGTAAGTAACTGTCATAAAATCCCAAGTATTTGTAGGTTGGTTTAGAAAAGAAGGCCCTTCTAACCAAAAATAAAATCTTTGTAAATCAGAGGGATACATTTCCCTAGTACCGCAGTCAGCAGGATTTTGTTCAGTAGGAACATAATGCCAAAACTCAGGGCTAATTCTTCCTTGTATATAGGCAGTTCTATTCGAAACAAATGTTTTAAATTTGTGAGGAGATCCCTGAATCCAAGATAAGGTCACTGTGCTATCAGTAAAAGCAAGAATTTTATCAAATTTAATTTTTTCCGAGAACGTTTCTAGTAAAAAATCCATTAATTTAGCCAACAAAACAGCTCCTAAAAGCTCTAGTCTTGGTAAAGTTAGTTTACGACGCAACGGTGCGACTCTAGATTTACTACAAACAAAAAAAACTTTAATGTTTCCATCAGAATAAAAAATTCGAATATAAGCGACAGCACAATAGGCCCGTTCTGAACTATCGCAAAATCCTACTAGCTGGATTTGACTAGCATTAGGCAAAATTATTTGACGAGGAATTTTAACAGAATGCAAAAACTTTAATTCATTTTTAAATTTTTCCCATTTAAAAACAATTTCCGGACTGACAGGGTCGTCCCAGTTTAAGTCTTCTGCCCAGCAGTATTGAACAATTAATTTTAAAATTAAAACTATTGGCGCCAAAAAAGACAGAGGGTCGTAAATGCGGGCCAAATTACTTAAAATTGTTCTTTTAGTGCATGTTTGGAGAGAACAGTCGAAAGTATAAAAAAATTCATCAGTATGAGGGTTCCAATTTAAACCGAGAATTTTCAAAGTTGAATTTTCAGCATCTAAATCGAGAGAAAGAGCCTTCATCGAAATGTGTGACTCAGGAAGATCGGATAGTAACTCGGGACAATTGCTCGCCCATTTACGCAATTCGAATCCACCTCGGCTAAGTAGCTCGATTAATTGATTTTTCATCTCAGTGGCCTTAAAAAAGTCATCACTTCCCGAAATCACATCATCGACAAAAACTGCCTCCTCAATGATTTTTGAGGCAAGAGGAAGGTCCTCATGCTCTCTAGCAAGTTGCAGCAAAGTTCTGATAGCCAAAAAGGGGCTACAAGAGACCCCGAATAAAACTCTATTTATTTCGAAGTCTTGAATAGGCTGGTTAGGATCAAACCTCCAAACTATTCTTTGAAAATTAGTTTGACTAGGGTCAACTAAAATCATCCTGTACATTTGACGGATGTCGCAACAAAAGCAAAATTTATGCAAACGATAAAGTAATAAAATTTTTTGTAAGTCCCTTTGTAAAGGGGGCCCAGTATAAACAGCGTTGTTGAGCGAGATTTTGCCAGGGGCGTGCATGCTCGCATCAAAAACCACCCTCAGGGGGGTGCTAGTAGAATCTTTTTTAAACACCGCATGGTGTGCAATATAAAAATGATTTGAAATTTCGGTCGGCAAAGGTGCAGAAACCGGTTGCATATGATTATTATCTAAATAATCTTGTAAAACAGAGCTGTAGGCAGCATAAAAATCAGGGTTTTGTAGCAATTTCTTCTCAAGGGAGAAAAAACGACGTACGGCAATGGATCGAGTGTCGCCAAAATCTGGAGCAGTAACTTTAAATGGTAAAGATACAATATATCTCCCCTCCTCATTTTTTGAGGTAGTTTTCAAAAAATAATTTTCGCAAAACTCATCTTCGGGGTCAATGGCCTTGACATTAGGTATGTCATCTATTTGCCAAAATCGTTGTAGATTTTTATCTAAATTGACAAAAGAATCGTTCATTGACGTAGTAAAAAATGTTTTAATTTGATTTGTAGTTGAAGGTGAAAGTGAAAGATTGCCCATTATTCCCCAACCAAAAATAGTATTAATGCAGACGGGGTTGTTGGGTCCCGTAGACAAACGACCATCTAGCAAAATGTAAGGGTACACATCGCCGCCCAACAATAAATCAATTTTATCGCTTTTATTAAAGCCTGGGTCAGCTAGTGCTAAGTTGGCGAGAAAAGGAAAACTTTTAATCGAAAATGAGGAATGAGGTAAATCACTACAAATTTTATCGAGTATTATCGCATCAAAATTAAAAACAAAATTATTATCACGCAAAGAGGATATATTGCAATTAATTCCAGATTTTGCCGAAGTTGTCATTCGATCTAAGCTTTGTAGAGTCATGGCGATATTAAATTTAGGAAGGCCCAAACTATCAGCACATGACTTAGATATAAATGAAGATTGAGCACCAGAGTCACAGATGGCGCGCACTGTGTGCCAATTTTGAAAAACATCCTGTATTTGTATTAAAGCGGTACAGAGAAGTACTTCGCGATCATTTAAAGACATACCAGTAACAATGGTGTTAGTGGTTCTATTAAATTCGGTAGCCACGGGGCTCCTCGGGGGTTGCACTGCAGAAGTAGAGGGGCTACTCGCAGAACTAGGTGTAGAATTAATAGGAAAAAAATGTAAGAGACTGTGATGAAATTGGCCACAATGTAAACATCTTTTTTCTGATTTGCATTGCTGGGGTAAATTATGCTTTGAGCCCAAACAGTTGACACACGCTTTATGTTGTTTAACAATCTCAAAACGTTGCTGGGGAGTTTTCGCCCAAAAAATTAGGACATCTGTATATTATATGATCGCCACTTTTACAGAGAAAACAAAAATTTTGAGGGTTTGGAGTATTATTTGAGCCACTTTGGCCATTTGGAGACTGGGAGGCATTTTTGGAGGCTCTCTGAGTATTAGCAAACAAAGCAGATCGATTTTGAAACTTTGCTTGATTTTTCTGACTTGAAATTGACAAATCTTTATTTTTTAAGTAATCTTGAGTTTGTTGTATTTGTTCCAACGCAATGCAATGGCTAGAAACAAAAGCACGAATTTTATCATAAGAGGGGATCTCATTGGAGCAATAATTTTGCTCAAATGCCTTGCGCGTGGTTGGGTCCAACCTATCCAAGAGCATTTGTGCCATAATATAATCCCAAAACTCCGTTTTAAAACCCATGACTTTTAAAGCACTTAAGTTTTTCGAAAAACAATCAAGCAAATTCCTCAAATTCGTAGCATTCTCTTTAGTAAGAGGAGAGAAGCCTTCAATTGCCTTCCAGTGAAGGTAAGCTTGTAATCGTTTATTTGTATACCTATCCACCAAGGTGTGGTAGGCATTTAAATAATTTTCAGCAAGGATAGGAATGTCAGAAATGACATCCAGGGCAGGGCCCTTTAAATTAGAAAAAAGCAAATTGAATTTTTCAAAGTTTCCCAGCGACCTATTATTGTGCACGGTAGCATTAAAGGCTTGCAAAAAAGTTGGAAACTCCTTAAATTCCCCTTGAAAAAGAGGTATTTTTATCCTAGGCAGTAAACCATGCTGCCCTGTGGAGGCACAGGGACTGCCCATGGGATTTATCGTACTGCTCAAAAGCCCTCCATCTTCAAAGGGTAGTTCGAAAAGTTCGTAAAATATAGTGGAAATCTCGTCACAGCGTTTGCAAAAGTCCATAGACACTTTGTTTTCTACTACTAAGCGATCCTCATCAGAGGCTACCAACGTCAACAAAGTATTATGGTGCTTTTCAAAATCTTTTTTGATTTTTGACAATGTCCGAAATTTGACTTTAAAGCCGCTGTGATAGGCAGGGTCATTTTTTGCGAGGGTCGCGGATTCAATGATCAAATTTAGCTGTGAAATCGCACTATAGCGCAAGGCTTTAGCCTTTAAAATTTTATCCGAACTAGACATGATTTAAAAAAAAATCCAAAAAATAATTGACAAAAATTAGGTAAACTGAAAAAAAAATCAAAATTTGGACACCCTGTATAAATATTAATGTCCTACGTTTAATTACAATAATCAAACTATAAGCGCACAAAAGTAAAGAAAATACCCGATGCAAACTAATGATAACAAAAAAACTTGTGTATAAGTTTTTTTATCTTCGCCTCGCGAATTCAAATAAGTAGGTACCTATATGTATTAAATTTAAAAATAAATACCTACAAATCAAAAGCATTTAATTTGGTAAAACTATTTATCTGCCTTTACACGAAAACAAATTCTCAAGTTAAGAATTAAATTTCCTTCAAAATTTATTATGCACGCAAAAAATGGATACAATCATAGCCATTTGCAGACAGATATTATAATAGTAAATTAGAAATAGATATATTCATAGCAATTTTTACGCAAAAACGAATATAGTAAAGCATCCGCAATCGGATATAGTCATAGCAATTTGCAATAAGCAAAAATGAATATGGCAATGTGGAGATTTTTTTCGAGCAAATTGGATATAATTATAGCAATCCACAAATGTGAAGGCACAACGGCTAAAATAATAGCACTTTGCAGACACTATTTTAAACTATTTCCAGTGACAAACAAAAAAACACCCAAATTCCATACGGTTTTTTTTTTTACAAAAAAGAAACGAAAAAACTTGATTTATTCGAAACAAAAAAAAGCATAGTAGTTTACAGATTTTATCTGTGTTTGGTTTTTCGCATGAAAAGGCTAAATTTATTGTTAAAAATATTTAATTTTTACACAAAAAAAAATCGCAAAATGTATTTTAGAAACCTAGGGGTTTTCTAAAGTAGGCATGTAAGAAAAACAAGGGTTTTTCTTGCATTTGTTTTTACACAAAAAAAATCGCAAAATGTATTTTAGAAACCTAGGGGTTTTCTAAAGTAGGCATGTAAGAAAAACAAGGGTTTTTCTTGCATTTGAAACCAGTAAAAAAGGCATTTAGGAAAAACAAGGGTTTTTCTTGCATTTGAAACCAGTAAAAAAAACTAACCTAAAAAGGCAAAAAAACGATTCCAGAAATCCGGGTCGCTAAGGATCAAAAATGGGGCTCCCTGGTGGTCCAGATAGGAGAGTTGTCTGGAATTTAACGGTGTCAGATGTGGACTGTAATTTTAAGGGAATAAGGTCATAGGCTAAGCTGGTACAAGGGATTCTGAAATGGTCTAGTTTACCTTCTAGGTTAGTGTAGCAATAAACAAATGTATGTAAGGTAAAAATAATGCATTTTCACTTACCATTTTTATACAGGAAGCGGAACTCATGGGAGGACACGCTGTTAAACCGTGCTTTTTGCACCCCACATGAATGTGGTAGGAGAGTCGCTAACACGCGTGTATTATCGTTCGAAGGCGAAACGGTTCTCCGTGATGCGGCAGCAGGTATCGCTGCTGCGTTCATTCTCCCACATGGCGCCCAGTGGCGTCGTTAATCCATAGGCGTAGGAGAAAAGGAATAAGTAGGAAGGAATGAGATTACGAAGGTCCATATTAAAGGAACTAGGAACCTTAGTAATTCAAAATGCATTTTATGTAAAGTAAATTAATTATAGCAAATTGTAATATTTGCCTCTAAAACCGCGGGAGTTTCAAATGCAAATAACCCAGTAATTTTAAGTACTTAATTAGTTAATTAATACTAAATAAACAAAAAATAGAAAATGCTCTAGTGAATCACCAAATAGCCTAATTCGAACCAATTTGGTAAATTATAGTAAAAAGAACATATTTACAAAAAGGAAGGCGGGACGAACCAATCTTGAACACTTGAAACCCCTCATAAACCTGGAATTTGAAAAACCCTGTACGAGCACAACACTGTTTTATTATTTTATCTAATGTCCGACAGTTTTAATTAAAAGTTTTATTTTATGATCCCCAAATCAGGTAATATTTTATTTAAAAAAAAACCTTTTCGCACCTTTTTATCTGGCATTTTAGGGATAAAAGTGTCACTTTTTTTCCGCAGGAAGAAAAGTCACGAATCAGAAACAAAAGGTAAAAATCAGGATGAAAAGTGGTAGATCAGAAATAAAAAGTAAAAATTAAAAAACATCAAAACCTAAAAATTTTAAAAAATGGAAAAATACTCGCAAAAAATTGCGAAAATATCCTATAACGATCGTGTAAAATACTCTAAAAAACTGATTAGATTTTGGTCAAGATTAATGCTAATGATTAATGTTTTTTGACAGTTGAAAAATTATAAATACATAATAATAATAATAATAACACATTTTTTTCAATAATTTCTGTTATAACTAAAAACTTCGTAGGAGCTTCCGTTTTTGTGATATTTATAAAAACTCTTTTCAAGGCTGTGTGGTAATGGGCTAGGAAGGTTTCAGATCCATCATGGATCCAATTATTAAATTTATTTATTTTATGCAATAAAGTGCAACCTCTACGCACCCCTAAAAATTTTTTACTCCTGCGTCCTATCGCCGCCCACTCGAACAAAAACGGGCCGTAGTTAGCAAAATGAACATCGAAAAGGACCTTAAATGAAAGGACTCCACCTAATATGAGAATTTTGAAGTGAGTAGTCCTTTCCTGTATCCGGCTTCCGGTTTCTTGTTTCATAGGAATTGTTACAATATTTTCCGTAATAAAGCAAAGCTTACGCAGTATATGGGTAGATAAAGATGGAGTGAATTTAGACATTTTTTTTGTAATACAGTATAACTTCTATAGTCCGGACACGCGCCAAGTCGGATACTCCAGGTATTCAAAATGTACAATTGTAATCCGGACAGAAACTAAATATTTGAGAATATTAAAATAAATCCAGTATATTTTTGCTTAAAGACGATTAAAAACCAGATGATTGGAAAACCGCATTCATATCCTGAATACATAAAAAAGGAATAAAGCTGGATTGCAACAATTACAGAGGAATTTCAGTAACCAATACTCTAAGTAGATTGTACGGTAGGATTCTTAGAGATCTAATAGAGAATGATTTTCATGAACAAGAAGAAGAAGAGCAAAGTGGGTTTCGTTCAGGAAGATCTTGTAGTGATAATGTTTTTTGTCTTAAACAAGTAACTGAGAAAAGGAGTACCAGAAATATAGAGACTCATGTTACCATCGTGGACCTACAAAATGCATATGATACCGTTCCAGTAGAAAAATTATGGACAGTGTTAGAGCAAACTAATATCAATCATACATACATAAAGCGATAAACAAACTATAGGGGTTGGTCTTCAAAATTGGTAACATTGCATGTAATTGGATTGTATATTTATAACCACTTATTTTTTTGAAATCAAAATAAGTGTATAGTTAGTGTACCCGAAGGCTAACATTCTCAAGCAGCAATGAACTCTCCACAAAATGTCTCCATGGAAGTAAAACTGTTCACACTATGTGACATGTCACGTGGTGTGATCTGTAATTTTCAAAGTTAATACGAACTCGGACCATCCTTATTGATATTTGTTTAAAATTAACTAAATGGCTTAAATTTGTAGAGTAACACAGATAATATGTGCTTTTATTTAGCAACTATGTGTTGTTTGACTAAATTACCCCTCCCAAGATCAGGGCCTGGATACGCCACTGCACACGTGTTTCTACAAATATAAGGAGTAAATATAAGACACTCCAGTTATTCGGCGTCTCTTTTAACCGGAAAATTTACAATTGTAATCCGGACAGAAACTAAATATTTGAAAATTAAAATAAATCCAGTATCTTTCTGCTTAAAGAGGAGTAAAAACCAGATGAGAGAGAAAAACGGAAACAAGCTGAATTGCAACAATTACAGAGGAATTTCAGTAACCAGTACTCTAAGTAGATTGTACGGTAGGATTCTAATAGAGAATGATTTCCATGAACAAGAAAAAGAAGAACAAAGTGGGTTTCGTGCAGGAAGATCTTGTAGTGATAATATTTTGTGTCTTATATAAGTAATTGGGAAAAGGAGTGCCAGAAATATAGAAACTCATGTTAACTGTGTGGACCTACAAAATACAAAATACTAGAAAAATTAAGGACAGTGTTAGAGCAAACTAATATCAATCATACATACATAAAAACGATAAAAGAACTATACAAAGTGTTAGATTCTAAAATTAAAATTGGAAATCGATTTTCTTAGGACAGGGATGTTGTATATCTCCAACTCTTTTTAAAATACAGTAAAAGCTCTTCTTGCGGACACCTCTATTAAGCGGACACTCCCTTTAGGCAGACAAATTTGTTGGAACCAAGCTTTTCCGTATTTCTTTACATGTAAAATTCACTCCTATAACCGGACGAGGAAAATTTTTTTTGGTCAAATAATTCTGGAACCTCCCTTAACCGGACGCGAACCTCTGACAACGGGACGGAGCACTGCACGACATGGGCTCAAATATTATGTAGTTAGTTGGTAACAACGCACTCTGCAGCCGGGGAATTACCCCTTTCCGTTTTAATGCGGACCCTAAATACTTCTGTCGTATTTACAAGATATTTGATTTGGCGGGACTGCTGTGTTTTATTTTTATTGTTCAGTTGGGTAGTAATAGATCTCTTTGAAATGGCGCCTAGTAAAAAACTTTTTAGTTTACGTGAAAAAATGGAAGTTGTTAACGCTTCGGAGAAGGAACATTTATCAGCAAGAAAGATCGTTAAAAAATTTAATATCGGAACAACTCAGGCAGCGGAAATTGTTAGTAAATATATATATTAAAATTTCGCAGTTCCCTCTCATAAGCGGACACCTTCAATAAGCGGGCAAAATCGACGAGACCGTGAGTGTCCGCTTATAGGAGGTTTCACTGTATATATCGCAGTAGCTCTCAATAACTGGAAACGTAAAGTACACGGCATGGAAATACAACTTAACGACCGATTTGCCATATACACACTACAGTTGGCTGACGACTAAGTAATTCTAGCTAATGATAAAGAAGACATGGAGTATATGATGAGAAAGTTGACGGAAGAATACCAAAAGTGGGGGTTAACAGCGAACGTTGACCAGACACAGTACTTATTTATTGGAAACGAATCAAGTGAGTTAGAACTAGACAATGGACAAAGAATATTTCCATACAATTACTATGTGTATACTTGGGTGCCACATTTGATAAGACAGGAACGGACTGTTCAGAACTGGAAAAAAGAAATAGTAAAAGCAAGAAAGGTTATTGAATATCTTATATAATGTAAAATTTAACATATATGAACCAATGGTGAAAAGCACGATGTTGTATGGGATAGAGACTTGTTGCGTAACTGAAAAATACAAAACAAAAATGGAAAGTGTCTAAATGGATGCAATAAGAAAATCAATGAGAATATCTAAAACAGATTATATAAGAAATGAGATCATAAAAAAATGAATGGGAATCGAGAGAAACATAACGGATGACATCACTAAAAGACAACCGATATGGTACGACCATGTATAACGGATGAACGACGAAAGATTACCAAAGCAGGTCCTAAAATGGCAACCAATAGGGCGCAGAAAAAGAGGGCGTCCTAAACTGGAATGGCAACAGTCAATCTAAAGATCAATTAGTCAAAAAAACCTGACAGAAGATGATTGTCAGGATCGGAGGAGGTAGAGAATAGGCGTCAGAAAACGTAGAAAAACGTTCTAAACCGACATAGTAGTAAAAACCAGTTGCGGCTTGATGCATTAAATCGTAATCCAAATCCAACGGTATGCGATTTTTCGAACTTGGTTTGTCATTTTCCATAGATGTCGTGGGAATCTGAAGTTCAGGGCGCCAACTAAACCGAGCTTTAGATTCCGACATGTGGTATGGCAAACCACAAACCAATTGTACCAAATCACATTCCTACCATTGGATTCCGCAGTAATTTGTCTTTGGGGGGGATTCCGCGACCTCATGCTATTTTTTGCTTTTATTATTTATTATTATTTAACTCTTATTTTTACCTTCCTAGCCCGCGTAGCAATGGCTAGAGAAGGTATTGTTTTCGACGATTTTTTTTTTTGAGATAATGCCGAAAATGTGTTATTTGGGTGTATTTTGACCTATCCTAGCAATATCGTCGTGATGTCTGTCTGAGTGTGTGTGTATTTTTTTTTTGTCCGTAACATGATAGCTTCAGCCGCTGAACCGATTTTCATAAAATCTTCAAGTAAAATAGTGCTCAATACTCGAACGTGCTCGAACGAGCTGATTAGATTTTGTTCAAAATCCATTAATGCCCATGACAATTAAAAATTTTTAAAATGCTAACTTTTTAACGGAGCATCGCATCAATATAATAAATAATTCGTGTTATAACCAAAAACTTTGTAGGAGCTTTAGCTTCTGAGATATTTACAAAAATCTGTTTTCAAGGCTGATTATCATAGCTTCAAGTGTGCTAATAGGCTGGCTTGGAAGGTACCAGATGTGTCATGGATCCAGTTATTTTTTTAAATTTTGCCAGGTAGTACTCATTCAGTAACTCCGTGTATGTATTTTTTGTGTTCTTTTCAGTATTTTTTAACATTGTTTTAAAATAAATAAATATACAGTGCGGACCTAAATAGACTCCCCCCTTCTAACTCTTGAACAAAAAGAGATATCCATTTCTGATAAAAAGTCTTTTTAATGGGACTTTTTATAAGGATATTTAAGCTAAGTGACAGTTATGTCAAACTAACTTAATGTCAAAAATTTGACATAACAACAAATTTTTGTATAGAGGCACGTAATACCGCTTTCTTTGTATTTTGATTCTCTATACAACACATTTAAAATTTTTAAAATCGGTTTAGTTTCCTAGGAGATAATGTTTCTTTTCTTCGCGGTCGACTAAAAAAAGTCAATTTTTTATCAAGCAGAAAAAAACAATTTAAATTGAATTATTTTATGAAAAATTGAGTTTTTAAGTTATGTCAGAAACTAAAAATAAGTTAAAAAGTTTATATAGGTAAATTGCTGCTGTTTGATCATTTTTTGTTTATATTAAATTTAGCCTAACAGTTTTCGCAAATATCTCAGAAACGAAAGCTCCTACAAAGTTTTTGGTTATTAGACAAATTATTGAGAAAAATAGCGTATACGATCATACTTTGTGATAAAATATACTGTAGAATTAAAATTTCGGACTTCCATTGTCTTTATTTATTTTCAAAACACGCCGTTTCGGTTTGTAAGTATCTCTAACCGTTATCAAGTGTAAACTAAACAATCTAGTCTCTAGGCTACTACTTATACTCAGGTTAGAGTAAATGAACATCTAAAAAGTACCCAATTGGGGGATATTGAAAAATTCGGTTTAGCAGATGGTCAAATGATCACAGGGTTCAGTGGTCAGAAGCTAAAGTTTTACATAAGGAGTAGCATTGGCGAAAACGAAAGTTTATTGAAGCTGCGTTTATAATGCAGAATAAAGAAGTTTTCAGTCAACCAAGCACGGACATACCAAACATATGGAAACGACTCCTTAAGGAAAACAGGCGTCTTAGGATTAAAAAGTGGGCGGGCCGTCACACCTGACTGCACACCAAGTAGTATAAGTAGTAGCCTAGAGACTAGATTGTTTAGTTTACACTTGATAACGGTTAGAGATACTTACTAACCGAAACGTCGTGTTTTTAAAATAAATAAAGACAATGGAAGTCCGAAATTTTATTTCTACACAATCATTGTCTACGAGTTTCAAAAATAAAAAGTTCACTTTTTATCCCGCATTTTAGGGATAAATGTGTTACTTTTTATCCCCGGGATGAATAGTGACACACCATACAAATTGAAAAAAACCCGTAAAATAAAAAGTGCGAAAAATATCGTATAAACCAAGTTTTTTTGCCCCTCGACGAATTGCACAAACTTTTGTCCCTTGGTATATAATATAACTACTATTGTTGCTATACAATAATATAACCTATAAACCTTTTTATTTCACCATCTATTCTGGGAATCCTCGCGTGCACTGGGGGCATTTAAAACAGAAGACAAATTAAAAATAGTAATTTATCCATTTGGGCTCACCTTTTAACCCTTTTGTCCCAATTTTAATACGGCAGATTTTCCCCTACGGTCAAATGCCATAGGCGTAGTCCAATTAAAATAAAATCTAAATTGGACGGACCTATACTGTCTCAGTAGTGTAAGCAAAAACTTACAGACCACTACATCTACGTAGCGACAACACTGGTGTAACTACAGGGGGGCCTTGGAGGGCCGCCCCCCAGAACTTTCCAGCCCCTCCCCCCTGAAAAAAGCAGCAACCAAATATAGTAGTCGAATTTTTTTTTTAAACGTTCCAAATACGTAAGATTTCGGATTTTTAGTATAATTATCTCCAAATTTTCGCCTGCGCCTGCGGAGCAAATCCAGAATCAATTCTAAATTTCTCCCTAACTTAGCTCACTTTGGTCGATAATGCAATTAATTTTTATAAGTATGTTCCAAACGTTGTCGGTCTGTGTCCGTCGCTCACTTTGTAGCCATTAAAACTCAAAAACTCCTGCGCCAATAATAACGGAATTTTAATTGTTTTTAAGGTTTGCCCCATAACACCCTTTGAAGCTACCCACTAAAAACATCATCTCTAAAATTTAGATAATTGCAACAAATTTCGTATTTTTGTTACCTGGTACTACAGGCGTCCTTATTATAGGTCCTATTCTCTTAAAATTTTCTCCTGCGGCGCACTAAGATCCGCTGTTTTTTTAGCACACACTTATAAGCTCTTACCCGAAAAGAGTGAACGTTCGATGTGTGTGTGTGTGTCCGTACCACAATAGCTCCTAAACGGCTGAACCGTTTTTAATAAAATTTTCAGGTAAAATCAAACGAGCTGATTAAATTTTGATCAAAATCCATTAATGCAAATGATAATTATTTGACAATGATTTTTTTTTTCAAATGCAAATTTTTTAACGGAGCATTGAATCAATATGCGGTTTTCGGAATATAGTAGACTAGATTTTGCTCAATAATTTGTGATAACCAAATACTTCGTAGGAGCTTTAGTTTCTCAGATATTTACAGGGCTTATACGTCATGGTTTCACTTGAAGTGTGCTGGCTAGGAAGGTATCAGATCCGTCATGGATCCATTTATTTGTTTGCAAAATGGTTTTTTATAGCTTTTTTGGAATTCTTTATTTATCAAAATCCCTACTGATAAATTGAGGCTATTTTTTTATGATGAATAATAAACTTCCAAAAACCAAATGCTGACACCTTGTACTAGGTGTCTCAAATTGGAAGTCTAGAAAATAGATAACAAGTCCGTCTTGCGAGGCTCGATTTACAAGGTGAAAATCGCATCTTGATATAGCACGCCGTTGGCGTTGAGGGGTTTGTAAATTTAGGGATGGGGCATATAACTATTTTATTAATTAAAACTTCACTGTCGTTTAAATCGACGTTTTATTGCTTTTTTACAAAGAATCTAGCATACTACATGGGCGCACCCGGGCCCCGAGGTTCCCCCAAGCCTTAGATTTTTTTACATATTATTTTCCACATATTTTAGAAAACCCAAAAAATGGCTTAAAATTCGTCATCATGAGGCTTCGGCCCCCTTCATGACATATTTCTGGGTGCGCCACTGCATACTATCAAATTGAATTTCATATGACACCTTTAGTTTTTGCAATAAAACATAAAATCGTTATTTCTTTCTTATGGAACGTCCGTTTTATTTTTTATAATTTTTTATATTGTTTGATTTTATTTTATATTTTAGTGTGTTTACTCTAAGTTTAAACTGTTTTAAAATGATTTAAAAAATTAAATTCTGACGTTTACTTAAGATCCGTTGATGAAAAAAAGTAAAAATAAGATCGTTTCATAAGAAAAAGACCAATTTCATATAATATTTTAGAAATTAGAAGTAACAGATAACACTAAATTTGACAGATCGATTCTTTATAATAAAAAATTGTAAAAATCGATTTATACCTGAATTAAATTTTCATAATACTCGTATATAAAAAAGTTATAAGCCTTTCAAAAACCGTAGCTTAAAAACCTCTTGCTATACTAATCGAGACTTGCAAAAACGTCGAATATGGATGCACCTCAACCCTTTCTCTTATATTCTTTTACATTTTTAGAACGCCACTGTATCCCGTCTTCCTCGAATGCCCACAGAAAATAATACAAGCTCTATTTAGGTTCTAAGTACTTTCTTTTATAGCAAGAAGAAAAAAGACGGACAGAAAAAAAGCTCCTTTGGCCGTCCGCGCAGCTGGCCCCGAAAATGCCCGGTGCAACACGCGAACCGTGCCCAAGCCGAGAGGTCCATGAATTAAGGTGACCAATTTCTAGAAAGTTCCCTATATCCCTTCTGGACTGGCCAAGTCACGTTATTATCCGTTAGCAAATGGCAGAAGGTATTTTTGTCCAACAAAGCAGCAAAAGGGGAATAATAGACTCTTAATTACAGCAGTGTAAAGGTTGCTAATGGAAATTAGGGGCGAACTGACCAAGTTCGTGAAAATTGCCAACTGCGGCGCCTATACTTTTGAAACTATCTTTTGCTTTACATTTCCCGAAAGTTTTTGAACTATATAATTTTTCTAAACTTTTCGCTTGCAGCATCAATTTTTTTTTGTTTTTACCAAAAGTTTTCTTTTTTTTTCGAAAATTACATTTTTAAACTCTTTGTTACTGGGCAATATTTTCGGAAAAGCAACGACCTGCGACCTAATTTTTGTCCGTTTACCAGTATTTTTTTAAATCCAAAAATTGTATTCTGCGGTGTCATTTTTTCCAATGAGTACCGAATTTTATTTTGCAAAATTTTTCAATATCTTTTTAAATTGCAGAGACTGTTTTCTGCGGCATCATCTTTTTTCGTTTTTTGTACTGTTTTTCCTCAGCGCAATTTTTACTAAAAAGTAGGTACTTTCTTTGTTTTTTTTTAATTTTTAATCTTTGTTTTTTTTAATATTGCAGAAAATGTTTCCTGCGGCGCATTTTTTTAGAAAACTAAGTAAATAATTTTTGCAACGTTTTCGCCTGCGCCTGCGGTGCCATTTCTTTTCTACACGTCTTTTTTCTGCGGTGCAATATTTTCCAAAATGTATCGATTTTTTTTTCAATTTTCACCGCAACTTTTGGTCTATTTTCAAGTAGGTATTGTGTATTGAAATTGTCTTCGGCGGCGCCATTGTTTCCCAAGAGTAGGTACTCAAATTTTTTAGAATTTTCGCCTGCAGCGATTTTTGTTCAGTTTTTCCCTTGAGTTGTACACATAGGTATTTTTATTAGTTATGTATTTTTAGCATTATCTAGATTAGTATTGTACTCAATTCGATAGCTTTTTGAGGACTGTATTAAAGAATTGTAGAAATTCTCCCATAGGATTGGTTCCAACGGATTTTCTTCAATTTTTTGATTCAGACTAAAAAGGCTTGATTAAAACAGATCATGAGGTAAAGGAATTTTTGAAATGCGGTCGAACGTATATCGTTCTCTCCACTTACCAGTGATTTTTTATTCTCCACTTTGAGGGATCCCTCCATCCAATGTCCAGTATTAACAATGTTCAAAAAATGGCGGTGGCCCGGAGCAATGCGGTCACTAATGGCGAGTCACAAAAACAATGTATATATGTATAGTTCTATCGGGCGGGCTGCGAGATTTCGACTGACTTCTCTTGTTTTTTATCTAAATTTGGCTCACACTCGCGATGAGTTTTTTGTGGAGCCTATAAGGTATATTTTCGCGTAAAACCCGAAACCAATAAAATGCATTGTTTGGGCCTCCGTAGCGGGAAAATTTAAATCTTAAAATTAAATTTAAAGAAGAAAAATAAACTAAAGTTACAACTTTGAGAATTCAAAACAAGTATTAACTTGCGCCTGTTCACGAATTATTAAAAGGGTTTGGTAAGGGTTTCAGTGATAATAGTTAAATAATTTAAAAACTTTACATTTATTTGAACAAAGCGGTGTCTTGGGCGGAGGGGATAGCCCAGAACCCCCTTCCCTCTCGTTTTTTTAAATATTTTAGGAAATTATTTTACGAGTTGATAATGTTCAGATTTCAAGAATAAGGGCCCATTCGCTTCCGTTTGGTTTGAAACTTTGTCCAGGCTATATACAGGGCTCGACCTCGAACGTTTAGCCTTTATGATAAGCGTATAAATAAGGATGAACTTATGGAAAGCAAGAAGTCAGTGAGGGACCAAAGACGCGCATATTCAGGAGTGTTTGCCGCTGTGACTCAAAATTCATTAATAGTTTTTTACTACTAAACAGGAGCTATCAAAGTAAGATTTCCACTTTTAAAAGACAAAGAAATAGTCATTATTATTTATTTCGTTATTTTAGCTTTAATCAGTAAACATTAAATTGAGAAAAATTCAATATTTTAATAACTTTTTCTTCCACAATAACCTTGTTCTTTTATTAAAGTCGCACCTAAATGCCGCTCAAGTGTTCGATCTCCTGGCGGCGGCTCACGAAGTCAAGTTGCTAAAGTCACTATACACTATCCAGGAAACAGAATAGAGGACAACATTTTTGGTAGTAAAGATGTACGACAGCCAGTGGCGTATATAGAAAAAAGTTTCGGGGTGGGCCCGAGACAGTTTTGGGGGGGCCCGAGACCTCATGAGGCTGCATTTTATGCTATTTTATCTTTGAATTCATGAAATATGTGGAGAATATCCAAAAAAGTCTTAGCTTCCCTCGTATATACGCCACTGACGACAGCCCTAAACCTCTTGCCCGTCTACTGGTTTCAGTCTGCAGAAAAAAATGTTTGTCACGTCTTTAAAAAAAAAAAAATTGCCCCTTAAATGGAGGGGCCATTCCTCTTGAAAAAAAACAATAAGTTGAAATGCGGTGTTATGGTAATTGCAATTATTTAAGTTTTGAAAATAATTAAAAAATTATTTTACAATTATAAGAAATTACAAAAATGCAATTGAATTACTAAAGTGGTTGTTATTATTTGTAAAAAGCTATTTTGCTTTTATTATTTAAAGCAATCCACGTTTCGTACTGATTTTAAGGGGTAAGTTCGGAATGTATTAGTAAATTAAGCATTTTCACATTTTGTAAATTATGAAAAAGTGAAAGAAATAAATAAAAAATAATTGACAACTACTTTTTTTATTTTGCAAGTAGGAAATTTATAATTAAGTTATTTTTTTGTTGTAATTAATTACACAGTTTTCTAAGTACATTCCTGTAAAGTAAGTTGTAATGTAATAGTTACTTTTTAAAGTATTGGTTTTTAACTCTGGTTGAAAATAAATCGGTACACATAAAGACCAAGAAATTTGTTATCCATAAAGTTGAATTTGTGGAATATTTTGTTTGTGCGTGTAGTAACCTCCTTTAACATTTTTGCCATGTGAGAAAGCTCTACCTGTACACTTAATTACGGATTTGTAGTACTGATTATTAGTCATACAGTTCAAATGATATCTAAGAGATGGCGCTACAGCAATTAAAATCAAGGGGTTTTAAGGATTAGATCGCAAAAAGAAAACCATTTTCTTGAATTGTTAACTTGACAACAGCGCTAAACTATTTAATCCTCTTAGTGCCATTTATTTAAATAGCGATCTTACTTCAATTCACATATTTTCAATGGCCAAATGATCGTTGACGAACCCTGTGTGTATAAATAGGTATACACTGGCGCGGCGTCGCGAAAACCTAATGTTGGAGAGAAGGGGAAGGAAAGATTACTTTCCCAACTGACTTGGAATAAACTATCAAGAAAAATGGTCCTCAACTTAAATTTGAATTTTCCAACCACTAACGTACCTACAGGGGGGGGCGGTGTCCGGCGCCCATACATTTTTTTTTAGATATATTTCACCTATTTCCAAAAAATCTGGGGTCTCGGGCCCCCCAAGACCTAATTCTGGGTGCGCCACTGTTGGTGTATCCACATATCCTTAAAAATCAAAAAAGGTATCAAATAAATATTTCTTTTACTTAAACAACTTAAAAAACTAACAGCAAAAAGTTTTATCGGTAGATGTACCACCCATTCTGTCAATTCCAAAAATGATTTTATTTTATTTTAACAAATTTACTACAGTAGTACCTACTTACCTCTCGTGAATACAGTACCGCGAATTTTTAATCACAAAAAATGTATAGCATTTTATTTTTAGAAAATAAGTGTGATTTTGACATGTTGCTTATGGATTCTAGCGCGGTGCCTATAACTTATAAGATGTGTTAGTTTGTGTTTTAATGTGGGGGGAACTAGGGGGAAATTAGGAAGTTTATTGTGTATGTGTTGTGTTACCTATGTTCTGTGTGAAAATTGATTATAAGCAATTTCAAACTATGTTAAGATTTGGAGTAGATACTTATGAACCACTATTATAAGTGCAGGGTAGGTAGGTATATCCCATTTTAAGTGGCGTGCGCAGGAGGGGGGATTAGGAACTGAACCCCCTCCCCAGAGCCACTGAATATTTACCACTAAAACAAGAATTTTCCCCAAAAATCAAGCCCCCCCAGGATTCATTATTTCATCGCCATCAGTGGCGTGCAATTTTGAGAGCTAGACGTCAAAACAATAATTTTTTACCTTCCTAGCCCGCGCAGCAATGGCTTGAAGGCAATCTATTGCTTTCAACGAATTTTTTTTTCAGATAACGCCGATAATTTGCTAATTGGATGAATTTTGACCTACCTTAGCAATATCATTGTGACGTCTGTCCGTGTGTATGTATGTCGGTCCGTAACACGATAGCTTCTAAACCACTGAACCGATTTTCATAAAATTTTCAGGTAAAATGGCGTACAATACTGTAAAGAACTGATTAGATCGTGGTTAAAATCCATTAATGATAAAAACAGTTTTTTATCAGTTTAAAAATTAAAGAGAGACACTCAGATTTGTCATTGTTATTCATAGAAAAAGATGTTGAGGTCGACTTAGACAGTGTGGTAGACGCTTTCAGCCAGCGATGTAGAAAACTTTCTTTGTAGAATTGCTGAATTACATACTTCCTGTGTATACATATAAATAAGTTGGTAAATGTATTATTAAATTTGTTATATTAAAATATTAGAACATTTAATGCGCGTATTTTTTTTATTAATTGCACAATTTGCACGACTCTTTAAAACCTATGTTTGCTTTTTGTTCAACATAGACCGGGGCCACGGCCCCCTCTGAAAAGCAAGGCTAGCTACGCCAATGTTTAGGGTATTTTTGGTAAAGCTTTATAAATCCTAGCTGATGCGTCTGATATTCAATCGCAATCAGTAAAAGCATGCAGAAACAATATTTTTTTTAATCCTAGCTGCTGCATTTCGTAGATGAAATATGCTATTTCTACTTTGACAGGATTTATGAGTGGAATATTTACGACCTGGATTACCGAAAAATCTTTGTTCTACAATAACGACAGAGGCAGAGCAGAGCTCACAATATCCTATGATGCTTGCAGCGTTGTGATTATGTGTACTTTATTAAAGTTTTTCTTTAAGTAATTTTGTAAGACAATCTCTGCTTTCAGGATTGAAAAGAAATTCCTGACACTAATTAGATTATCAAAAGTTAAATAAACTGATTTTTTCACACAATAGCGTCTTTTTTGCAGCCGTTGTTCTCAATTTAATTTTAATTGATTGAATTTATTTAATTCAATGCTCTAAGAAAACAACAGAGCAAAACTTGCCTAAATAATGGTTCTTGAAGAATTTGACTTAGGTATTCATTACAAAGGTTGGTTGGTTGGGTCAGTTTATTAGGTTGGTTGGTAAGGTTGGTTTAATAATTGAGAATATTTTTTCCCTCAAAATCGTATGCAGTAAAAAGACCACCTCATAGTTTGATTATTTTTTCCCAACACAAGATTTACAAAAATTCCTCTCATTTTGGATCCGCCACTGCCTTTAATTATATTTTTTGTATATTAAAATATGTTTATTCAGTTTATTTTATGAAATGTATCACTCTTGAATAATACAAAAAAATAATAAAAAACAAATTGTATTTGTTGAGAAATCTGGTTAAAAATTTTAATTTGCTGTATCTTTTGATATGTTATAGATACGTTAGTAAATGCTACATATTTTTAAAGTAAATTGATTGGTTTACAGCTTTCATATTGAGAAATTTCTTCTAAACTTAAAAACAAAAGTCTAAGATGGACAAGTTTGACAAAAAATAAGGGACAAAAATGTGTTTTTTAAAAATTAACGGTTTTTGGTAGCCACTAGCTCATAATCTGTTACACTTAAAGCTAAGGTATGCATAACCGTGTTGTAGGGAATTTGATGCTCTTTAATTTTTAATTAAACATTTTTTTTGTACAACGCGCCGTAATCGAGTTATGGGCTAAAATCCGAAAGACGGTACCTTTTCACCCCCCTCCGCCACTGAAGCGGGAGGGCTAGGGGTGGGGACTTTTGATATGTTAAGGTCCTAACTACTCTAAACATATTCCCGGAGAGAAAAATTCTCCCCCCCCCATGCACTCTACAACCCCTTAATGGCCATTCATTGACTGAACTATGTATGTGTTTTTATTCGTGTTTAAACGAAGTATACGGGGGATGCGCGCTTAACTGGACACAAAATCTATGCACCGTAGATGTTATATCGCATTCTAATTACGAAATATAGAAAGTGAGGACGACATGTCCCTATAGAATTTTACAGTAGGTACACAAAATCTGGGCCTTAGTTCGGTCGTGCTCTTGTGAATCAACTGCGGCGAAGAACTTCGTTATACAGTGACCTTAGGTTATATGGCGGAGCTAGCACGACATTAGCCCTGTCATTACTTGTTTCTGGCCTTGTTAGTCAGAGCATATTATTTTAAAAGGCTTTCCGTTTTCGGTCTAGAAGCAAATCATATTACTTTTTGGCAACAGACCATTTCCCCCTAATTTGACCCCGCTGAATCCGAATATCTCTGTTGCCAACTCAAAAAATCGACAGGGACGGAGAATATCCCCCCCAAAAACCTGTTTTTTTTTCAGTTCTATGCAATTTTCTCGAAAACTAACCTTTTTATCAAAAATTGCAAAGAACAGTTTTTTGTGGAGATTAAAATTCCCTTTCCAACGATGTATTGGTCAATAAGGTTAGGAAAAGCAAGTAGCTCTTCAGTGACATACGTAAATAGGGATTATCTAGAAAAAACATGTTTATTATAGGTTTTTCAAAATTTTCTCAAAAACTACACTTTTTAGGAAAAAATATGTAGTACACTTTACTGTAGAACATAACATTTTCTTTTAAAAACGTTATTAAAATGTCGGGTTGTTGCCATATTTAAGGTTTCAGGGGCGTACTAATATAAACTTATTTTCAGAAATAACTGAAATAATCAGTTTCTCTTGCATATTTTAATATCTTGTCTAACTAAGATTTTCAGAAAAAAATGTGCCTTTATTCTTTATTGAGGATAAGACAATTTCTTTTTAAATGATATATTACAAGGTGAGGTTAATGATATGATACATACTTCAAAAAGGTTCGTAATTTATACCGTCTAAAATAAAATGTTTCCAAATTAAAATAAACTGTTGTTTGATTAGATTAGATATTTTAATTTATCTAAATAAGTTCTTTAAAGCAAAAAAACACCGGTGGTTATAAGGAGAGGGGGCATAGGGGCCATGGCCTCCCCTAAGCAATATTTTTGTGCAGAATGTAGCAGTAGTAACTTTGACACAGGTGTTTTTGGTTATTTTTTTAAGCATATGGAACTAAAAATAAAGTGGTGAATCTTATGCAAAGGTTTGGGGGGGGGGAACGTATGAAAAACATGTTTTTTTAAATGATTTGTTGAAATCACCCCTATTGACGGACGTCGCTGGAGAGTTTGTTATAAGTCAAACCCCAACGAGTTTTACATTTTTAAAAAGGGAATTTCCCTGTCTACAAACAAGTGTAGAACAAGTTTTTTCCTGTTAAGCTTAGTTTTTCAGAAAATTAGATAAACGTGTAACAAAAATGGTTTATTTTCTGTTTTTTCAAAATTAATTTAATTTACGGATGCCCCTGAAGTTTTATATATAAAACCGATTTAATCATGTTATACGTCATTTTGAAGGAAATTTTATTGAGTATACCAAAATATAATACATGGTTTTCTGTAGATATTAGTTTTTAAAAAAATTAAATAAACCTTGGAAAAAACATAGGTATTTTTTCAACTTTTTTTAATTACTTCAATTAACGGATGCCGCTGAAGAGCTTCTTATTAGTCTAACTTTATTAAGTTATACTATGTTGAAAAGGGAATTTTATTGTCTACAATAAAGTATATTATACATTTTTCTCTTAGAAGCTTAGTTTTTAAGAAAATTTGAAAAAACCTCAAACTTTCAGATTTTGGAGGTTTTTGCAGCCATTTAAAAAAAGAATAATGTTATTATTTTTTAATAATAAAAATATATATTTTGAACGTACACCTGTGACAATTTGGGCTTTCCAGCGGCAATTTAAAACTCCGCCGCCATTTTGGCCGCCATCTTGAATATCTGAGCCCCTGTCAATATTTCGAGTTGGCAACAGGGATATTCGGATTCAGCGGGGTCAAAATAGGGGGAATTGCCCATTTGCCAAAAAGTAATATAAAATGCTTCTAGAAAGTGGATTTTCCTGAATCTTGCCTGAACTATGTATATGTTTTTTAAATTCCACCCAAAGGTATTATAGATAGTCCAGTTAATAAAAAAAAGCAATTGAAAAAAAAGTCTTAATGTATTTCTCTGTAACTGAGCCCTAAAGTTGAAAAATATTTTGTTATATAAATTAATGTATTTTTACAGTATTCTTAAATAAAAAAAATTACAATACACACAGCACTTTTTGGTTATATGGGTATAAAGTGGGCATAACCAGTAACTGCACTTTTAAAATCCACTAGTAATTTCCTAATTCCGAAACCCTTTTTATGGTTTTAAATTTTTGAAATATAGTAAGTATATTTTCGTCTCTATTTTTCTTTGTAAAGCCTGCAGAAAGAAGCTTAGCAAAGCTTAGTGAAATCTCCACCAGAATAATAGAGAGAAGGGTCTATGATACACAAAAAACAAAAAATTTGCTGATCCTCCCCCGTTTTTTGGGGGAGGGGGGTAGCCCTAAACACTGCCATGTACGTGGTCTTTATACAGTCAGTGTAACAGCCAAATGGAATAAATTCGACAGCGGATTGAATTTAGATTATTCTGAAAAATACAAGTACGTCGAATAAGATTTTTAACGAGCAATATTTTTGTTTGAAATTTTTTGTATAGACCCCCGCAAAGGGGTCTACTTGCATACAACTTTTTTTTTCAAATAAGATAACCCCACTTGTGGCATCTTATCAAAAAAGAAAAACGATAAACTACTTTTTTTGACACCTGGCAAATATTTAAAAAAAAGTTAACCTTTACTTTTTTACCATTTTTAGACAATAAAAAATATCCATTTTACTAAAATTTATAATTTATATAAAAAACTTAAGTAAAAAGTAACATCTAACCTCTTTTGCAACTGGTAGACCCAACTTGTGGCAACTTTTTCGAAAGCTTATTAAAAAAGAAAAAAGATGGTGCGTGATCCTAAACCCCGAAACCCCTCCACAATCCTTAAATGTGGGGGTTTCCAACTTTAGAGCTTTATAATATTGTATTGTCGCTGTAACTATAAGTCCACACCAAATTTGATGTTGATCGGATATGTACAAGTTGGTCAAAATTGACTTACAATTTCACAATTTTAAAAATCTAATTAAAAATTCTTGATCCCCATCTCCAAAAGTCCCTGCATACCAATTTTGAACGATATCGGACATACTTAGATAGTAGCCCCCTCCAGCATTCCCAAAAGGGGGGGGGGAGCTGTGAAGTTCATAATATCATTATATTGTATTGTCATCGGAACTCTAAGTGTGTGGCAAATTTGTAGTTAATCCGATGTCTACAAGTGGGTTAAAACTAAGTTAAAATTGATTGTCGCGCTAGTCCTCTCATATAACCCATTGTGTGTCGGTCGAGCCGTATTGTTTTGATTTCGAAGATTTCGTAGTTGTGAGAATGATAGCATTACCGCGGCGTAGCGTGGGGGGCACGGAGGGATCGTCGACCCCCCCCCCCCCGCCCCGAGGGTAGTGGCGCCCCATGGGTGCCCTAAACTTTATTAAGTAGCACTTAGCAGGGCCGGCAAAGGCAAAATCGAGGAGGCGGCAAATGGGCTGTCTAATACAAAAGAGAGTAAACGAAAGAGATGATGACCTTTTTTTTTGTTTGGGCGCCCTTTCAGTCTTTGATCCCCCCTCCCCCGCACCACTGGCAGTGGCGTATCGAAAAATATGCCTGGAGGGGGGGCATGGATATTTTTTTTTCCTTTTTCTTCAATATTACGTATATGCTTTCTGCGATAAATCTGAATAAAAGGTAGGAAAAAGTGCCTATATTTTCAACATACACCATTTACATCTTCTTGGGAGGGGGGACTTATTCCTCGAAGACCCCCCTGCGTACGCCCATGTAAATATGTGGGTATCTAATAAAAGAACATATAATTTTTAACATTTCCTCAAACTCTGTTTATTTATGATTTTTCTCCTTATTTCTAGATACAAAAACCTATATCACCTTTATGGACAAGGGGTCAAGCAAAAGAAGTAAAAGCTCTTCAAAACTGCAACAAGTGGTGGCCCTCGGGCGCCAAAGAACAGACGCGCCACCCAGCGGCAAAACCTCGCGGCTGACTTCTTCAAGACCCATTCTGACAAAGAAGCCCCAAAACTCCTCGCCATTGGTCCATCGCAGATGCTGAGGGCCCCCGAGGTGAAGAGAGGGAGGCCTGCGGCTGCGCTGGCGTTCAGTAGTTGCTCGAACGTTGTTGTGTTCGTGTGTTGTGTATCGCCGCTTTGCAACGGACTGTCTGAAAGTTTTACCGGCTGCATAACGAACTTTCCGTCGCGGGCGCGCGCTGTTTTGTTTACAAAGCCCTTTGGAGTTTGAAAAACAGTGGAATTTGATTAAAAATAGTGACATTTTAACGAGAATTTACTAGTTTTTAGCAGTTTTGTTTAAATTTTTCGGCACCAAGGACCAACACTTTGTCGGCTTTTAAAAACTCTGCATTATAACGGTCAAAATAGCTCACCTCTTTATAGAGACTGTTTAAAAACATTTTCGGCTCGGAATTTTAACTATACTTTTTGTCAGCACTATTTGGATTATGCATTCACTCTCGCAAAACGCGAAGGACTTGTCAAAGTGACGTTTCTACATGCATTCGTCGTCACCTAGACGACGCAACTGTTTTTTCTAGTGATAATGTGCAGTGTGGTGTGCCGATTGTTGTGTAAAAGCATGATCCATGGATATATTCTTCTGCAGTTGGTCCTGCTACTCACCCTTCTTCAGGTAAGCTACAAAAATTCAAGAAAAACGGCATTTAATTTACTTACTTTTAAGTGTAAACAAATGGAAAAGTTAAGGGTTGATTTATGTTCTTGTGATAAATGTCATACCTGTATGTGCTACGTTTTCGTGGTTATTGAATTCATTTTTAATATGTTGATCAATTATTCGATTTAAATGGCTTTTGAACCTAATTTTTGCAAGCTATATTAAAATATGAAAGTTATCAATTAATTTTTGTAAAGTTTAATAATTTATTCAGTGGTTTCGGTGCACTATCGGGACACTCGAGGGGACACTAAAATAAGACATTTTTTATTTTGATTCTTTCTGAAAACGGTATTTTAGCGATTATTCAAATTATTATAGAAGAAAGCTGTTTTTTAATAAAAAAATTATTTATATAAAATGCACACATCCCAATACAAATAAGGGGATACTGCCAGGTTGCCACATCTTAGGTAATGTGTGAAATAAAATAATTGGGCAAGGTTATTTGGTCAGGTTTAGTCACAGGTTTGGTTTGGTTAGGTTACAACAAAAATAGACCATTGGTGGACTATGCATGAAAAGTGAGGTTGATGATTCACATGTGAGTGGGCCTTGCAGCCCCTCCATTGCGACCACCAGTGGGTCTTTTGTGGCTCAAAAGTGAGGTTACAGTGCTGTTATGTATGGTTTTTTAACATCATCAGTTCTGCAATTCTTTTCTTTATTTTCTCAATAAATACTAGATAATCTGCACATTTTTTTTTTGGAAAAACATCATAGAGAAGGTTGTTAGAAGGCATATTTTAAGGTCGTTTTTGTTTTTTTTAAAAATCGAGTGTCCAGTGTTTCGAGGTTCGAGTTATAGAGGTTTGAGTTAAAGAGGTTCGACTGTATTTTGATCTGGATCCTGGGCTAAAAATTTTAAAAATCAGACCCAGATTAAAGTTCTTTTGAATATTGAAAAAAGGGGAGGAAAAGCTTTTATTGACAGTATTGAAAATTATTTTCAAACCAGACTCATCTTCCATAGAGGTCACAATTTCTCCTTTTTAAATCCCTGGGAAGGTCTCTTTGGCAATCATGGCAAACAATGCTTCACATGGTTTGGGCAGCCACGGACAGGAACAATATTTACAAGCAGATGAAATCAAGCTGTCAACTTAATACTTATCCCAAAATAAAAGTAAATAATCCACCATACATATCCATAAAATTACCTAGTGTAAAAGTAGGAAGGATCCTCATGTAAAACCTTTTTCCAGATTTTTTTTTGTACACCTCATGTTGTCTATTCATAAACCATTAAAACTGATGTTAAAACTAAAAGTAAGGTAATAATCCTGGGATCTAGTCAAAATATTTGGATTAGCAGGATTGTGAGTGCACTAAAACATCTGACAAAGGTCCAGGAGAGACAAATGAGTATTTATTTGGTTTGACAGTTCTTAGGAGCTATTGATGGAGCTATCCTAGTTCAGACTTAATTTGTAATAGGTAGGTATAGTTTTTGCAAAGTCACCTGAAATGCTCCTATTAGGGGGTTCTATCGACTTCATGAAATTTTGCTTCAATCTGCCCTTCAAAAGTTATCCAAATTCATATAAAATCTTCTTGGTATAATTTAAACCCTAGGGACAGAGAAAAGGTGGTGCTCTTTGTGGTCCCAGCACAAAGTATTTGTTTTCTCACCGACCCCACACAGGTGGATAGAGGGCATCTGATTGGCAGATTTTTTTGAGATGCCCTTTTAATTGCTTTGGGGTGTGCTTTTCGGGACCCTTTTAGTCGGCAGTATGCAGAGTCAGAAAATAAATCAGTGTCGTTTCTGTAGGTGTAGGAATAGAAAGTTTTATTATCTATTTTTATTTCTTTAGTTTACCCAGTAATTAAATGAAATAATTTTCATGAGTATATCTACCGCCGCCCATGTCACTTTCTTTAAAGGATATGCCGATGGTCGGCTTTAACCTTTGCTCAACTGACTTTGCAAAAACTGTATTTACAAAATTGAAAAGCCTAGGACTTTTGTGGATTTTATTTCAGATTTTTCTTCTATTATAACTCCATATTATATCCTCCCTCAAAAAACAAACAAATATTAAATTTAAAGTTAATTATATTTTTAGGCACAAAATTGCTTTTTAAAGTTCTTTTGAACAAAATATAGGTACCTACTTATAGAGGCTTATTTTTTCAAAAACATATTTTTCTTGATATTTTCCTAGGCGCTTTTCAAGACGTCTTTAGCCAGGGGTTTTTGCTTTTGAAAGGTTTCTTTGAAACACATCTGTCCACCTTATTATTACAAAAGGGCATGCTGCCTCAGGTTTACCTGAGATTTTATAAAATTTCAACAGAGACAGCTGCTTGCTTGCTTTGTTGTTGGGCTAAAAAAGTTTACCCTCCCCAGGGTCGACTCTAGACATTTGGCCGCCTCGGGAAATGTTAAAAATAGCCCGCCCCCTTAAACTTAGAAAAGCATAAATAATAATGTACCACTATATGGGCACCTAAGCTCACGCTAGGTACTATATTTTATGCAACTCCAGACTCAATTACGTTTTGTTTGATACCACACAAGTCATGTTTTGACTTAAACTCATATTTTTGAAATCTACCCCCACTTTTTTTAAAAATAAACTAAAATGTATTTTGTTTAACTCCAGACTCAATTACCGTTCGTTTGATATCACACACGCCATATTTTCACATAAACTCTAATTTTTACCTTCCTAGCCCGCCCAGCAATGGCTAGAAAAGGTATTATTTTCGACGAAAAACATTTTTTTGAAATAACGCTGAAAATGTGTTATTTGGGTTATTTTCACCTATCTTAGCAATATCGTCGTGATGTCTGTCTTAGTGTATGTGTGTGTGTATGTCTGTCCGTAACACAATAGCTCTTAAACCGCTGAACCGATTGCAATAAAATTTTTGGGTAAATTAGTGTTCGACACTCCAACGACCTGGTTAGATTTTGGTTAAAATCTATTAATGCTAATGACAGTTTTTTGACAATTAAATTTTTTTTAAAATGCTGTCTTTTTAACGGAGCGTCGCATCAATATGCTGTTTTCGGAATGTAGTAGACTACATTTTGCTCAATTATTTGTGTTATAACCAAAAACTTCGTAGGAGCTTTAGTTTCTGAGATATTTACAAAAAACTGTTTTCAAGGCTGATATAATATCATGGCTTTAGTTGAAGTCTGGCAATAGGCTAGCTAGGAAGGTATCAGATCTGTCATGGATCCATTTATTTAAATCTACCCCCATCCTTTTATTTGGCTTGCCTTCTGTGGATTTTATACATTTTTAAATGGGACCATCTTGACCCAAGACCCAGCCTAGGTACCAAATTTCATTCAAATCGGGCAAGCGGTTTTTGAGTTATGCGGGTTGGTCGTTAAGTCAAACATACAGACAGACAGCGCGACAACAAAGTTTGAGTTTTTTAAAAAACTCAAAGATGGCAATAGGTATGAACCGCAAAAGATAAGGAATGTTGGACGGAGCTGGCTGTCTATATTTGATTTTGTTTAATAAGAGATGCATTGTTGTCAAGTTAGCTTAAACACGGATCATTGGTGTTCCGTGGCTTAAATTTGTCTCCCTAAAAATTTGAGTTGCAACATTGTTTATGAATCCTAGTACACCTACGTGAATAACAAATCGAAAATTTTCGGGTGTCTAAAATGTTGACCAGTCAATAATTTGTTCACCAGACCCTTTCCCTTGCCTGATTTTAATGAAACTTGGTGGGAATATTAAAGAGAACAAACTAAACCTTTCGTGAAAATTTTACCCCCCTAACTCCTCAAATAGGGGTTGTAGACTAAAAAAACACGATTGACCAGCGAAAATCTGCTTGACCGGGTACTTATTCCTATCCGATTTTGATGAAATTTGGTAGGAATATTAAAGAGCACAAAGTTAACCTTCCGTGAAAATTTCACCCCTCTAACTCCTCAAATAGGGGTTGCAGACTGCTCCTTAATATTCCCACCAAGTTTCATCAAAATCGGATAAGAATAAGTACCCGGTCAAGCAGATTTTCGCGGGTCAATCGAGTTTTTTCAGCCAGTAACAACCCCTATTTGAGGGCTTAGGGGGGTGACATTTTCAGGGAAGGTTAACTTTTAAATTTCATCAAAATTGGATAAGAATAAGTACCCGGTCAAGCAGATTTTCGCGGATCAATCGAGTTTTTTTAGTCTGCAACCTCTATTTGAGGGGTTAGGGGGGTGAAATTTTCACGGAAGGTTTAGTATGTGCTCTTTAATATTCCCACCAAGTTTCATCAAAATCAGGCAAGGGGAAGGACCTGGTCAACAAATTATTCACCGGTCAACATTTTAGAACCTTCCAAAATTTTCGTGGCTATTGGGTAACGGGCTAACGGGGTAAAAATGGTTACCCGGATTCTGGAGTCGGCCCTGTTCTCCCTGCTTTTGGCCAGCTGTTTCAATGGCATGGCGCTGTTTAACGCCAGAATACAATGTTTATAGCTGCAAGTAATATTACCCTATTTTTAATAGGACCTTATTATTCCATTGCATTGTGTAGGTACTCCCTCTAGTTACCTGCTCAAATTACCTGTTTTTGATGAATTTTAAACTTGATTAGAATTGGCATTAGAAAAATGGGAGAAAAAGGTGAGATTTTCAAGAATTTTAACTAAATTTTTAATGCTAATAAAAAATAAATACCTAAGTAGTAAAGAACGTGGAAAGTGCCACTTTGTTAAAAAGGCCTAAGTAATATTTTTTCTCAAAATTGTTTAGAAACAACTTGCCATTTCTCAAAATGCGTTTACCTTAAAAATATATTTTTTGAAAACTTTCTAAACATGGAAAAATCTTTTTAAAGCCAGGATAAGCACATGAGATGTTGAGAATTCGCAAAGTAAATCTTAGAAATTGCCTCGGAAATGGCTTAAAAGTCACGGAATCCCGAGTGGAAACCGAAATACAAGGGAGGTACGTTTTTTATGAAAATTGCTGAAATTGATCAGAAATCAAACCAATGCGATTTTTGCAAATAGCCTCGAAATTGCAGAAATCGCATAAAAGTTTTGGAAATCTCATTTCTTAGTACCAAAACTCTCTTATCTCAATAAAAGTAAGATTCTGTTTAAAATCACTAAAAATCACCCAGATATTATTTTAAAAAATCTTTCAGAAAATCGTGGGAATCGGCAGAAACCGCGAGAGTCGCCTGAGATTCTTGGAAAATGGAAACCTCTTGCCAAAAATTCTTAACGTCAAAAATCTGCAAATAATATCTTTTGAAATAAAATAACGAAGATCACATGCTATTTTTACGGAAATCACCTAGAAAAGAAAAAGACACTTCTCGGAACACCATGTACTCCAGTACTAAAAACGCTGCTGAAGCTATCACGGATTTTTTTAAAATTTCTTAAAATTAATAATGTGATTAGTTATTTTGAAAAGGGCAACCGCCTTATGTCTTGGTTTTACCTGAGATTTTTTCAAGATTTACCAATAACCGGCATCTGCTTATGCATCTGTTTAGTCGCTAAAAAACTTTTACCAGCTGCACGCAAGTGACTGACACACACATCCTTCCTTTAATAAGTCATATCTTATCTTAAAGGCTCTCAGCTTTTAGATGTATGTAATATAGCCCTGGATTTATAATATTAAGGTAAAATCAAGGACTATTATACGACTAGTCCAACAACAGGTCCCAATTTTTCCAAATTCAGGATTATGGGCTCTTATGGGAAGTAGGAGGGTTTTTAAATTTTAGTTTTTGATGAAGGGGTAACCACGGGCCGCAATCGTGTTATAAATCCCTCGCGCTCGCCCGGAATTCACAATAGATTGATACGCGAAGAGAGGTCCTTTTTTAGTTGTCAAATTTTTTCCAAAACTGTTTTTCAAATTCCTGCTTATCGCTCCCTAATCAATCTTGTCACCCTGCTCCGCCGCATTCTTTGCAATCAAAGATAATTTTTTTTGTTGGTTTTTACCGAGGTATCTATTTTAATGACACTGACTTTCAATACCTAAACCTCATATACATAATATTCCAATACTCCCTGTTACCTATTTACACAATGGTTGGCGTTTGATGCAAACATTCAGAAATAAAGGTACGAAAAATGCACAGATACCAAATTTACATAGATAGAGTTTTTGTCGACTGTACGCCGATGATTTGACGTAACGAATACAAGAATAAAATAATATTCATGCGTAAAAGTATAACTAATCAGGACATTTTATTCTAAGGACCGCAAAAAGGATAGACTTATACCCATTGATATTGCTATTTTAAATATGTTTGCATTCTGCATCGTAAGGTACCGTAGGTATTGCAATAATACGTACTATATGGAAATAATATGCATATGTCTTTGAAAGCAACCAATCAGGTCTTTTTTGCTTAAAGACCCCAAGGCCCTCATGTTTGCATCATGAATGGGCAGTTAACGTGCGTATTGGAATATTATGTACTAGCTAAACCTGAACCTACAGCTTAAGCCGCATACCTACTGTAACTGTAGGTAACTGCAACCAAATTTTCTCTGTCTGAGCACACTACGAGCCGGTCGCGGTGATCTGACAGAGGGAATTTAATTGCAGTTAGTGTTACAGTTGCAGCTCTATCTATCTATCTATTTAGCTTTCTTCAATCCATCTTTGGACATAGGCCTCCCCCAATATCTTCCACTCTTCTCTGTCTATCGCCGTGTTCTACCATCTAGTTCCCGCGTGTTTCTTCAAAAAGTCTACAGTTTACAATACATTTGTTCCATCGATCGTCTTTCTGTCTGATATTATCACCGGCAAATTTTATTTTTGGTGCCTCTCCTCTGACATCCCTTACTTTTGTTTTATTTCTTATCCATTCATTCCTTTTTCTATCTGTTAGCTTTACATGTAACATTTGTCTTTCCATTGATTTTTGGGCTTTTGTTACCTTATGTAAATCTTAAAATTTCAGCTTACACCTAATGTTCTTCCAAGGTTGTTTGTATTGTAACAACAGAAAGCTGTTATATCCTCTATTACAGCTGCCTTCTTATCAAAATACAACTTAACAAATAAATGAAAAGATATAAATACCCCTATTGTAGTATAAAACATAAGGGTATTGTTATCAATGTTTGGCTACCTACTTATTGGTGGTGACAATTTTTAAAAAATCGATTTTGTAAGACCTACATGCAGATTTAGAAAACAAAATTGAACTCTCCCTTTGAAGCCATTTATTGTTATGTAAGAAGATATCCAAAAAAGCTTTGAGATAGAGGGGGAGGTTTACAATAGAAATAGGGTACCTTTTGTGCCAAAATTGAATCGCAAAAACAGGTTCACCTTAGAAAAAAATATTTGATTGTCCCAGTTATTGTGATTTTATTTAGCTGAAAGGAAAATTTAAAAAAAATGATCTTGAAGGAAAACATCTGCTCCATAAAGAAAGCAGGTATTAACTGCTGTTTTGAATATTTTTTTGTGAACCATATGCCACTGCTCCTTTTTGGAGAGATTGTCTCTCCTTTCTTTGGTGGAGGCGGGACCTACTTGAACTAAAGGCCTACTTTGTTGGAATAAAACAGTCTTTTCACAGACTTACATTGTAATTTAAAAATAGGGACTTATTGGAATAAAGCCATGCAATAATAGTGTCAAGTCGTATTTTGACAGTTTTGCATTGAAATATAACAGCTAATCTTTCAATATAAGGATTTTCTTTACTATATGAACCGAAATAAAATTATCGACTTTAATTATAGCTAAATAAACGACTTAGTTTTAAATTCGACTTGTATGACAATTTTGAAAGATCAACTGTTAGCGTGCAATGTAAATCTGTCAAAATACTGTCTCACGCTATTATTGTGTGGCTTTATTTCATTAAGTCCCTAATAAGTGGTTTATTTATCTGTAATAAAACAAGGTAGTATTTATTCTGACTCTTATAATAAGCAAATTCCTAAAATTGAAATATATAACTGTCAAAATACTGCCTGACAGTATTACTGCCTGGATTTATTCTAATATGTCGGGGCCGGTGCACTATCCGGACACACGATTAAAAAAAAAGACCTTAAAATAAACCTTCTAAATAATGTTTTTCAAAAAAAAATTGCAGATTATCCAATATTTTTTGCTGCTCACTTTTAAACCCCACCAAAACTACATTGGTCAATACCTCTGCCTAATATTTTGCAATGTTGCCACCTTTCTCATAAAGGAAATAAGGCAACCCTTAACCTAGCATAAACCAAGTAAATCCAACCGAGTTGTACCTAAACTAATTCAAGCAGAAGCAAACCTAATCAAACCAAACCGAATCAAACAAACCCAAACCAAACTGAACCAAACCTAACCAAAACAAATCAATCCATCCTAACTGAACCCAAACCAAACCTTAATCCAATCAACCCAGCTCTACCAAAACCAACCCAAACCAAATCTGTGTACGAATTAAATCAAACTTGTTCTTTCATTTTATTGGCTAAAAAAAAATGTAAAAACCAGAAAGGAGGGCCAATAAAATCAAAATATTTTATTTTACGCATACCAACCTGTGATGTGGCAACCTGGCATTTCCCAACAATTCAAGAGTAAAAGCCCCAGCAGATGGCCCAAAAACCAGTTTTTATTAAAAAAATAATTTTCAAAAAGAATCGTTATCAAAAAATGTCTCTTTTTAGTGCCCGGATAGGACACCGAAACCCAATAAGTCCCTAATGTTTCTACTTGCGATTGAAATGGAAATGGAAAACTTTTTTCGACACGTTCAAAAACTAAAAAGATAAAATACTCATATACCTACATTAAAATTTTTTATGGTATACATTAGAGGTGCTGAAAAAGTAACTATTCGTTAGTCGAGTACTCATTACTCGACAAATAACGGAGTAACGAATACCGATCCGAAAGTTAAATGATTACTTTCGTTACTTTGATTCCTTCGATTATTTTAGTATTCAACATTTTGTATTGTGTGTGTAGTGTCTATTTTTATTTACTTTTAGCTCACACATATACTATACTATAGTAGTGTGAGCTATGGTGATCCTAATTTTTTCGAGAAAAAAAAGGTTGCTCCTATTTCAAAAATTTTTATATATCTTTGCGTTTCAGAAGATTTTGAAACTTTTTTGTTGCGCCGTCTGTCTGTCTGTCTGTCTGTCTGTCTGTCTGTATGTCTGTATGTCTGTCTGTCTGTATGTCTGTAACGACCAACGCGCATAACTCAAAAACCGCTTAGCCGATTTTAATGAAATTTGGTACCTAGGCTGGGTTTTGGGCCGAGATGGTCCCATTTGAAAATGAACAAAATCCACCGAACACAAACCAAATAAAAGGGTGGGGGTAAATTTCAAAAATTAGAGTTTAAGTGAAAATATGGCGTGTGTGATATCAAACGAAAGGTAATTGAGTCTGGAGTTAAACAAAATACATTTTAATTTATTTTAAAAAAAGGGTGGGGGTATATTTCAAAAATTAGAGTTTAAGTGAAAATATGGCGTGTGTGATATCAAACGAAAGGTAATTGAGTCCGGAGTTTAACAAAATACATTTTAGTTTTTGTTTTTTTAAGGGTGGGGGTAGATTTCAAAAATTTGAGTTTAAGTCAAAACATGGCTTGTGTGGTATCAAACAAAAGGTAATTTAGTCTGGAGTTGAATAAAATATATTTTAGTTTTTAGTTATATTAGCTCACACGTACACTATAACTATAGTACCTAGTGTGAGCTTAGGGGCCCATATATTGGCAGAGTATTAGTATTTGTATTTCTTTGTATGTAAGGCATTAGATTTTTAAAACAAAGTTGTACACAGAAGTTTCTACGTAATTCCTACCATATTTTTTTAAATTTTAGCTCGCATTTTGAAAATTTTAATGAAATATTTCCATAATATCAACAACAAAAATATACCTACAAGTAAATGATCTTCGAATTAACGACAGTCCTAATTGTATGATTGAATTGAATACAGTTAGAGTAATCAAAGTAACGATAGTAACGAATATATAAAGTGATTACTTAGTAGTCGATTAATGATTAGTAACGAGTATTCAAAAGTAACGAAAATCAACACCTCTAGTATACATACGATCCTCTAGCCTTCTACATTACACGTAGGCCCCGGTGAAACTTTGCTGCTGTCAGTAATTGTACCTTTGCTAAGTTGGCAACATGTTGGCCACCTGCCCTTGGGCCCTTAAGCCTAAATTTGGCCATCATGGCGGCACGTGCGACACGACGCTCCAAACGTGCCACATCTGTTTTTGTGAAAACCAACGTGTTTCTCGCATATCTCGGTGGTTTATTGATTACGATCAGGTTACCCACGCCACGTATATGTGGGTCCAGAATGCAAGATGTCAAACGTCACTTGGATTTTGGCAGAGCCCATGTGGGTCAAGCTGCTAAAATGTGGAAGATCCTTCCTGTCCTTAAGCGTCCTAATTATCTATTACACATACCTTACCTTCTCAACTTATTTTTTGTTATATTTTTTGATGCGTTACCAAGCAATCAACGATAACAAACCACTGCGCCTCTTTCGTCGCTGCAATGTTCTTCTCAAATTTAGTTTTATTATATGTGGGGTATACTAAATTTTATTAAAAAGGATGTTAACAAAAAAATTGTCTTTCGCCACTTTACTGCTAAAAAAAAGATCGAGGCCAAAATCACCCTAAAAACAAAAAAAAAGCGATTAGTCAAAGCTTTTTTGTGTTTGTTTATTATAAGTTTTTTTTTCCTAACGGTCTTTTCTAAGATCACTGAGGGGTAAAAGGACAGTAAAATAGCTAGGGCTATTAGGGAAATAGTTTTTGGGGCAGCAGAACGTGTTAAAAGAGCCATAAGGGCGAAGGAGAAACAATAAAAACAAGGGGTTTATTTTATAGATGGACTGCCACTGACATGACAGATAACATAAGGGGTTTAAAGTCAGCTGTCTCTAAATAACTACTGTTTTACTGAGAAAGTTAAAAATTAATTGGAAAAACCACTGGAGCTCTACAAAATAAATGACAACGATCAGGTCTAGGTCAATATAGGTTCAGCATTTGGTCGATATAGTTCTAAATTTAGATTTTCTAGGTAAAATAGGCAGTATAACATCTGTTGTTTTTGCAAGATGTCTGAGATATTTTTAATTTTTCGGTTAAGTATTTGCAACAATCGTTTTTCCCACACTTAAGTAGATGGCCAAACGATTTAAAAAACCAAATAAGAAACTAACAAAAACATTCAAACCGTTTAAAATTGGTTTCAGCAAAACTAACCTATTATTATATTAAGCAAAAAGGAGCAATATTCATTTCAGACAACGAACACCGTTCTGAGATCAGGTTTCCTATTCTTACTACACCACACAGCCAAACGTCTATTGGTTTTAAGTTTCCGTTTGCGTATAGGAAGTGTCACATGATGATACAATGGAACATTACAAACTTGGTTGAGAAGTACTTAGCATTAAAAACAACTTTTTCCAATGCCTATTGTTCAAAACTAGACTAGATACTAAAATTAGCAGACTTCTGATTTATATTAGGTTTTGTATGATGGCCCCCAAGTGATAATCACATTTCCGAGCATATGTTTTTTTAAGAATTTAAGTAAAGTCAGTGAACTTTTGGAGTAAGGCAAATGTGTTCCAATCTTTATTTGGCTCAAGCCAGTTTACTCTGTACCTTAATAGAGGCAAATTTTTCATTTTGACTCCACAGCTCTTAAAGGAAGTTAACAATGGAAAGCTTGGTTTTTAAAATTAACTTATGCTCAGTTCGTTTCGGGAGTGGGAATAAGGACTGACAGGATCCACATAAATATAAGTTTGGTCCTGAACCTAAGGACCTGTACAACATTTTTACTATTGATCAGCCCCTCCGCAAAAGCTTATAAGACAAATATGTCACCTAAGGGCCGTCGTAATTTCGCGTCCGTCAAATTCCCATAGTCGCGTTATCATTTGAAAGCCAGCCCCAGTTCTTCTGGTTTCAGTTTTAAATTGAAAGTTAAAACAAACATGGGCACAATTAGTAGATCACTAATTAACACTATTAACTGTATTTCTATGTTTAGACACTTAGTTTGCATTAAGACCTTCTGCTCTGCCAACGCTTCGTTACCTGCGCCTTTTAAAGCGTTTGGGAGTTAGGTAAGATACACAACCGATCTCTCTCTCGCTCTTATTTATTTAATACCTCTGTCTTATTTGAACAATTTGTCAACAATCATGCGTCGGTGGATACCAAGACATATTCATACTCACTTGGCCCAAATATAGAGTTGCTCTCGGTTGTCATATTTTACTTTAATTCCAGAGGGATTCTATGTTTTAAATCAAGAACTGAACGATAATATAAAGCGTTGTTATGGTTTACGTTTGTGTCAGAAACAGATTTTACACGAACCCAAAAAACCGAAGAAGTTGAAGACTGGTAATAATCCGTAGTTGATTAAATTAGATTTTTAGAACTAACGGTGCTATAAACGCTACCTTATCCTTTAAATTTAGCTTTTTCAAAACTTCGGGAAGCTTCGGTGTTTGGATTTCCAAGAAAAACAATTTAACTAGCACTATTTAAATGTTTTAAATTGTTTTTTTTAAGAGGCTTTTTAAGAGATCACTTGTTCCGAAAGGCGTTCAAGCATCACAAAGGAATCAATACCTTTAAACCGTTTAAAAAAATTTAAACATGATGGTATGAGCAACCGAGATATACATCATTCGGAGTCTGTACATCTGACTAAGCAGCCACACAATTTCACTTCTTGTGAACTTAGATTCGGAAGAATAAAATAATTTTATTTCCAAATAAACCAACCTTTCTGACTAAGCAGCTAAGAGTTCACACAATTTCACTTGTGAACTTAGATTCGGAAGAATAAAATAATTTTATTTCCAAATAAACCAACCTTTATTGGAAGCAGGAATTCTTAGAAGAGATAATAGAATCGCAAAAATTTTAAATTTGTTAGTCTCCCCAAGGGTTGTGTGTTATGTCCATTAGCTGTTAAAAAGGTAAAATATGGCATCTCTTTAAATGGGATATTAATAAACAATCACAAACGTGCAGATAATACTTTTCTCTTTTTCTCAGACCCAGCTAACGACAATTACAGAGAAAGGTCTTTTCTTTACTGAACTACTAAGAGCTGCCCTCAACAAATGTATATCGGCCAGAATGATCGCCTTAACGTCAAATTAGGAAAAGGCAGATAAATAAGAAGAATACTATTATAGACGCTTGTTTCCAAATCAGTGGCCTTATGGCTAAAGTGTTACAACTGCAAATCATTCCATACCGAGGTCCATGTTACAAAGTCGGCTTAAATTCAATTCCGAAGAATTACTCATCAATAAAATTCATTTACCACCGTGAAAATTTATAAGGCTACCATTATTATTCCCGTAAGAAGTCGCTTCTTCGAGTAATATTGGTTAACTACTGCGGTTAATTAAGTTTTCTAGTAGATTAGGTACGAGATTTTCTTCAAAACCAAATTGGCAAATTGGTGATAATCTTAATAATAATAATAAAAGGATTATAAACCCTTTACTCGAAAATAATGTTGCTAACTACATTCTTAAAAACATACCCGAGGACATACCTAATCGTAGAAAAACAAACTCGGCTTTTGAATTAGGTGATATTAAAGTGGAACTTATAAAGTCTGATCTTCAAGTAGTTGATGAAAAGTTAATGAAACTATGGAATCATGATTCACCAAAATATATATCATCCTAAAAATCTAAAGTTGTTTCAAAACTTCCTCTAAATAACAACCATAACCTTATAGGACTATTAATTCACTGCATGGATAATGACGATGCACAATTTCTGCAACAAGCAATTTGCCTCGATAATCTGCCAATTTTCTGTCTATAAAAGAGACGCTTTTTTGCGATTAATTCGTATTAAAAGTAGAACTTGATTAATGGGTTAATGATGATATGCATGTGACCGATACCTTAAGTGAAAATGTGAATAGTATTGCATTGCTAAGGCCAGTGAAGGAAAATGAGGTACAGATAAACATTAACAACATTTGAAAGACTGTATTATTAGAAGATTAAAACTGAATGTATAAAGATAATTTGAATTTAAAAAGTTTTTAAGAATCAAGATGGTGAGGTAGACCTAGTAAATATACAATCAGACAACGAAAAATGCTTAAAAAGGGGTCATAATCAAACAAGATTAAAGCCGCCAATAATTGTGAAGTGAATAAACAAAAGTTTGTAACAGTTTAAAAGAGCGAAGCGTTGAAAAAAAGATATTTTAATGAAACGAAAATTTTTCCATGAATTTAGATAATCTCTCGGATACTGAAGCGAATTTTATTGGCGAAAAATTAACGAAAGCAGTTAATTTAAATTCTTGGCTTAGTTAATTTAACGTTCTGGACTTGCACGATAATGTTCTCGGCCAACCTGAGAGCACCGAGAACGAAGAAGTTAAAAACTGTTGGAAATCCCGCCAGATCTGAAACATTTTAAGTGTAGTCATTTTGTATGGTTTTGTGTTGTTTGATTTTGTTGAGTTAAACCTATTTTACCATCAAAAGAAATATTAACATCGTGATTAAAATCGTCATTTTTGAATCCTAAACAAGCGCCGCATCGGCAAGAAATGTCTTGAGTCTTAGGAAAGAACTGGCTGTTTTAAGCTCCGATCTTATTTCTTGTGATTATTCAGAAGACTCGGTTTTATTGTTTGTAATTCTTCTGTGCAGTATTTAAAGGGCGATCTATTATTTTTAAAACTCTTTGGCCGAGAAAGAAGAGAGTTCATTTAGCGCGAGGTTTTAATATTTATTTAAATTCCAGTTCTTGCTCGTATATACCCAACCAACAACATACATGGTCGAGTTCAAACACAGCTGTACGACAGGCCCGATCTTCTTAGGTTATTCTGTTCTTCTCTTGCGTGTGAAGACTACAAGGTACTCAGATTAAGAATGGCTAATCAGAATGTAATTAAAAAGATATCCAATCATAACGCCTCAAATGAATATTTAATTGGTAGTGGGACGGTTGTGGTACAAAAAATGAAGAGTTTGTTGTAATTTTACCGAAGCACAACTTCAATCAGGAAACTGTTTAAAAACAAAATACTAAGCTTTTATTTACATTGAAAAATCGCAACCTTAGAACTATTTTTAATGGAATTCAGTGTCTGGTATGGAAGATCCAACAAACAGTTCATGTTGATTGGTTTATTTAAAAATGTTTCTATGAAATTTATTTAATCTAAGAAATATAAAACAACATGGAATGAAAAGGAGCAAGGTATAGTAAAATCACTGGCCTGGCGGTTCTTCAAGCGAGTCCGAATAGCGGAATGAAAAAACGACAAAAAACCAAGCCACGAATCAGCTAGACTCCCGACCGATTCATTAGGATGAGGTAAAAACTAAACTCTTCTTTGGACATTGTTAAGTTATTAACTTTTTTCTGAAAAAAAAACCTAAAAACTGGTATCCACACCGCAACTTAATTATTACTTTCTGAGAAATTGTAGCCGAAGTCTATTCAAAACGTTAAAACAATAAGTTTCATTTATGTTTTTTTTAAAAGGAAACAGTGGTAGGAACGTAAAATCGTTGTTTGAGGCTCCTCAAACAACGGTAAAATTATTTTTTTTATAGGCAATAATATTTCTCGTAAATATAAAAGCTAAAAGCTCTGTTCAAAACGTTTAAGCAACAAGTTTTATCTATGTTTTTATAAACAGAAGCTGTGGTAGTAACGTAAAATTAACTTTTGTTAAGCAAATTACTAAAATCAAAAAAACACCAGGCATTAATATTTTTCCCAAGGAAAAAACTTCTTTTACTAAATGCAATGCACCGCTACTTAGTTATTACTTTCTGAGAAATTATGGCCGAAGTCTGTTAAAAACGTTTAAACAATAAGTTTTATCTATGTTTTCATAAAAAGAAGCAGTTGTATTATATAATTTAAAATTAATTTTTGTTAAGGATATTACTAAAATCAAACACACACCAGGCAATAATATCTTTCCCAAGGAAAAAACGGCTTTTACTAAATATAAAACCTAAAAGCTGGTATCCACATTGTAACAATTATTACTTTTTGAGAAAACACAGTCGCAGTCTGTTAAAAACGTTTAAACAATAAGCTTAAAATTCAAGTTTGTTAAGGAAATGAGTAAAATCGAAGACAACGCAGGTAATAATATTTTTCCCAAGGAAGATATTGCTATTACTAAATGTAATTAAATAAAGGAAGTGGACGACATATGCCATGCAAATCTCTTTAGCCCAATTTAAAGATAATGGCAATCACAGGAAGTCGAGCAGATTTTAGGGCAACATTTTAGTGGAAACCATCGTGTATGTACTTTTATACAGCTGACTAACACCAGGTGGCTGTAGAATAAGATTTTATAAGTTGCCGTATGGTAAGCAGGTAACGTCAAACACCTACCTAAACTGATATAAGTTTTTATCGTAATCAGGCAGCTAGAATCAAAATTGAAGAACAGATATCAGAGGAAGTAAGGCTGCATACTTTCCCCACTGCTTTCTTCAGTCTTTATTTTTATTAAAGCTTTGAATCACCTCAAAGAGGGCTATTAATGAGGAAGTTTTGCACAATGTAAGATATGCCGATGATACCTTCGTTGCAGACGAGAATCTTTAAATATTATTAGAAGGAATAAACGCCGCTTGCCAGATTATGAACTGACGAAGAATCTCAAGAAAAGTTATTAAGGGTCTTTATGGATTTGAGGCATGGCGAGTGAATAAATAGACTTACATTTTCTTAAAGTTGGTGCTATCGTCGAATGTTCAAAGTTTTATGTACTGACTAAATCACGAATCAACAACTGATGCAGATAATTCAAAAGGAAAAATAAATAATTCTGACGCTCTTAACGCATTAGACAAAATGGAGGAAGTTAAAGGCAAGAGAATCCAAGGAAGAAAAATATTATCGTGGCTAGGTTAAATTCGGTCTCTTAACTTGTCACATAATTTTGAGTGCACAAGACATTTGGAGAAAATAAACAAATTCAAAACAAGTATTCAGAAAAGAAATGATAAAAATGTCATACTTTTTTAAAAAATGGCCATTAACCGTTTTAAAGTCAATTTTAATTGTGAGATCTGTAAATTGGTTTTTGAAAAGGATAAAGTCAAACCAGATAAAAGATTCTTTACTGGTGAAGCCACTGCATTAAAAACAGGATGCCAAATTGATATTGACACTCAATTAATTATACGGTTAACTTTACAAAAAAAAAACTAAACTGATATCATTAAAAGTATGTAGGCAGATGATTGGCCCACTCTTTGGAACAATCATATCTGTTCCTTCTGTTAAAAAAAAGAAAGCCCCTTGGGCAGATTTATCTACATTGTATAGCGCTGGTAGATTCCACAGTATCTGATATTTCTATCTTTGAAACTGTCGAGCCAATGATGATTGATAATGATGTTTGGAACAATCCAATCCTACAAACGGTGAGGTTTGCAATGGTTCAAATTCTTCAAGAGGCATAACCTTTCTCGAAAAAAAATTACAGACAAAAATCAATCGTTAAACTGCATCTTAAGGCTTGTTCACCCAAGTATCACAAAATGTACAATTTAGTACTTATATATTGGAAACGAATCAAGTGAATTGGAACTAGAGAATGGACAAACAATATCTCCATCAAATGGGTGTGTATACTTGGGTGTCACATTTGAGAAGACAGGAACAGACTGTAAAGAACTGGAAAAAAGAATAGTAAAAGCAAATAGGTTATTAGATGTTGTAACAGTATTTTATGGAGCAGAGAGATAAAAAAGAATGGAAAATTTAAGATATATAAAACAATGGTGAAAAGCACGCTGAAACAGAAAAATACGGAGCAAAAATGGAAAGTGTCAAAATGGATGCAAGAAGATCAATGGAAATATCTAGAACAGATCATATAAGAAATGAGATCATAAAAGAAAGGATGGGAATCAAGGGAAGCATAACGGATGACATCACTAAAAGATAACTGATATGATACGTCCATGTACAACGGATGAATGACGAAAGATTACCAAAGCAGGTCCTAGAATGGCAACCAATAGGGCGCAGAAAAGGAGGGCGTCTCAAACTGGAATGGCAACAGTCAATCCAAAGGTGAATGAGTCACAAAAATCTGACAGATGATTTCAGGATCGAACGAGGCGTCGGACAACCTAGAAAAACGTTCTAAACCGCCATAGTAGTAGTTTTTACACCAAAAATTTTGCTATAAAACATTGGGGCAACACTGTTTTTGCTGGTAATTAGCACTGCTGTTTTCCACCGGTGTTTTTTGCTGTAAAAATACCGGGGCAATCAGTTTGTATAGCGGAATAGCCATTTAACTAAACTATCCAATTTTCCTGCTTTTATAAACAAAAATTATTTACGAAATTACATAAAATCTTATTACTGGTAAGTAACTGCTCTTTTCGCAAGTTTTAGTGATATATAGCTGCGTGTTTTCTTAAAAGTTTATTTTTACTGTTGAGTGCTGAGGGATAACGATAACCACAGTAACGCGAAAATCTACTCAAATATAAATATAAACACTTGTCCTTATGCTTTCATAGCATACCACTTTTAGCTGCCCCAATTTTTAAGTATATTGGGGCAACAGACAGCTAAAGCAATATTGCTAGCTATATCTGATGCCTCAATGTTGGGGTAGCTATGACAACACCTTGTCAAGTAACAAGGTGTTGCAATTTGCTACGTTTTGGAGATGTGTCAAGCAAAATGGAAATTATTTGACATTTGGTTTGAAGGTTTACAAAAGTGTAGGTAGGACCTCATAAAGGAAAACATTTTGAATGAAAACTTACCAACAGCACAGTGTACGTCCATTTTTTTAATGTCATCTTAAAATTGAATAAACTTGTCTGAAAAGTCCCGAATTTTAGCGGGCTTTAAAAGCTGCTAAAGAAAATCGTTTAGTAAATTAGGATACTGATTTTAAGGCATGCGGTGTTACCCAAAAACGCACTGTTTCTTTGTATTCTACAAATGTAGGAAAAATCAGGTGACATTAAAAAAGTATGCGAGTATACCTGCACTGTGCCATTAGTAGCTAATAGGGCCTCTCATATAGGAGTCATACTTCTATGCGGTGAAAATATTGGAGTCTGAAGCTCGAATATGAGCAGGACCCTTAGGCCGACAACATTTGCATAATTTTATTTGCCAACTTCTAGCAGGTGAATGAAAAGGTGGTTGCATCTGCCAAAATCGTACATCCGGCCACGATGATGCCGCGTCGGATGTGAAAAGATTTGGTGAAGCGCCGTCAGATTGATTTGTGATCTGCACCCTCGTGTAGTCGTCTTTATCTATCCGCCACCAGAAGACAAAGAGGGTTTGCGTTCGATGCAAAATAGGGCGTAATTATGAACACACAAGTAACCCTGAACTGTGTGTGCCGGTGTTTCCGTTTCCGTTGTTTACTGCCAATCTTATGGGTGCTATTTGACCTTGCGCCCGCATTACCAAACTTAACATTAGAGACGCTTTGCAAGATCCTTTTCTGACTGTATTTTACGTTACTGATTATTCGTGTTATACATTACACATACATACATTGCTGGAAGAGCGTTGGATTGTCTTTTATTTAATTTATTTATTAGTAATGAGTGATCAATAGATTTTGCTTATAGAACCAATGTTTCATAAATACCGTGACGTTATATTAAATTTTCAAGTTGCATAACGGTGGTTTTTAAGATGTGCAAAATATTTTTTAAATTAAGGGTACGTTAAAACGTAGGTAGACAGGATACTTAAGACGTTGTGGAATTAAACTTTGAATTTTGAATAATTATAGTAATAACACGTTTTCTTGCAAGACATGAGGGAAGAATTTAAAACCTGTATGTCAATGCTTTTGGCGCGCAGCGAAGTGTAAAATATTTATTTCAAGCATATAGACAAGACAAATAGGACAAAACTTAGGATTAGAATTGGTTTAGGATAATAGACCTACAATGTGTCTTAACAAAAACTTAAAAGAGGATTTTTTGGGTATTTCTTGATGGAATTTGACAAAAACCCTCGGACACGTCGATTTTGTTTGCGAGAGGGATACTAGGATATAGAAATTTTTATAGCACTCTTTGTGGGATAAACATTTCTAATAATAAAGTGAATCGAATGATAGCTTGTTTTGAAGGTCTCTTAACTTTACAACCGTGTAAAAATTTATATATATATTAGCAACTAAAATATATTTATTAGCAACTTTTTAAACGTTTATTGGATAAAATTATTTAATCAACTGTTTAATTTACTTTGTATTACTGTTTAGTTTTGGGATATTTTATTGATTAAAAATGCCTATTTTAGGGTAACGAAAGATTTTATGTTAAAAAACCAGAAAAAGATAGAAGCAATATTTAAAAAAACTGGAAACAGCAATAATAAAAAGCATTAAAATAATAATAATTGACAAAATTTAACATTTTCCCAATTGAATAAAACTGCCCCTAAATGAAACAAAGTGAAGTGTATGGAAACCCACTCAAGAATGCCTTTTACCGGCTTTTTTTGTCTCGGTGTAAACCTACCTTGCTTGTACTCCCAACTTGCCGTTGATTGGTTTGAACTCTAATGCTAAAGCGCTTTGCAGAGAAACAGACTGTGCTTTAAACGCTAAAGACAAAGAGACAAAACACCAGCGTTCTAAAAATAATTCAAGAGACCTTCACAACAAGGTATCACCCGACCCACCGGCAACGTCCCCATTCAAAATATAGGGGTAAAGTTTCTACTTCGAAAAGTTTCAAGATAATCAAAAATTGTCCCCTCGCAAAAAAAATTGTCTTGTCCGATGGTTTGCCCAAATTCCATCGAGAAATATCGAAAAGCCTTTGTTATGTTTTTGTTGAAGCACACTGTATTATGTTTATTAGAAAAAAGTTTTTAAATAATTATTTGATTGTAAAAAACATCCCAAGAAACTAAAGTTCAGTATGAGGCAATAAAAGCAGCAATTCCTAAGGTTAACATTAATTGGTGAAAATGACCATAAACGTCCCATGCGTTCTATGTAAAACTAGCAATAAACAAGAAGTTCACAAAAGCAAGTACCTACAAAAATATCATACAAGAGAATAATAATTAACGTGCCTACATATTTTTCCATATTATGATTTATTGTGTGTGCTGAACAATACGACAAAAATTCGAAAGTATAACATTCGTATACAGGTGAAACATATATGGCTGTGCTACCAGTTTTTGCTACAGTTTCTCATGCTCGCTCGATAGAAATTCCCTGAATGTGTGGTAAAATGAAACAGCTATATTTTATATTTATTTTAAGCCATAAAAGAATATGTTAAATTCTAATTAGAGATATAAATAAACAGAAGAATTCAGTTTTATAATTGACGTAAACCTACTTAGAATCACTACATTGAACAGGTTAGAAGTAGCGTGATTCCCAACCATGTAGCAGATGATCAGAAATAGTCAGTAAAACTTCCGCTTCTAAACACCCGGTCAGCAAAATAAAAACGGCAAGCAAAATTTCGGAAACCGCCCTCAGCAAATAGTTATAGTCAGAATTTCGGACACCTTAAAAACAAAATCTATCCTAATTCCTTTGATATTTCATATTGAACCTGGGCCTGAAATACCTACTGAGATTGACTTTGGCTGTCTCCGTAGTAACAAGATTTTTCCCTCAGACCCGAGGCTATCCTACAAGTTTTTGTTTCTCTCGTGTTTTTCCGTGGGTAGTTGGAAAGCTTATCCTCACGGGGGGGCCAAGATCTAATGGACACCTAATAAGTGTTTACAGTTAAGTTTCGTGCTTGTGGGACTCCTCAGAACACTGCTTGGTCAATGTGACACCCTTGAGAAGTTAATTAGACCATTTTGTGTCACATCCTACGTTTATAGTGAGAAAACCAAACATGCTATACCGCAAGAAACGCCATCTACCAAAATATGCGAAAAACTAGAACAAGAGCAGGCGTAATAATTCTATATATCAATCAATAAAAAGATCGATTGAGAAGACGAGAATCCATCCGTGATTTTGGTTTTTGGTAATTCTGAAAGAAAAGCTTATTGCCTGTTTAAGTATTCATAATAATCGATGCACTTCATGGTGCATGTAGACGCAGTGCTTGTTGTCATTGAAATTTGAATAGAACAAGAATTAGACTTGTAAAATGCGCCGATTTTTTTTTTTGGGAAAACAAACAGACGAAATTAAAGTGGGAGCCACGATTTCGATGTTCAAAAACGGAAACAATAGCGGGTTCAAGAGCTCAATTTATGTACTCAACTACTACACCAGACGCATAATTGTATGTTAATTTATGACGAGAATTTTTAATTATACATGGAGTATTAAAGCAATCTTATAATTAAGAATTAAGACTTAAACATTTCCTATTTATTCTCTAATTGAACCGACCAAGTATGGCCCTGTTTAGCGTTAAAAAAATAATTAATATCTTTAACGCGTTACACTTCCTCTCTTCTTTAGTACCGTTTTTTTCAACTGTTATAACTTACCAAAATATTCTTTTAGGTCATTGAATTTATATTTCTGAGTTTTACATTTAAACTTTAGAAACTTGGATTTACCCTAAAAAGTATTAGCGCCACATACACACACATCCATTAACGCAGTATATCGTGTCATCTCGAAAAACTAGTGTAAATTCATGTCCGTGAGTGGCCGTGTGTGATCATTGCAGCAAATCATGATTAAACGGGAAAGGATTTGGTACGTACCTTCGTCTGTTTTGTATTGTTTTAAACTTTATTTTTAACATCAATTTTTGTTTAGTTTAGTTCAATTTTCTACGGTCACTATAAATCACGTGCTAAATCATTACTCTTGGATATTGTGTATGTGATATATCGCTTTTCTTGCCACGTCTTTCTCTCGCGGTTCTTAACCGTCGCGTATCATCTGACAGAATAAACTACGTGAATGGATGTGTGTTTGTATGGGGCGCCATTGGCTAACACAGGGTAGGGGGCAATTCGCCGCGGGACAATTCGACGCCAGCCGATTCGCCGCGAGGACAATTCGCCGCGAGATTTTGATTTTATGTTACCATTGGCAATTGTTTAAACAGTTTTATTTAGCTTGACTTCATATAATATATTTGTTTATTTGTTTGATCATAACTTTTTTGAAACTTTTCCAACTAGGTATTTGGGGTTAGTATACAATTCAACCATTTTTTCTATTAGAAAAATAAATAAAATGGCGGATCCAAAATGGCGGATTTTCCCATTTATGAACCGATTTGCATCAAACTGGGAACTTTAAGATCTTTCAGGTCGGTGATTATTAATTTTAACTTAATTTTAAAAAATCAAATTGGCGGTTCCACAATGGCGCACTTTCTTATTTATAAACCGATTGGCCTCAAACTTGAAGCAAGGTAACTCAATACAATTTTTAATCTAAATTTTAAAACCTGAAAATGGCGGATTCCTAGGGGCCTAGGCCCCCCCAACCCTAAGATTTTTTTAGTTTTTTTTCACATATTTCATGAATAAAAAGATTAAAGAGTATAAAATTCGACATCATGAGGCTTCGCCCCCTCCCCCAGAGAAATCACCCCCCCCCCAATTTTGAGGCAAATCGGTTTATAAACAAAAAAGTGCGCCATTGTGAAACTGCCATTTTGATTTTTTGTAAATTTTAGTTAAAAATAATAATCAGCGAGCTGAAAGATCTCAAAGTTCCGAGTTTGATGAAAATCGGTTTATAAATGGGAAAATCCGCCATTTTGGATCCACCATTTTCATTTTTTTAAATTTAAGTCAAAAATTGTATTAAGTTACCTTAAGCGCCGCGACGTTTCAAGTTTGAGGCAAATCGGTTCATAAATAGGAAAATCCGCCATTTTATTTATTTTTCTAATAAAAAAAATGTTGAATTGTATTATACTAACCACCAAATAACTAGTTGATAAAGTTTGAAAAAGTTATGATCAAACAAATAAACAAATATATTATATGAAGTCAAGCTAAATAAAACTGTTTAAACAATTGTCAATGTTAATATCATTTTAAAAAAATCTCACGCCGAATCGGCCGGCGGCGAATTGTCCCGCGGCGACTCGGCTGCGGCGAATCGGTCGCGGCGAATTGTCCCATCGCCTCAGTTGGTAATGGTCATTTGCAAATAAACTTTGACTTTCCGAGTAAAATGTCTGAACTGCTGAGTGCTTATCAAATCTGAACTAATTTGTTCTTGTTATTTGGTTATCTTCTTCGCGTTCCGTTTTTTCTAGTTCAACTTTTAAATACCTGATAATTGACCAAATGTCTAATGCTAGAAAAGTATTAACTAATAGCTAATGATGGTCATTTATATGTATAGCTTCAGTGGTTTTTCCAATTAAATTTTGACTTTTGGAGTAAAACAGTAATTTAAAAACAGCTGGGCCAACCCCTTTGTCATCTGCTGTGACTTTTATCAATTTTAAACTCCTTTGTTCGCGGTTTTTTGACATCTTATTTAAGTTCCATTTTTTCTAGTTCAGAATTTTTCCGTAATGCTTTGACTTTTCCACGTTTTTATACTTTGTCGATAGGACCATTCTTTATCATGGTTATTTTTTATACAAACTTTTTGATAATAATCTTGGCATCGCTTACTTATAGGTAACTAGTGTAATTTCTCAATTAGAATCTAGTAGATACTATAAGATTTTGTTATTGTTCTAGCATCGTTGTTCAACACACAATCAGAAAGTGAAACTATCAGCAACAAAATCAGAAGACTGTTTTTATTTGCGAATAAGTTTGATGTATTGTTTTAAAGAGTTTGCAGAACTAAGCGATGCTGGCCATACAAATTAAACCGTTTTCTTTGCATACTCTGACGCAGACATTCCTTGAACAAAATAGAGGAAGATTTCTACCTTATCGGCGCATCGCACGGAACCATTGTTTCAGTCTCAATGAATTAATGCCCACGTTATTCTTGTCAACTTATTGTCCATCAATGGGTTCCGTTGTTGTTATTTGCTGGCGATTCTATAGCTTGTCGAGTAATTATACTATTACAGAAAGCTTTCAAAATAATATACAATACCTTTCTTTTTTTGGCAACAGATTGGTTGGACGAGGTTTTCGTTTGTTTTACATTTTGTGTAATTTGTCATGGTTTTTTTATTTGGATTGTTTCTCAAAGATTCTTAATAAACCGCATTTCTTTTGTATAATTTAAAAAATAACTGAACTTAAACGACGCAAAGTAGTGTTGGTTTCGATATAGCTTCTGTATTTTATATCAATATACTTGAAAAAGAATTGACGATGTTACGCCCGATCTTGTTTAAGTCCGAAGAGAATTATGTGCCTTTTTGAATAGAACCAAGATCTCAGGACATTCTCCGAGAGATTGAGATCAAGATCGAGTTACATCTGCTTTAAAATCGTTTCAAGAAACGTGAGCTTTTTGATATATGGGATCAAAAAGTCTTCCTTGTTTTGTCATTTCGTATTCTCCGCTGCATGGTCAAACATTTTCGCAAAAAGATCAAGAATGAGTCTACCTACTAAACGCAGTTGTCGTTTTGCTCTTAGTTGAATATATATATAGTACAGATAGCAAATTGAAGCAAAGGTACAATTAAGTATATCTTGTTTTAAAATAAATGTAATTTTGAAAAAAAACTGGATCAACTACTGTTCCCTGTGGTACTTCATTTAATTATTGAAATGCAGCAATGATTACTAACACTTAACAAAATATTTTTAATCCAGTAAGACCTCTGTTTGGCCAAACACCATATTGCAAATGCACACCTGGTGCCATCATGTTTAAACAACGCGGGAAAGCTGCGTTCTTCAAAAATTTCATATTTGCAATGAGCAAACAGGCCATTTTCATAATGCAGTCTAACAAAAAGGCCTACTAAGGTTTTGCTAACACTATTATAATGAGTGTCTCGAATTTCGCCACTGAAGCTTAAGCTCATTATAAAGTCAAAATCAACAAAATAAGTCGATGAAACCATTTCTAATATAATTTATTTATTATATTTAGTTTACTAGCTCAAGCCGCTTTATTTTTTTGGTCTTGGAATTAGTTCAGTATTGTCTTGAAGCTCAATCGCTTCTACATTCAAATTCCTAGTCGATCTTCCTTGCTTTTTGCCTAATTTTTTATAGTATGTTGTCCATTTTTAGGTGTCAATGCCGATGTAATCATATTTCGAACGTACCCATCAAGATACATTAGCAAGTTTTTTAGTACTTTGTTTTAAAATTTGTACAACCAGTATGTTACTCTCTTTAATATAAGCCTAAAGTAAAATAAAATAAGTCATACGTGTTTTAGTATTTGTCTATAAGCATATAACTTGTTATAAATGCTTTCCAGTGTAATTTGGCAGGTTCTTAAATAAAGAATTTTCTGTTTCAACAAAAAACCCAAATTATAACTCTGTTTAATGCAAATTTTGTTTAAAAATATCATCAAACGTCAATATGATGAGGAACCCTACCAAATTCAAAGAAATAAAAAACATATTTCTGTCTACATCCATATCGTGCCACGTGCCTTAAACAAATTTTCTATTGCGCGTGAAATTGAGCTTCTTGAGACAGCTGAGCAAATAGATGTTATTTGATCTATGGATTTCGGAAACAAGGTCCGATTTTTTCTTTAAGTGGTTTAAAGTATCTCAGCATTTAAAAGCTTAGATTTAATCAATGTCACACGAAGTGCTAGTCTTTTATTAAAGTGCATTAGGAAATACATTTTAAAGTTAAATTGTGACATACTTTTTTGAATATTTTTACTTGAAATTTTACTTTTTCAATTAAAATGACTGGAATTCTTACAGCGTCTTTGATATAATATAAATGTAAACGTTTATCATCTGAAGCTTCTTGAGTAGTTTTAATCACTGTCTGATCTTATTGTGTAGCCTCTACAGTGTGTTGTTCAATCTTACAAGCATCTTTAATAGAATCTTCAAGATCTCTTGAGACCCGTGTGTCTCCGCTGAGGGTAATCCAAATAAAAAACAAACTTCAGCTGCATTATTTTCGTTACAAGCATCTAATGTGCTTGTTGACAACTTCTCTCTGCACGGAAATTCTACATGACGCGGGGCTATTAAATTTTTTATCAGTTTTAGAAAAATAATGTATAACTGTATGTCTTTTCGGTTTTTATTTAAAGTTTAACCTGATTTGAAATTTTTCGCGTTTTTCACCTAGATGCCTTTTATGTCGAACCCTATACTGGGTATTCCCGTAAAAAATCGTCTCCACTAATCTTACTTTACTGTTTTTGTCAGAGAAACTCTTTTTGGATACTTTAGCTTAATTGTAAGCTATGTCCCTTCCAAGTGATGAAACTTATTCTCTAAATTTAAAAAGTAAAGGTTTGGTTGTTTTAAATACTTTTTCCTACTTGCGTGTGTAAAAGTGCACTTTTACGCACGCATTTGCGTGCGGAAAGTTGAACTTTCCGCACGCCGTGAATTTTAGGCCTAATTAGACTTATTGACCCATTTATAAACTCAATTAAATTAAAAATGAAAACAGAATTTGTTTTTTGCTGTTTTAATGTAAAAAATACCAAATATATTAAAATGTAAAACCAAGCTTTTTATGCAACTAGGAAAAATTTTGTACCTAACTCTTGCGGAAAGTGCCTTTTCCGCCCTTGACGGCGTGCTCGAACTCCGCAAAGCGTCGTTCGGGCAACTGCCGTCGCGTGCGTAAAACTTTCCGCACTAGTTAGGTAAATAACTATTTCCTTTATAGTCTTCATTATTATTTTTAAAATTTCGCAATTTGTTTTTGAGATATTGGAGTTTATTTTGACGCGTTTTTCTGAATGTTCCTCGGAAGACCCTGTATATTTGTTGTTATTTGAAAACATAACTGTTTGGCCTTATTCACTTTTATGCCCCATTAACAGGCGGTCTGTTTTAAATTTAAACTGCGTCGCCTTTTCTTGCGAAATTTTCACTCGAAGAATTGGCACTTCAGGTTTTAAAAATAGATACCGTTTTTTTCGTCTGCAAGGTTATAATATTATAGTCCCTGTTTCTTAAAAAATATTTTTGGTACATACAAGTTTAAATGTCCCTAGTTTAAATTTTTTATCGCCTTGTCTAATTTATAACCAAGGAAACGGTTTTTGACGAAGCTTTGTTTTGTAACATTACACCCCTTGTAATCCTTCTTCAAGAACAGAATTTGCTGTTTATTGTTACAAAAGATAAAAATTATTCTCGAGACAATTTTTACCAGGGGTCGTTTCACCTTTTGCAATTTTATTGTCCAACAACACCTGAATTAAATATTGGTGTTTGTTTGTCATAAAATGATTTGTAATAGTTTGTCAGAAAAGCCATATGTAGCACGTTCAATGTTTGTGCTTAATAGCTATATAGGAAAAAAGAATTAAGTTGAGGTAACAGAATACATAGAATATGATTTCTCACACGGTTTAAGATAAGCTTTAATAGCGGTATGAGTTTCGATGTAATAAGATTAAGCATGAAGTCAAAATGAATAGAATTAAGTAGTGTGCGAATGGTATTTATTTTCCAATGAAGACATTTTACAAAAGAAATTTTTGATTGATTACTATACAATAGTTCCTCTATTTGCTTTGTATATGAACTATACTATTTCTAATAAAACAATCTTTTAAAAATCTAAAATAGCAAGACACATAAAAATGACAATTTCCTACTGAAACATATTACAAAGCTCTTAAGAATGATAAAAATGCCGATAAACATACTTAAGAAAAAGATCAAACCACAAACCGTATAGATGAAGGAAATAATTAATATTAATCTAAAACAGCTGACACTAAAGAGAATGAAGAGGATTTTTTTAACAAAACTTAAGATATACGAAGATAAACGTGGCATCTGTTAAATTATCAAAAGCAGTACAGCTTCCCAAAATCGATCTTTTTAGAATATAGGCAGGTAAAAACGAAAATTACAGGGCCTAAGGTTGTTTCAAGAAGGGATCTTTATGGAAGCACGAAGGTTAAAAAAATCGATTATTACAGTATCCTCTTAAACTTCATTAATTTTAGTTTGACATGCACACACTGAATATTGAGCATCTGCTGTCTGATCTGCCTGGTACGATAATAATTTGGTTTGATTCTGTCGATTTGGCTATAAAAGTAAATTTTTAAAAGTTTGAACATAAAACATCGATTATTCAAATTTATTTGCTTTATTGTGATCTACGTTATACGTTTTATCACGATAACCTTTTGCATTCTCTCATCATCTCTCTCTAGGTGCCGGCTCCGCGATAAAGGTTGAGAATCATCATGGATATTCTAATCTTGGATGCAGCTGTTCTAAAACTTCTATCTAACCACGACATTTTTCTATATTTCGGATTCCTTTGATTTTGCCTTGCATGACTGGTTCAAGTAGGACTATCTTCTCTACTCTTTTTCAAAATTTATTTAGACTAGACGTTAAATAAAATAGTTGAAACAACAACATTAGCGTACACCTCTTTTCATTCTAATGGTATCTGATTTTTTAAGTCTACTCTAATTTTGGTTGTTAGATATTTGAGTTTATCTGTGGATCATAAAATTCTGAGTTTTCACAAATTTCTATTCTTTATCTTTTGCGTTACATATCTTCTGTTTCCGGATCTATATGTAGGTATAATTAAATTGAGTTAATCCAGTTTTGTTGTCGAAATGACAATTTCTTATGAATTCATTTTTTGTCTGCTAGAAATTGATGAAATCAGAAACGCATTGTTTTGTGAAAAAGACATGACATGAACTATAAAAGGGTCGTCACGACCAGAATAAATGACCGTATTGTTATGTTTTCAGAAAAATAATGCTTTTATTCAAAACCGTTCAATATTTTACGTACGATTTCCTTGAAACTTCAGTTTTCGTAATTAATGTATTACCTGCTATATTCAGGCCAAAAATTACTCTAAGATTTTTGTTATAATTTTGTCTGGACTTAAATCTTTTTAGATATTCAAAGCGATGTAGTAAAAACAAAAAATATGGTAAATTATCAATATAGCTCAAATAATTTACCTAACAAAGAGGCGTAATTCTAAAATAGTTTCAAGGTTTTCGTATTGATGTAGGAATTAGTATTAAGGCGATTGGTTTAGATGGTAAGATTGCTTAACCAAAAAACGCCCAGTGTTTCTTGGGCGATACCATTCCGAATGAATTTAAGTTGATTACTATCATTAATCTTAAGAAAATTTCTTAATTTTTATGCGTTATGGAGCATCATCTCAGATATTAATATTTGAATAGTTTTCGATTTTGAGGTGCAGTACCGACTTGGGTTTTTTACCATTTAAAATATCTTTAATATCATGCTTTCTTTAATTTTATTCTAAACTAATTCTTCCAATTACTTTGACTTTAAGTTTGCCATTAAAGCCCTTCTTGTAGAAACCATTATGTGTTATTTTGCGATTTTCTTTAAAATAAGCCAATCTCTAAAATTATACATGATTTCATAAAACTTACTTATTTTATACGATTGAGGTGTAATTATAAAGTTTTTATCCTTATTAGAATCTCAAGAAAACCGTCAATTTGAGTATTAATCGTAAATCAGTACCGATCTAACGACTCTCCAACGGAATACGGCGAATGAACTATTTATATCTCCGAAACCACTTTGTTTTATCTACGGATCTACGAACAGCAACTTGTCTTACCGAGTTTTCTGCGTTCGTTGGTCGGTCGTGTTCGCACCGACCATGTTATTCATTCCATCAATTGGTATCAAACATAAAACAATAGATGTGACACTTCATTTATTAATAGCAATCTGCAGAGCATATGTAAAAGTTAGTAAATATGATTTCCGCTTCGACGTGGTACCCTACGGTAAACGGCAAAAAGCTAAGCCACAATTTGTTCATTTGTATGTTGTTTAACGACATAGGTACTTTCTTAAATCTTCTCATTTCGGACTTCATTTGTTTCAATCTTATCATTTTTTAATTGTATTATTATTGCCTGTTATTCCTGTTCGGCTGCTTCACTTCAATGTTCATTTCCAGGTCTCACTTATTATGATCTACCTTATGAGTGATATATTCTAAATATTCGTAATCTTAGACCAATTTTATATCATCAGTAAAACAGAGATTCACACCTAGCATTTATATCATTAACTATTGTTATTAAGTTAAGTTTCCAATATTGCCCTTTCTATTGTTGGCATACCGATGTTTTGCGCACACATACTGTTTTTATTTTACCCAATTACATAGCCGAGATATTTAATAACACACCCATTATCCCTAGGTTGCACGAGAACTATGCGAGATAACCAATGGTCTTTGGCGATTTTATTCAGCTTCGCACACCGAGGGAACTTATTTCGTGATCGGCAAATATTCATCGTTTTATTTAAAGAAGTTAAGTACTATTAGCAGTACTTATTTATCATCAAGCATATGGTGAAGTTTTTTATCTTCGATTTCCTGATCTGAATTTGTTTCTTTAATATTTTTCTCCAAAATATCAAGTTTCTGTGGTTTTTGAATTTTCTATTAAATTATTATTAATTAAATATTAAATATTTCTATTTCACATTCAATTCACAAATTCCTCGTTATATATCTTGAACTCTACAAGCTAGTTCCTTTGTATCGAAATCATAATGCTTAAAATCATTTTCCAATAGCTTTAGATCGCGCTCAAAATGTTTAAATGTTCGATCTATTGAATTAATTTTATCTTGATCCCATTTTTTTATATTTTCAATTAACAGATGCATTTTTATCAATCAAGTCTGAATGATCACCTCATTTTTCTGAGAAATTTGGCACGTCCAACTTCATTCATTTACGATGCCCCTAAACATCTTTTAGCATTTTTGGGCACATTGCCAATATTCAGAACGATGCGTTATGTTCTGGTTTTCTTGATACATCCATTATTGTATGGAGTGAAAATATAGGAGCACGGCTATCTGTTACTCAGAGTCGACTTCGTCTGTTTATAATCCCTGGTGGCTGTTTGCCTCGGTGACGATTTTTGTTCATCCTGATCTCTTTCCAACCTTCTCCCACCATCTTCAATTTCTTAAAGCTTATTAAAACAATATTATCAAATCTAGACTCAAAACGGGCGGCCGGTCGAAATTTGTTGGATTTATGGAAAGCGTTTGATATCATTACCCAAAAAATACTTTGGGCAAAAATTAGACTTTGGTTTTGTTTTATCATTAATACAAAAATGTAATTCTAATTGTCTCATTTGGCTCCAATTAAGTCTCTTAAATTTTTGCCTTCTGGCATAGACTATGTATGATTTTGATGGCTTCACCCTACTTATTTTTAACATCTGTTTGGTAATTTAATAGGCTTAAGCTTGAGGAATAAACACTTCTTTTATGTTCCGAACTCCTTTACTTTTGCAAAGATTCTCCAGTGATGTTTTCAGGTGAAACTTTTGCTTATTTAATAGAAAATCGGTTGGATAAAATATCAAAAACCTTAATATATGCATTAAATAAAAAATAAATCCAAAAAAACTGCCTAAATTAAAAGATGGTTTAGTATAAATAACATAAATTCCACAGTGTATGAATCCTTGAAAATAGATGCGAACTCGCTAACATATATCACGCTAAGGCCAGAGATGCGAAAAACTTCCTCTTAATTTTAAGATTTCATGCACTAAAGTAGCGAAAATCTTATGTTCTCTGACTAAAGTAAGAATTCTACAGGATACCTTACATCAAAAACACATAATTTTGTAACATCCAAAGCTGGACTCTTAGTCGGTTGGGTCCCATTATTTCCCCTAAGAAGAGTCCAGTATCTTGGGGATCATTGTTTGGCTAAATTGTTTTTCCTAATATTTTTTGTATTTTTTTTAGGTGACACATGGCCTGGGGTTTTTCGAGCTGCAAGTGCTGGAAATGGCGAACCCGCGCAGCGAGTTGGCCAATGGACAGTGCTGCGGTGGAGGCCAACGCAGTCCCATCACCAATCGGTGCACGACGCCGTGCAACACCTTTTTCCGCGTGTGCCTTAAGGAGTATCAAAGCAACGTCACGAGTACAGGGTCGTGTTCCTTCGGGAACACTTCGGGACCCGTGCTTGGCAGGGATACATTCACTCTAGCAGATCCTGAGAGGGGGAAACTGGTGTTGCCCTTCACGTTTAGGTGGACGGTAAGTGAACATTTAGTTTTTTTATAATTTAATAAACAAATAAGTCACTGGACGATAGAGCGTCTAGTGACTTTTGGGATACTCTGTTTAACTCGTTAATTTAGTTTATTGTCCTTTTGATGTCTGATTAACAACTTATAGGTCTAGGTCATTCTTAGCATTACCACTAGTTTCGATTGAAGAATTAATTGGAATTGCTACACTTGTGTTAATTGTTCCAAAATTAAAAGCTAGAGACCTTTTCTTCTGACCTAGCCAAACATTATCTCTAAGCGTATTATTCCAAATTCCTAACTAAAGCAGAGATAGGTAAACTAACCCAAATTCTAAATTTGTTTTAGTCCGTAACTGCGTAAACATTAGTATAACGTATTTAACTTTTGTTTATACTTTATAGTATACATGTAATTGTAACTCCTCTGTTTTCATTGCTGAAACAATGTTTTTGGATTTATCATTCACTCTAACCATTGATTCAAAATAATCTAAAACAGCGGATGCAGTTTTTAGCTCGTGTCTGCGTCGCACACGTCTATCTATCACGACCTTACCCAAGATTAAGTGCTAGGTATAATCTTAGAGGGGGTAGGAGTTTTTTAAAAATAATTTAGACCCAAATGTCGCGCGTGAGAGATGCCATAACATCATAAATCATCATTAACTCGTAAAAAATGATTTACTTCATATTAATAGACCTAAAAAAATTTCATGGGGTGTTTTAGTTTTGAATCCAACATCCGCAGGATGACGAAAAAATAGCCCGTAGCTAGCAAAAAAACTGAAAGGGTGTTCCATGGCGAGGAAGAATATCCGGCGTTAAAAAACTGGCCCTTAAGGGGGACAGATGTTTATGAAAGCGGAGCAGATGATCTTTAAAAAATATTAAAATCCCTTAAGGAATGCCATGTGTTTTGAAAGTATGTCATATTTTTTAAACATAAAATTTTATAAAAAATCATTTCCAGGTGCTCCAAAAAAGCCCAAGTTTGGATAAAACACACATTTTATGTGCTTTTCTTATCGATACACGACTAATGATGTCTGCAGAAGCATCTGTTTCTTATGATGCATTTAAGGATAAATCTGAAAGTTATTACACAGAGAAAGGTCTTAAAAGGTGTAAATCTTAAAAATCTGGTCGAAATCCTCTGTAACCACCATCTGCATATTACTTTTTAACAGCTGCAACAATGATTTTTTGATATTTTTCATAAAAGTGTAACTAACATTGTTTTAGTCTTAAAAGTTTCTCCAATTGTTAAAAATCGGCTGCTCGCCTTTCGTCAGATATTTTCTGTCCAATTTTTTGTCATCATCAGCAATGTTCCTGTTAATTATTTGTTATATCTTGTTGAGAATTAGTTGTTGAATCATAAGCAATGCTTTATTATTCTGGTAGAATTGTTTAAATTAGCAAAGACAAGATACAGGATTAAAGGCAAAAGAAGTCGGGGAATAAGAACAGCGCCTAAAAATTAAGAGACTGGTGTGGTATGACGACGGTCTAATTGTTATGATAATTTCCAGCCTCTGCTAGGACACCTAGAAATAGAAGATCTGGGCGGGATATAGAAGGAAAAGTTAAATATTTTATTGCAGACGATAAAACATTTAATAGCTTTTCTTCTGCAAAGGTCGTTGATAGAATTACAATTACCTGCATTTAAGAAGCGCGTGTAGGTGTCGTCAAATAGTGTAAGTTATCTTCATGGCGATTTTTTCCCGATTATATTAGAAAGTCTTGTAAAAGCAATCCCAGTGTCGTCATAAATAAAGTAATTTACTTATGTGATTTTTCACATAATATTTAATAATCTTCCCATTTTCATACCGCGCGCACCGAACAAGAAAGGAGTATGTAATTTCAAAATAGAATTCATATAGCACTTATTCTTCTTGTTGAGCTTTTTGGCAATATCTCATGTGCATATTTAACGTCGTATATAAATGATGCAGTATTTAATCCTCGATAGTAGAATGCGTATGGGCATTTAAAAGATGGCCGTTTACCCGATGGTATTCTTATAGCCACCATGGGTTTTGTTGGAAATGGCATACCGCACGATGATTCCTCTGAAGCAGGTATTTCACCTGCGGACGAGCAAAATAATAAATTAGTTGATTTTTTCCGCGTTGCGCATTTCGCATAACTATGCAAAATCTTTTTTTTTTTGGTCGAAAACCGGAGAAATTAATTGTGGGCAAAATTGCGCGCGCGTGAGGTGATGAGCATTTATCATCGCTCCACGGATCCTACATATTTTAGTGTCGTGTGTCCGGAAACCTAAGATTTGTAATGTTAGAAATGGAAGAGAACCGTAAAGTTAAGAGTCAAATCTTGTTATTTATTGAATTAGAGGCCCAGGTAACACATTTAAATTATCAGGCTCATGTGGTGCTAATTTAGCAAAGTATGAAATATGTGTCTTTAAGTTTTCAAATGCGAATTGCTTCTCCCGCATAAATCTAGCTCAAACGAAGCGTCTGTTAGATAAAACTCTGTTTACTTAAATTGATTCTCCATCATTGTCATGATTATTTTATTTATCTTTTTATCCTGCAGTCATATGAAGAGGTGTCAGACAGGGTGGCACAATATCCCCTAAACTATTTAACCAGGACCCAGAAGATGTTTTTAAAAATTTAGATTGGAAAGAAATAGGCATCAAAATAAGCGGACCATACTTAAACCATCTAAGATATGCTGACGATATCGCCTTAATAACAGACAAGACAGCTGATAAAAATGATGGAAGAACTGGATACAGCAGCTAAAAATGTAGACTTGAGTATGAACTAACCTAAAATTAAAATTATGACAAACACAGATATATCACGATCAGAATAAACCAAGAAAAAATAGAAGAAGAAGAAGAAGAAGAAGTAGAGGAATCTGGGACAAATTATTAAACTAAAAAAAAAGAAGAAAACTAAACAGCTGAAATCAAAAGACTAGTAAGATTGGGGCCGACAGTATTCGGTAAATTAAGCTACATCTTAAATAATAAAATATATCCTTGGTACCTCAAAATGAAAGTGTATAGCCAATGTATCCTTTCTGTACCCACCTATGGATCCCAGACCTGGACACTTAATTAAAGCCCAAAGATTAATGAAAAAACAAATGTAGCTTCACAGATAGAAAAAGGAATGAATGGATAAGAAATAAAACAAAAGTAAGGGATGTCAGAGCAAAATTAAAATGGAAAGTCGCCGGTCATATTATCTGACAAAAAGACGATCGATGGAAAAATTGTATTGTAAACTGAAACCCGTGGGAAAATAAAAGAAGTGGGGGAAACCCCAACGGACGACTTGAAGAAATAGATGGATGAACATGGTGAAAGACAAAGAAGAGTGAAACAAATAGGGGAAGACCTATGTCCAAAGATGGATCAAAGAAGGCTAAATAGATAGATGCTTCATTCTCATTTTATTATGAATTATTTAGATACTTGTCAAGTCTATTGCTTATCCTTTATGTTCAGTTGCCTATTCTGTCTTGGAATTAGCTGTATTTAAAAAGTAGGACTTTCCTTTTACGACATTTTTATTATCAATTCACCAGGGACAAGCGATCGATGAGAGAGTTGTAGGTGTAACATCCAACTTGGCAAATTCCTGGTATTAAATATTTTCTTCGGAATGGACACCGAATGGTTCGTTATTAAACACGAATAAAATAGCTTGTGATATTATTATTGTGACGAAAGTCAACGTGAAACGAATCGGCAAGCCAGCGACGAAGCAAGCTGAAGCATACGCAATGAGGTTGGCGGCTGCAGGTTCCCACGGTGACCGACTACACCCGTGATGTCATACACCGTTGCCACTCTCTTCGTTCTTCAAAAACCGTTCCATTCACTAACCCGACGAGAAATAATCAATATACGACAATATTTCTTCTGAATCATTATAAACACAATGAATTTCTGCAAAAACCTTGCGAAATGTGGGGTACGATCATTTAATCAATTCCAAGAGTCAATTAACGCAACCTGTTACATTTTTTCGATGACATCACGGGTTGTACTTGAATTTTTGTTTCGAAAATAATTGACGAAGAAACACATAAAAACGTTGCCAAAGAACCTGAAACGTCAAATTTAAAGAAGAAACCGGAACAGAAAAAAGTTGATACGAATATTAAAGCAACAAGAATATTGACCACCTCGATCTTGTATGTCATTTAGGTAAAAGTTTTTTGTTATATATATATATATATATATATATATATATATATATATATATATATATATATATATATATATATATATATATATATATATATATATATATATATATATATATAAATCATTTAAGCTGTTTTATATCGCCTATCGGGCCTAACAATATGTCACAGCAATATTGTCCTTGCATTTCAAGCCAATCATAGCCACTTTTAAACTGAGAAATAACCATAATAAACTTCTAAGTTTTTTGAAATTTTTCTTTTTTGTACCTACCTTATGTAAAAATTTTTCTCAGTCGTCATTCAAGCACTAGGGAAATTATAAGTGAAAATACCTTGGTTGCAGACATAATTGTACAAGATCTCTTATAAAACAGCAACAGCAACAAAGGGGTTTGTCATATCTTAAAGTATGAACCAAAAATTAATGAAAATATTTTACCATTTGCTCCGTTAGTGCCCGAAGAAATTTTCCGAGGAATTGAAGATCTTATTAAATTTATTAATATTGATGAAACTGTTAATGCAATTTGCAGTGGGCTCAACGCATGAGATGAACAAATCTAAAGCAACAAAATGTAGTTTATTTCTGAAACTTTCAACTTACATGTTGCTAAGTTTGATTAAAGTTTCAATTAACGTTTTAACACCTAGAATAATTTCCTTCACTAAACCAGTCATCAGCAGAGCCGTTATTTGAATATATACACCTCGGTTGTCCGACGCTATTCTATGTTTCCTGTACGTAATATCGAGATTAACACTTGAACATTTAGCTCTGGTGGAGTTTATGTATATTTGCTTTGCGCAACTTACATATGTCATAACTCAGGCATGCATCTAAACAGGTTTTTTTTAATTGTCAAACAAAGAATTTTATCTTATAAAAGCAATCAACAAAACCTTTTTTCGATTGTTTAGTAGTCTGGCAGAAACGAAACAAGGAGAATGTCAGTTTACTTTGGAAGACTAATAGCTGTTTTAGACTGACAATTAATTTATTGTTTTCTTCATGATCAAAAAGCTTGAGCTTGAAATAAATTCGTGAATTTCTTTATGGATTTATTCATATTTTTTACAAAATACAAAAAGACTGTCAACCGTTTTCTTTTCTACACAAGCAACAAAATTTTGTTTGGGCTTCGGTTTATTTTGATTAAAGTTTTAATCACAGATCACCAACATTAGTGTTGTAAAATTTCCAGAAATATATTTTCGGAAATATTTTCGGAAATATTTCCTGAAACATTGGAAATATATGGAAATATTGGAATGATATGAAATATTAAAAAAATAAGAAAAAAAGAAATATTTATTTATAAAATCATAACAAAAAAGCGGAAAACGCAGAAGGCTTATACATGAACACAAATCAGGAGTTATTCTTTAAACAAATATACGGAAATAAGGTCAAATTTGTACAACAAAAATCTTATTCTTGAAACACTACACTATTCACTAGTCGAGCAAGAGGCATATCTTCATCGCTGTCATCAGCATCACACTCAATAACATCGTCTTGCCATTCTACTTCCTCAAAATCTTCAATAGTATCGGAAATAAAAATTGTTCCATAGTAAGTTTAATGCTTATAAGGGCCTATCTTTAAATTACGTAATGCTCAAGGGGAGATTTTGGCCTTGCGTTACACTGACAATGTTATTTTAGTCTGTTTGTTCTTGAAAATGCGTTACGAGGGAGGTGGGGGGTCAAAAATCCTGAATTTTTGCGTTGCGTAATTTAAGAGCGCCCCCTAAAGTTACAAAATATGAAAGAATATTTTTTTAAATATTTCCAATATTCCCAATATTTCCGAGACACCTTCGGAAATTTCCAATATTTCCATTTACATCACTAACCAACAATTAATATATGAAAAATTCTAACAAAATTACTGCCAGTAAGAAATTACTAAAAATACACAAATCAACTCTCAACTGTCTTCTGATATAAATTTTAAAAAATCTGGGAATTGTGAGCTGTATCACACTGCAGAGTCATGAAAATGGCCTTGAATAAATTCATGAATTAATAGGATAATTTTAATATGTATATTTTTTTAGTATTCTTTTCGTCCCAAAAAATCAGATATGCTACCAAAATGTTTCCCATTAGTACGAATTTTTGCTCACGAAGTGGCGTAACCGTATCTCTAGCAATAGCACGTCAGTAGAGTTGTTTGTGTTCGACGTATCTACCAATTTTAATACAGCTGTTTTTTCATTTTCACTCTTTTGAGAACTGATTAAATGCTAGTTACCGGTACGTGAGATAGGGTACGATATTAATGCGGAGTCTATTTTTTTGCCGCATTTATAGGAGTCGAAACATCGATTAACCAATCTTGATGACTGGAGATTAGTTTTACATATTAAATTATCAATTGCCGTTACTAAGTTTCCTGTCACTCGTACGCCAAGTCGATCTTGCTAATATGTGATATAAAGCTTTAACCAAACCTATGTGTATGTTACGGTAAAAGTTCGAAATTTAGTTAGTCTCGATATGAACCAGCTAATACAAGATTACTCATCCATACATTCAACATTAGCTAGATGTAAATGCAAAATTTATTTCTGCGAGTATTCCATAAATTTATTGATCGAAATTGGTACCAAGGATGTTATGCAGTAACTAGGACATTTCATTTGAATTAGTTTATGGTTTTAATATACTGACGTTTCATTTAGTGGACAAATAATTCTTTTTTCAGTACACAGAGCTAAGCTAAACCATTAGTGTAACGGTCAAGTTATGCGGTTTATATACCGTCACTACGATGAAAAGTGAACCGCGGCTCATTATAATGTTTAGCAGTTAAAGGTAGACCATAAAACCAGGGTCCTTTTGTTTAATTTGCGAGATACGAGCATTTTATGACAATTAACTTTGGATACAGTATTTTAATTACGGACAGAACACAGAAGCCCTACGATCGGGTCCAAGTTAATTTTTTAAACAACACAAGCCGACCAAAGGCAGAGAGAATGAGCTTACTAACACAAAAAAGCCAAATTACAGGGTGATTGTATTATAGCAGACCAAAGAAATTTAAGTAAACTAGTTGAATGTTCTTGTAGCAGAAATATATTTCATACATACTCTTTATAAAAAAAATTAAGCAGAACTATTTGTTCAAAAACACCGAGAAATCAGTTAATAAATGAAAAAATCATCCAGTTTTTAATGCAATTTAATACAGACAGTAAAGAAGTTAGAGCGAGGCACTTATAGAAAATATCACCCTGTACCAGTAAACTGTTAATGAAGAAAATAAACGAATGGACCCTTTAAATTCTTTACTAACTAAAACCGGACCTAATCCGAATAACCATCGTTCGGTGTCTCCATCTAAAGCACGGCAAAAGCGACGTTTGTCCTTTTCACAAACCCAAAAAATAATAAAAGATAAACTGTCCCGTCATTATCGGAACTCGCTAAGCTCATCTTCCTTTATTCGATTTAAAAACAAGGACACCAAGACGTTTTAAGCACTTCTTAACAGTGTGTTATTTTCTTTCGTTAGTAGGGCTACGAAAACTTTAAAGAAACAAGTTTAATAATAAGAATAAACCATACAACTTCTTTAAAGAAGTGTGCACCGTTTTCTTTAGTTATTATACTATGAAGATTATAAACTTCTTCACGAATGTTCTTGCCTCCTCGATCGGGGATTTCTGTGCTTTGGTTTGGGCAAGATGCACCATGCTCTTTATCTCGAGACAAGTTAAAAATATCAAAAGCGCTTTTAATTTCAAAATCTTTACGGGCGTGTAGCTTTGCTCCTTCGAAAATCATTTTAATTAAAATTTTTGGATGGTTTTGTTTGGTATCTGAAAATTATAGGTACTGATTAATAAATCTGGTGAATATAGAGTATCGCTTTAACAAACTATTTTGATATCAAAGATTGTTTTTTCGACGATTTATTTCCCTTCAATAATTTGTATATTCCCGAGATGTATGACCGAAGAAGCTCTGCAAAATAATAAACTACATGTGGTAAATTGGGCTCATAATTTAGTGTTGACTTATCAATTACAAATTCGCAGCGCCAGATCCGCTTGATTAAATCCAAAACAAACGATCAGAAGTTTTAAAGTTAATATGCAAATGAGCCATTATGTAGGTAAATATTATGTATTAGGTATGTAGTCAAAGAAGAATAGCCCATTAAATGTTCAAGAAATAATCAATTACAATTTGAATCAGAACAATTTCTAAAGTAAAAAGAAAATTTAAAGTAGCAAGGTGATTAAAATAACGAGATGAAAATGCTAACAATTCTCCAAGTTCCAATTGAGCATTAGTATTTAACTTAAATGTCAACCGCAACAAACATTAATAGGCTACAAATTGATAAACATATTAAATATAATAACTACTTAAATGTGCTACTAGTAAACTCATTATCCAAAAGGAAATTTCAAATGACGAATCAATAAAAAGAACGTTGAACGAAATGTCAACAATTCCTCAAGTTCCAATTGTTAAATGCCAACGCCACCTCTAAAGGAAAAGTGTCAACAATAACGCCCCCTACATAGGAACTAATTTGGAAAACTAGACACGAAACGACAATAAAGCTTATAATGGGCCTCGAAAACGAAAAACAGAAGTCAAATGGGACTCTAGATAGTCTTTTTATCGATGGAAATAACAATCCGAATCAATAGACAACCGATAAAACGTTGTTAAGAAGAATCAGGCTCATGTCGTAAAATTCGAATAGACACAAACAAGCTAAAAATGGATAAGAAATTGTGTAGTCAAAAGAAAATGCGTTTCAGTTAAATGGCTGCAAAGGACTAGAAGCTAATAGGCTAAGTGCGTGCTTCGTTTGGACTCGGAAACAATTTAGTAGTGTCGTTACATGCTGATATCGCTAAACAATCTCGACTAGGAACTCTCAACCCCGTTTAGGGAATAAATTAGTGCTGAAAATTCCAATCTCCCAATACCTATCTTTATTTTCGCAATATTTCCGTTTGCATTTTCTTTTTTTATTCATATATTATATTTTCGCAAACTGCTTTGGTTCTCAAAAATTCTCTAGTTAACTAATACAAAATTAGAGTAGGAAAGGGTTTATTATTTTATGGCCTATATTTGTTTACTACGCCTACTTACGCTTTAATTTTTTTTCGTACGAATCCTTCGTTGCCAAGCTGGATCTCTAGAGCGTTACAGTCCGTGTTTCGCTCGCAAATGAGTATCGTTTTCAAATGTAACCAGTGCACCAGCACACAATTATTCAAGAACATTCGCCTTATTGGAGATTAATAAGCTCAGATCACTTTCTTTCTGATTTCAAAAATCTTATCTTTATCCAATCAAAAAAAATCGCCTTAAAAATAAATATCGAATGAACGATTGACGATCATGGCGACATTTTATTATTAAAATTTAAATTGTCGCCACGCGATTATACAGGCAAATTAAAATTAAACGATTGTTTATCAATGAAAAAAAATTACACACACATTTTATGAATGAGTGAGTAAACCTCGAGACAATCCGTGTAGTTCAAGTTCAAGTTTTATTTATGCAAAATTGTATTTAACAACTTCCTAAATAAATATTAATAGGAAAATAATGAAGACGATCGTCACGATTTTTCACAAAAGTTCGGTTTTTTATACTCTAATCAATTTACAGTAACTAATCGTGCATTTCTCGCTTGTGAGTTAATTGACTGACAAACTCTTTTAGAACAATCTACATATATAGTTAAATTAAAATCACACATGTCAGCATCGAAACTACATAATGCTTAAAAACTAGGGAAAGCATTTAATTCAATGGACAAAGATACAGATGATGAGAAAGTCTTGGATGCTGAAGTTTGAAAGCGCTGTCAGTTATTTGCTTTCTAAAATATTGATTATGTTGTTATTGTTTTACTTGTTAAGGAAGCAGTGAAAAGTTATTCATTAGAATTTGGTAGTAATACTGGGTTTATAATATCTTTATATAAAGATCTTACCAATTAAAACAATTATGACCATTTGAGGAGAAATGTATCTAGAAAAATTGCCAAGCAGAACTTTAATAACCCCAACTCCTATATTTGCACATATTCTTGAAAACCTAAGTTATTAAAGTCGTTGTTAAAAACCGGTTATAGTAGATAGTATCATTCAAGATTTTGGGAACCTATTTTCTTAGTCAGCAAACATCGATAGAATTGATCAATTCTAAGCAAAACTTGTTGTATGATTAAAGGGGGGGGGGGTTCCGATAGGTTTAGGCGCAAATTGCAAAAGAATATATGAATAGAAAGAACTTACTTTCTTAGTAATAAAACTAGTTGTACTAATATACTTTAAAAAATTAAAAAGTATATTCTGGGCAATCTCTAAGGGTGGCCAATATTTCTGGCAAGTGAAAAAGGATATAAAATGAGTGCCCTTATGTTCTTAGTTCTGAAAGTTTATGAGATGATAGGTTGTATTATATCCAAAGCTTAAATACAATCTGGCTGTTATTTAAAAGCCCCAAAGCCTTGCCAGACTTATCTGATGCCCGTCAATTTGACACATTCGATTAGTTTAATGTTTCTTAGACCCACGTACAAATAAAAAGGAGTAATTATTTAGCTTATTTTAAGACTAAAAGTTTCCATGCACATAGGTCCGTAAACGTTTTGTGGCTGATTATAGACTGTTGAAATTAATTATTTTTAAAAATTTTTCATTGATGGCTCTAGCAGTTTTTAAGATATTTAGCTCAAACTTAAAACCTAAATTAAGCTACATGGTGTACGTCATTAGGCATGCCAAATAATAGTAGTAATTAGAATCTAAAATAAAATATTTTTTCAACGAAAAAGCTCCTTATTTACCTTCCCCTGATTGGTACGTCATTAGTTTCAATACTAAGAAAATAAGGGCACAAATCAGTCCAATTTTTGGATGTAAACATTTTCAGCCAGAGTTATTTTCCGCCACTTTAGATGAGCCAGATTGCTTTTCTTAGAAAGTTCATAATCTCTTCTTCTTAGCCTAAAAGATTTCGAACTAAGAGAATAAGTCGACTCTTCATTTACTAACCTATATGAATGAAAAATTGTTGAAACTATTCACGGCCTCCCCTACTATTATTGTTTGGTATATTCATGAGTATGGTTCTATTGCTGACTTTCTTTCTTTCTTTCTTTCTTTTGGACTTAATTTAAATGTTGCAGGCATTGGACAGCACTTGCTTCACACGGAACGGAAGCAATATTTTTGACGTTATTATTGTCTTTCACAAACAGTTACTATAAAGGCAAATTAACCCATTTATTAATTAAATTATAGTGAGGTTCTCATAGGAACTTTTATTACAATAAAGAAAAATAATCAGTATCATTAAGGCCGCACAGAAAATCAGCGCGGGCTTCTCCATCAAATTAAGGAAAAATGTTAATTTTTTTATTGTTCCAATTGTTTATCATTTAAATTAAAATTCAAAAATTTTCGTTACCTAAAAAAACTTTAAAAGAATGCACTCGATTAGCATATTTTTGAAAGTGTACGTTCAATTCCACAGAGCCAATGAATATCCTTAATAACGAAAAGTTTACATAACGACTAATTTATTAAGTAAAAACAGTAATTAAAAAGTAACATGGCATTTCATGCAGCCATCAAGCCGTAGAAAGAATGTGGTCTATGGGCTCATCTGCACAAACATTATTTGAGCTAAGAATCAACTACAATCAGTGGCGTGTAGTGCTAATCATCAGACTGCACACACTAGACTACAAGTTAAAATACTAGCTGTCAATTTATAAGCACCTTTAATGTATAAGGTAATTTTTACCGGTATGATATCCATCAAATTTTGTTGTTAGTCTATCTATTTTCGTGAAAAACTTATAAATGACATTAAGGAGTGTTATAGGTCGATAGTTTTTTAGGTCTACTCTATCGCCTTTCTTGTGTAGAATAACGGTTACTGATTCTTTCCAGTTGTTTGAGTTTATTTTTTCTTTTAGTGTTTTCAGGAGAATATGCAAGGTATTACCTACAGCTTTACCACCGTACTTTAGCATTTCTGCCGTTACTCCGTCTTTTCCATTTGTTTTTTTTTTTCATTTTCTTTAATGCTCTTTTTATTTTCTGCTTTGATATTCTTTCGTTGTTCCCATATTACATTCTCATTGATCTTCTTATTGCATCCATTTCGACACTTTCCATTTTTGTTTTGTATTTTTCTTTTATGCGACAAGTCTCTAATCCATACAACAGCGTGCTTTTCACTATTGTTTCATATATGTTAAATTTTACATTCTTTTTTATCTCTGTGCTCCATAAAATACTGTTAAAACATCCAATACCCTTTTTTGCTTTTACTATTCTTTTTACCAGTTCTTTACAGTCTGTGCCTGTCTTATCAAATGTGACACCGAATTATATATACTTATTGCATGGAGATATTGTTTGTCTATTATCTAGTTCTAACTTACTTGATTCGTTGCCAATACATAAGTTCTGTCTCTTGTGCACGTTTACTGTGAACCCCCACTTTTGGTATTCTTCACCTTTCTGCCAATATTTTAAGCACGCCACTGACAACAATGTAGAAAGCATGACCATTGCGTCATTGTTGTTTGGAAGTATTTTTTTTTATTCTATTAGGAATACCATTTGTAGCGTTGTTCGAAGGATTTTTTGTTATTTCTGCAGCGGCTATTTCAACAAAATTAATGGATTCAATTGAAAGAGCTAACGATAGCGTTTTAATTTCTAGTAGGTGTATAGGATTATTGTGCGTTTCATTAATTTTTTTATAACGATGTAATACAAATAAATTCCGTTTTAAGATTAGATAAGCATTTCCAAAACCTACACAATATATTTTGATACCTTGGCCACGGGGCATACCTAAGTTCTCGAATGTCACGTATAGTTGCCCCATTGGTATTTGCCATATAAAAAAAAGTAATTATATTTGAACTGTAAAACCCATTGTTCAAGCGTGTATTAAGTACTTGTCGATAGCCTCTGTTAAACCTTACAAGAAGGGATTAGGCACGTATTACCAGATTAGGTGCGTTCGATACTTTTGCTTAAAGATATTAGGAATGTGTAGTCGTGCTTAAAATACAGAAATGTTTCCCAAAATTTGAAAATGAATTTTTAATTTTTGCACATACCGTAAAACGAGGTTACTTTGCTCCACTTTTTTTAGGAAATTCGAAAAACTCAAAGAAATAACCAAAAATTATACCATAAAAAATGTTTGTTTGGTTTTAATGAAAAACACATGTTATAGGTAATTAACAAAGGACATTTTTATTACAAAATACTTAGTATTATAAATATTTTTTTAACTTGAAAAGTGGAGCAAAGTTTCCCATAGTCCGAGGTTACTTTGCCCCACTTTATAAAATATGAAAAAAAACACTGGTGTTTTATATGTTGGCGCAAACTACATCCAATATTTAGTTAGCTTTTCCCCAAACATTCAAAATGGTGAATAAAAAATTTCAAAATATTGGTTTTTTAAGTTTTTATTGCATAGAAATCGATAACTGCACTAGACACCAAATTTTTCGAGGTCAAATTTTAAAGGAATTTCAAGCTGCACTTCACTCTGGTATTAACTCGAGACGACTAAGCGGAAAACAGCGACTACCGCATCTTTAAAAAGTCAAATTCGCAACGGATAATTCACGCGTGGTGGCGTTGTGGTGCATGCGCAGATTTTTAATGTGGAATATCTAAGAACTTTTTTCGCAATGGAGCAAAGTAGGACCAGGGGGCGCAAAGTAACCTCGTTTTACGGTACTCCTGAAAATCCCAAAATGATTATTATGATTCCGGTAGCGCGTGATACTTTTATAAGAGTTTTTATGTGGCATAGAGTAGTGGGATGACTATACCAAAGCCCATTATGGTGCATATATAATTTTCAAATAATAATTAATATCGATGTGCGTGTGTATATTATTAGAATATTTTTTGATTAATAGATTAATATCCTGAAATGAAAAGTTTTTAAAAATGTTTGATTGCAGAGCGGCGAACGTGCGGCAAGAATCCAAACTAATTTGTTACGTCTTTTGTGCTGATCAACATCTTAAAACAAATTGAACGCTTCGTTAGTCCTGATTCTTTTAATTAATAAAATTTTACTCATATATCAACTCGATGGACCGTTTTATCGTTTCTAAAGAGTGAAAGATGAAGTATGAAATTGAATCTAACTAACCTTGCGTACGACCGACGCGATGTGTACTATATGCAAACCAATGGGCTTCAAAATTAATTTAAAGAAATATTTGATAAAAGGTGGCTAGGCGGCAGTGGTGTGTATAATGTAGGCAGAAAGGCGTTGATATAACCCATGATATCCAACAAAAAATAGGCGTAACAAGCATTTTAGCTCACACTACTACTATACTATAGTAGTGTTCGAGAAAAAAAAAGTTGCTCCGATTTCAATTTTTTTTATATATCTTTGCGTTTCAGATGATTTTGAAACTTTTTTGTTGCGCCGTCTGTCTGTCTGTCTGTCTGTCTGTAACGACCAACGCGCATAACTCAAAAACCGCTTGCCCGATTTTAATGAAATTTGGTAACTACGCCGGGGTTTGTGTCGAGATGGTCCCATTTAAAAATGAACAAAATCCACCAAACACAAGCCAAATAAAAGGGTGGGGGTATATTTAAAAAATTAGAGTTTATGTAAAAATATGGCGTGTGTGATATCAAACGAAAGGTGATTGCGTCTGGAGTTAAATAAAATACATTTTACTTTTAAAAAAAGGGTGGGGGTAAATTAAAAAATCAGTGTTTATGTGGAAATATGGCGTGTGTAATATCAAACGAAAGGTAATTGAGTCTGGAGTTAAACAAAATACATTTTAGTTTTAAAAAAAGGTGGGGGTAGATTTGAAAAATTAAAGATTAAGTCAAAACATGGCTTGTGTGGTATCAAACGAAAGGTAATTGAGTCTGGAGTTCAATAAAATATATTTCAGTTTTTAGTTATATTAGCTCACACGTACACTATAACTATAGTACCTAGTGTGAGCTTAGGTGCCCATAGATTGGCAGAGTATTTTTATAATTTTTATTTTAGAGATTGCATAAGACATATTATTAATTACATCTACTGCATTATGGCGCATTTTCCTAATAGATCCTCCATATAATTTTCGTGAAGGTGGCATAATTTGGTTTCTATTATCGCTAATTGGATTTTAAAGGCTTTGTGTTTTCGATTGTGGAGAGGCGTTGTATTCTGCGACCGCGGACGCTGTAAGAATGAGAGAGACAGAACAAGGAGGCATCGCGTGGTTTGTTCGCTGCACGCTACTGCTAGGCGGCCGGTGTGGCATTTAACAAACTTAGTTAATTATACATACAGGGTGTCCCAAAAATGTCTACTCACTCACTCCTACCAGAGATTCCTTAGACCAAAATAAGTCGATTTAAGTCAACTTAAGTCTGAAATTGCTCCGTTTCCGAAATAGGGTTTTAAGTTACAATATAAAAATGTTTTTTTTCTTAATTTTGTGGAACTTTTTAAACACAGTAGTTTTAAAATTGGTACCCGAGTGTTTCTCGGGATGCTCGTTTAAAATGACAATAACTTTTTTCTCAGGTCATGTTTTTACTTTTTTTTGTTAAGAAAATTTTTTACTAATCTTTTCAAAGCAATAAAGATGCTCTTGTGACAATTAAAGTAGGCTGTTTTTTAAGATATTTGGGTTTTTAATGTTCGATGCCGGTTCGGAATAATCTAATTATTTTAAATATTTTGTTTATTTTAAATAATAAAAATATTAATTTAACAGTATTAGACAGAATAATCCATTTGTTTGACACTACTGACCAAATTGTATCCTAAAAAAGCAAGAATTTAAATAAAATAATTTTGATATTTTATCGGGATTATCACTTCACACCGAAATATCACGAAAGCAGCTTACTTTCTTGACAAAAAAAGTAAAAAACTAAAATCAGAAAAAAGTTATGGCCATTTTAAACCATCAGAAGTGCGTTCTGAAGCGCCCTCTAACGACCACAGTGAAACGATATCCATATTTCGTATCCCAAAGAAATTTGAGTAGTAATACGTTAAAAAAATGATTATAAAATATTTTGGTGTAGTTTGCTTTTTTCTGCATTCCGGTTTCAAGTACTATTAGACTTTTTTACTATCTTAAAGTCTTTAAGCTATTTGATAAAGTAGCATATAGGAATATTATATATATGTTCATTCAGCGTAAGCATGTTGCAATTAGTTACGCCAATTTCTGCCAAATGCGCATTTATTAAAATTTCTTTAAAATTAATGTCACTTGCGGCAACTTTTCACGGATCTTCCTGGTTGTCAATAGGATTTCTTTCCGTATTTTCGAATCTCTAATGAAACCCGACTCGCGGTTCTTAGTTGAAAATATTTAAACGGCTAATGAATCACAACTAAAGCCCATGAAAATTGAAGAAAATAAATGAACAGATAAACATGGGGAGCTTATGACCGTGCGTGTGGTTCTAATTTCAAGCTTATTTTAATAAGAATTCGAAAAGTGTCTTCATAAATTTTGCAGCTTCGAAAAGAAATGTAGATTTCTATTGGAAGTACTTAGTGAAATTTCTAGTAAGCCGCTTATGATCGAAATTGCACAAAATGCATAGTAATTATCGTGCACCTTTAAAAAAGGCTAATAACAGCATGGAAACTGGAAGAAATGGAAGAAGAAATATCGCATCCAACAGGAGAAATAAATTAGACTCGATCCGAGTTATTAGGGTGAAATGAGGCGAACTTTAAGGGTAGATAATGGTTTTTCACGGTTTTCAGGGAAACTAGACCGCCTATCAAAACAAGTTAAATATAAAAGGCAATAAAACGGTCTAAAATTTTTGTATAAACCATTTTTTTACATAACGTAAAATTTTCCTAGAAAAATCGAAAATACCAGTTTTTTTGTTTTTGATTTTTACCTCCAATTGTTTTTTTACGGTATTCAGTAAAAACTCTAAGTTTTTATGTCCTTAATATCTATTTTTAGAGTGTGTAAAAAATGAAACATCACTATGGAAAAATTTGCCAGGAAATGAGAAAAAATACACGGTGAAAATCAGTATTAGCACAAACCAGATGCAAATTTGATTTAAATTATATTGCATTAATTTCATTTTGCCGTTTTTTAACTGCCTAATTCTGTTTTTTGGCAAATTTCTTCATAGTAATGTTTGTTTTTTGACACCATCTAAAAATAGATATCTAAGCAAAAAAAGGCACTATTTTTTCGAAAAAACTGCTTCATTTTACATTTTAAAAGAATTGATAAGCTGTTCAAATCCGCATCATGCCAATTTTTGAGAAAGGCAAAAGGAAATGTATGTCAATCGTTCTTGAAAGAAACAAGGTTACAAAAGAATTAAACCAAAAATATTTTCTTATTATGGCATTCATCAAAGTTTTCTGTGCCTTTATTAAGAAAGCTACAACAAAGATATCAATCAAAAATTTAAAGAAATTCATGTCATTTCCTCAAAGGAAATCGAGGTTAAGAAAGCCAAGCGACAAATGTTTCTCATATCATTAATACACTTCTTTTGGCTTTTCAACCCAAAATAACTTAAAGACACAATAATTCTCATTTATTAATGAAACGAAAAAGACTCTGCTATGAAAAATAACTGAAGCTTGTCACGTAACACTGGCCCAAAGAGAAGAGTCGCTGAAAATAGACATTTAGCAAAATCCAAAAAAAATTGCTACATAGCGCGAAACGATTTTAATATTTTTTTTGTAAGTGTATATTATAAATTTATTCTTATTCAAATTTCGTTAAATATTGACTTTGGTGGTGGTAATGTAACAGAATTTATAGAAATAAACATTGACATTGAACCTAAAGTGCGGTCTATTTCTAAGGACGTTTCTCGTCGTTTAAAAATAAACCTTGCACTTGCATGATACAAAGGTGTTACTAAAATATACAACTGGATTTATTTTTATCCAGTCAAAGTGAAAGAACGAGAAAGTCTGCGGGATTAAGACATAATAGTCAATTATGAGTCGGTAAAATGAAATGCGAATGAAATAGTCGTTCGTCACGAAAACAGTAGCCTATTGACAGCAGAAGGAAGGATTTAAGGACGCTATTGGCATAGGAAAAGAGTTGTTCGACGGTATTGTTTCCCGGTATCGGACCAGTCGGTGATAGACATTCCTTCACGTGATGCGTACCTGATATAACGACATTAAGGATTGATTCACAGACTTTAAACAGCCTTTGGACAAATCATGAAGGATAAATTTATTGACTTCACTGCGCAGTATCTAAAAATGGGGAGGACGATCGTGAAGCACGTTCATCAGATTATCTAAATAAATGTCCAGGGATTCGATGGCCTTCCGATGAAGAAATTATTGACTCAATAAGAAACCACCAATCTCAATGTCAAAGTCGATAAAATCAAAGAATTTGATGGTTTAAAGTTAATAAATTGTACGTTTAACAATCAAAGAGCAACATAGTAGTTAGTAAAAGAAAGAAAGCATGGCATTTAAAAGAATAAATAAATAAAATTCAATGTAAAAGTAAATGAATGTTACTAGTAAGGTTTCAGTAAGACGATAAGATGTTTAGAAATGGTCAAAGCATTTTCCTAAGCAATAAAGAAAATGTCAGATAGCCAACCAGTAAAAACAACGAAAAGAAAATGTTAAGAGCTCCCCAAGCCCCGGTTGTCCGTGAGCATTAGTAACTGAAATGTCAACGCCACCTCTAAAGGAATTGAAAGAGTGTCAACAATGTCGCCTCCTTTACAGGAATTAATTTGAAATACTAGGTACGAAGTTTAAGTAATAAAGGTTGTAATAGACTCCGAAAACAGAAGACAGGCCAAGTGGGATTTCAAATAGAATTTTTGTCGATGGAAATAACAATCTGAATCAATAAAGAACGAACAAAACGTTGTCTTAAAACCCCAACCGGCCAGGCCAAAGCTACCTTTACTTTGGATCAGAAACTTTTACTACTTGAACGATATTCGAAATGCCAAGTAGAATGTCTGAAGTACAAGAATTGCTGGATTTCCTACATCATAAAGTTTTATCTTTAAAAATTAAGCTCAATTTACGCGGATATTAATTAGATGCAGGTGCAGTTTGGTTTTTGTGTCGCTTTTACGACCCTTTAAGCTGAAAATTCTTACTAAACCGCTCCTATTTAAGAAATTCTTTTATAACTAGGGAGAAATATGTAAGTATTTACAGTACCACTAGAGTAAAAGGCGTTTAATGACATAAAACAATCACAGTCTCGAATCATATCAGTTTTTGCTCCACTGCCTTTTGTTGGATAATAATAATTAAAATAATAAAGTTACCTCCCAACGACTTATAATTACAAAAGACAAGAGCCCCGAAGGCTAACTGGTCTGAGATTTATTCACATTTCACGAGCTTGCGCGTATAATGTCCGAACTTGATGTCCAGATATTGTTTGTTTCCAATCGTACACAAGAATAACTTACATAGAAATGTGCACTAAAACAATAATTTTCAACATACCTTACTGTACAGATAATTAAATGCAGGTAACAGCAAAAAGCTCGATAAAATTTAAATTTGATACAAAACATTTGGAAAATGATCTGCATAATAGATACAGACCATGTTGGTTGAGCAAAGAAAACTAAAACATTACGAGTAGATAAGAAACAGAAAATTAAATCTTAGTTTGTGCATATTTTAATGTAGGTAGTTTTTAAAGAATAAATAATAAAGCTAACGATACTAATAATATTGTAACAACATCAAACAAAAATCACAAAAACGAACCGAACCGAAGGAACAAATAGCCCATTTTTTAGTAATAAATTATGTAAATATAGTAAAATGGAATCTGACGCGGTTCCGCCAAAGCAATACTTAGTAATTAAAACACAACAAGGTGAAATGCCTAGTAAAGAAACAAATATCATTTTAAATGTCGAAGAAGCTAAAAATAGTTCTAATTTATTATTTGCATTTTAATGAGTTTAGTTGTTTGATTAGCATTAGTAAATTTAAGTGAAAAAATGTGTTTAATGTCTCGAATTTTTCAGACACTTTAAGAAACATTTGCGGACCATTACAAACATTAGACACATGTTTGTTCTGCGTGGGAGCCGCGTTAAAAAAAAATTAAATCGATGTGCAAGCTTAAACTTGTAAATTTTCTCGCGACATCGCACGGTTTTAACCAAGCTCTCGTGGTGACATGTGTTAGGTCGCGAATGTGTTTTTTATATCGTTAAATCTTAAAAGTTATGTCCCACGTTATCATGAGATGCTGGAATTGTTTGGGAAAATATATATTTGTCAAAGTAATGGGTCGTTTTAAAGACATACGCTCCCGTTTTATTGAAGTTCGGTGGTGATTTACGTCTGTCGTAATGTTTGGTTCTATTGACGAAAACGAAATTCAGAACGACATAAAAAAGCGAGAAATAAATTTAAGTCTTCATTAGCCGCTACCGACTATGAAGGTTTCTACAGAAACAGTGGGTGGTAACGAGATATTTGAAAAGATTGATGCGGTCATAAAAAATACGCATCTGTTTACAAAAAATACCGAAAACATAAAAGACGTGATTTTAAGTGCTCCATCAATTACTAAAGAAACTAATAAATATTCGCGCTTTTATGCAAAATAATAAATATACAATAATAAATCAATTAACCACAATTTTATGGAAAAAATTGCTAGAATTAAAGGTTTGCCAATTATGTGGTTTGTTTCTTTTGTAAATTTTCTACGTTTAAATTTCCTTCCAGTCAGATAAGTTTTTTGACTTTTTCAAAACTTCGTAGTTTTTCCAAAAAGGAATTTAACCATTGACTTCTATACAGGGCTTTATACAACTCAATGAATTTAACTTTTATTAAAAAAAAGGTTTTTTTAGATTTTTTATTTATTAGTTTTTGAAAAAATGGCTTTTTAACAAAGTATTATTTAAAAAAAAAATATTTTTTTTTATAAATTAGTTTTTTAAAAATTACTTTTTAAAAAACTATTATTTTTAAAAATAATACTTTTCTAAAAAGTAGTATTTTTATTATAATAAAAGTAGTATTTTATTATTTTTAAAAATAATACTTTTTTAAAAAGTAGTATTATTTTTAAAAATAATACTTTTTTAAAAAGTAGTTTTTTTCAAAAACTAATTTATATACTTTTTTTAATAATACTTTTTGAAAAAGCAGTTTTTTTCAAAAACTAATATACTTATAAAAAAAAACAAAAAAAATTTCTAATATTTTTTTAAAAATATGTTTACTACACACAAAATATTCAAATATAAAATAAACAAACATTCTCGCGTCGAATTGTCCTGCGGTGAATCGGCGGCGGCGAATTGTCCCATTCCCCAGTTCCTACACTAAAATCCCATAGTCCATAAAAGTTCATACGTGATAAAACGGACAAAAGTTGTCAACAAGAAGATAAAGATGATGAGAAAAAAAAAAAGGTTTTTTTAGATTTTTTATTTATTAGTTTTTGAAAAAATGGCTTTTTAACAAAGTATTATTTAAAAAAAAAATATTTTTTTTTATAAATTAGTTTTTTAAAAATTACTTTTTAAAAAACTATTATTTTTAAAAATAATACTTTTCTAAAAAGTAGTATTTTTATTATAATAAAAGTAGTATTTTATTATTTTTAAAAATAATACTTTTTTAAAAAGTAGTATTATTTTTAAAAATAATACTTTTTTAAAAAGTAGTTTTTTTCAAAAACTAATTTATATACTTTTTTTAATAATACTTTTTGAAAAAGCAGTTTTTTTCAAAAACTAATATACTTATAAAAAAAAACAAAAAAAATTTCTAATATTTTTTTAAAAATATGTTTACTACACACAAAATATTCAAATATAAAATAAACAAACATTCTCGCGTCGAATTGTCCTGCGGTGAATCGGCGGCGGCGAATTGTCCCATTCCCCAGTTCCTACACTAAAATCCCATAGTCCATAAAAGTTCATACGTGATAAAACGGACAAAAGTTGTCAACAAGAAGATGAAGATGATGAGAAATGTACTGTTAAAAGTTGTCCCGTCACGAGTTTTAATTATGAGCAATTAAAGCGAAGACGTATGGGTCAGTATTCGTCAGTTTTTCGGGGAGACACAAAACACATAATCCGTACAATGGACCCAAAAAAATGCGTTGCTTGTAAGCAATTTAAAAATATTTTAATTGTCATTGCCCATGAGACTGAGAACACTTGGGAAAATTATTAAAAACATTAAAATGTAAATAAATATGTTAATATTTTACTTTAGAAAAGGAACCTCAAACATTAAGGCAGCTAACGACGGTATTGTGAAATGAACCGAACCGAGGGGTGAATTTCAATGGTATTTCCTAGTATTTCCCAGTATTTCCCAAGTACTTCCCGGTATTTCCTTGTATTTCCTGGTATTTCCCGGTATTTCCTTGTACTTCCTAGTATTGCCCAGTACTTCCCAAGTATTTTCTGGTATTTCCCCTAGTCTGTACACGAAAAGAAAATATCGAGCCACCCCTCGAGCAAACCTTAACAACTAAACGTCATCGGTATCACCATTCGAAATAACCAATTGTAAAGTATAAATGCTGGTTTCCAGAAATTGTCACAAGACTTCTTCGATTTTGAAACAAACCCATCTGTTTTTAATGATGATTCAATCAATTGAGTGCAAATTAATTTATATTTAATTGTTCAAAAACTGGCGGTTATGCAAATGGTACTAATAAATCGTGAGAAAATTAAAATTACTTATATTTATTGACCGTGTAATGGTAGTTAACAAAAACTTCCTTCAATACTTCTACAAAACTACCGTCAATACTTCCACAAGAAAAACAACAAACTAAAAGAAAGTAATTAAGATGTTTGTATTAAAGATATTTAGCTAGGTAATTTCTTCAGCATACAATAAAATAAAATAGTACCTAAGTAAAACAAGCAACCTTGTAATGAGAAAATGTCTGATGATTGCAAGAAATTGAAATTAATATCGAAACATTCGATTTTTCAGCATATCAATCAAAATGATGGATCTAAAGATAAATGCTTTTCGTTTATTAAAATTACTACTATTTCGTTTCGTCCTAGAATAATACAAGTCTATTAGTTATCACATCAATTTGAACAAAATATTTTTAGCTAATTAAGGCGTTAGAAACATTTTTTTGGCAGCCCTATATAAGTACCGGGTGGGCCAAAAAAAAAATCGGACAATTTTTTTTTCATTATAACTTTGGAACTTTATCTTCGATTTTAATCGCACAAACTGCACTTGGCAGAGAATTAATCAGAGTATTGAGTAGATAAATTTTTTTGTCCGCCATCTCAAAATCCAAGATGGCGTACACAGAAAAAAAGAAGTTCTTCAGTCAAGAAAAGTAGTTTTCTTGAAATAATTATCTTGACCCAAAAGCAAAAGTCTCCGAACAAATTGTTTTCTATTCATTTAAGCAAACCGCTTGTTTTGGGAAAAAAATTGTCTTGGTAAATTGTTTTGGTTTAAAACAAACTGCCTTTAGCGAAGAAAAAGTGGTTTTGAAGCAAGATATAAAATGTCTTACTAATATCTTCTTAACACAAATATTATATTAAAAACGAAAATGGCGATTTATTCCATAATACTAGAAAACACAAAACAAGAAGGTTGCCGCTTCCATTCAAAACAAATCAATTTTCTTGGATAAAGGCAACTTTTATTTTCAACGGAAACCAGCAGTTTAAGAGAATAGTTTTTTTTGTTAAGAAAATATCGTCTTTGTGCATAGGAAAGCAGATTTTTTCTTGGATCAAAGCAATTTGCATTGACTGAATACATTTTTTTCTGTGTACGAAATTAAATTGTACCCTTCAAAGATGCTCGTTTATTCTTTTGTTTCAGCCATTGTTTTACAGATTATACGAATCCATTGTCAATCCTGTCTGCATTTATTTTCTTATAAACTCATTATTACAGGTTTGATCAAAATTTGCCGCCATCTTAAAAGTTAAGATGTCGGACAGAATCATACTTGACCCTTCAAAGAGGCAAGTTTATTTTATTTTCCGAAAACGTTTTAGTTTTTTTTAACTTAGAGAAAAACACTACTTTTCTTAAAGTACTAAAATCGGTGAAGTGGTTCTCACATAATCTGATTTTGTTTAAACCATTTTTTTACAAATTATACGATTGCATTGCATCAAGTAAGATTCTGCCGGACATCTTAAATTCTCAGATGGCGGAAAATTTTAATTACAATCTTTAAAGAGCAATCAATTCTCATCATGACTTTCTTTGTTTTACTAAAATCGGTTTAGTATTAACAAATTTATAAGGACATGAATGCAGACAGGATTGGCAATGCAATCGTATAATCTGTAAAACAATGGTTTAAACAAAAATAGATTTTGGGAGAACATTCACACCGATTTTACAAATTTGTACCTCGTTGTGTGGGGAAAAAATAGAGCTGTTTTATAAATTAAAAAAAAAACTAAAACATTTTCGGGAAATAAGAATAAATACGCCATTTGGAAGATTCAAGTGTCCACCATCCTAAATTTTAGGACTGTGATAAACTTTAATCGTGATCTTTAAAAAGAAATTAATTCTAATCAGAATGTTTTTTATTTAATCAAAATCGGTTCAGTAGTAATGAATTTATAAGGAAATAAATGCAGACATAATTGGAAAGGCACTCGTATAACATGCAAAACAATGGTTGTAGCAAAAATATATTTTTTTAAAACCACTGAACCGATTTTGCTGATTCATGTTGTGCGTGGCGAGAATGCAGATTTTTTACTAATTTAAAATAATAATTAAAACATGTTCACAACACAAGAATAAACGAGCATCTTTGAATGGTACAATTTAATTTCGTCCTTCATCTTAGATTTACAAAAAAAATACATTTAGTCAATACTCTGATTAATTCTCTGCCAAGTTCAATTTGTCTCATTAAAATCGATTGTATAGTTCAAAAGTTATAATGAAAAAAAATTGTCCGGTTTTTTTTGGCCCACCCGGTATATGTATAACATCTGCCCCTTGTGCTCTTTCGCGGTCAACAGGTCACTAAGATTAATAACCGTTGTAATGAATTAAATGGTTAATTAATGACTTAAGCTATTTAAATGACTGCGTTAGTGTGTTGTTTTATTTATTGAAAGGAAGTTGTGGATTCATGATTTCTTACTGTTTTTAGTGTATTTTTCAATGGCGATCTAATTTGGATTGATATAATTAGTAATTAATAAAATGGCGCCGGTGTAATCGTATGCAGAGTTATGATTATTAGTGGCAAAACAAACCATGCTTACATGCAAATTGCACAGTCAGGCGTCGCATATGTGGCGGTTTATATCAATTTTTACATCTTTTGCATGTGAAAAAGACACACGCAATTTTCGATTCAACTCCTTGGTAGAATCAATCTTAAATTGTTGTGCTACTTCGCGAACATTTTCTTGTACATTTAAATTAAACAAACTGATATATGTCGTTATTTGTACTTGATTGACTGAATGTAAATGACATTGCATTACACAACAGTCCTCCAGAGTATAGAAGGAGCGACACACACTCGGCTATATTTTAAATAAAATAAATACATAAATCTCTGAACATTTAAATTTAAAATTGTCAATCTAAATATTGCAATAGATATCGCGGAAGAAAAAAACCAAATAAATAATATGTATGTTTGTATGTAATATTACAGGACGGATAGAGAATGCACTTAAATTTTGTTTTGATCTCGATTTGATATGCCCTTGTTAGCAACGTAACCAATTGAATCATTAGATTAATGATCAAACTTAGATGTGTCATCTTCTATCTATCTGGCCTTCTTTGATCCATCTTTGGACATGGTACACGCCTAATATCTTCCACTCTTCTCTGTCTGTCGCCGTGTTCATCCACAGTTTACTGTTCATCCATCTAGCTCCCGCATTTCTTCAAATCGTGTCATTGGGGGTTTTTCCCTACTTCTTTTATTTCGATCGTCTCTCTGTCTGATATTATGACCGGCAAATTTCCATTTTAATTTTGTTACCACTCCTCTGACATCCCTTACTTTTGTTTTATTTCTTATCCATTCATATCTTTTTCTATCTGTTAGCTTTACATGTAACATTTTTGTCTTTCCATTAATCTTTGGCCTTTTGTTACCTTATCCATGTTTGATTTTGTAAGTGTCCAGGTCTGGGATCCATAGGTGAGTGCATAAACAATACATTGCTTTCGTTTTGAGTACTGAGGATATATATTTTTTTAACATTAACAGCTGAATTACCGAATGCTGCTCAGGCCAATCTTACTTGTCTCTTGATTTCAGTCGTTTGGTTTTCTATTTTTTGTTTAATAATTTGTCCCAGGTATTAGGGTGACCATACGTTCGGCTTTTTGGCAATCCAAAAGACCTTAAAAGGGAGGAATCTAGGGTGTTTAGAGCTCCAAGCTTAAAGTTAGCTCCCCCAAACAAAAAGAGCACAATTAATCAGGAACCTCAGGAACGAACTATACTTTTGAAATTAATCAAAATTTTTGCATTTTGGCAACATTTTTAACGAGATTTAGACTATTTTCCCTAAATTTTTTAAACTTTTTCAGTATTTTTTTTAATTTTGCAGAAAGTTTAGTCTTCTACAGCGGCACTTTTTGGTGCGTTTAGTGCTTAATTTTTTAATTTTCGCCTGCGATGACATTTTTTTTTCTAAAAACCTTCGCTCTAGCGCAATTTTTCTCAAAAGGTACCTACTTATTTTTATTCGATTTTCTAGTACCTACATAAATTTGTTCTAGATTGCAACTTTTTATTTATCTTGTATGTTATGTTTTTCAGGCCTTTCGGTCACAAGAGACTTTTTTTTGATCATCAAATTTTTTAAGGACGGTTTTTTAAAATGACCTGTCTTGTCCGGCTTTTTTATCGAAAATCCGGCTTTTTTGTCTCTGACGTCCTGCTTTTACGCAAGTAATATCCCTGGAATAATAACATCTCATCTTGTTTGTAATAACAAATATATTGCTGACGCCGTACATTGAAGTTTATATATGCACCCAAATGGTCTAATTAGGTATCATTATACTTTTACAAGTTGTATTGGTCATTTTAGTTATAAGTATTTTTTGTAGTCTTTTCAAATAAAAAGTTTTTTAAAAGCTACGTCACCGGACTTCGTATTTAATTGGCGCTGCGAACAGGATAGTGCGATTTCGTCCTTTATCGGTTTTCCGTTGTACGAAAGTGACTTTTAAGTCTTAGTGCGCTATTCAAACCGAACTTTACGTCCCGTACGAATTGTGAACTTTTTCTTAAAAGAAAATACCTTTTACGACGTCGAACGTAAAGAAGTGTTGTGGAATAAAGCCTGGAGTTGAAGCTAGTGACGTCTACCGTGTTGTATGAGTCCCGCCGAAGCCAAAAGCCTAACCAACGACACATCCCTACTGAGCCCGGTGTCATAGGCAGAAAAGCTAAAGTCAACCCCCATTTATAGGATTCCTTTTGGTGGCGTAACCTCTACAGAACAAGCCTTATGGATTTATCCTCGATTGTTATGTAAGTTTTTTTGACTTTCTTGATGCCTAGGCGATTAAAGAATATTTTAGAAAAGAACAAAACAAAACTAGGATTAGGAGCAGAAAATAAGAAAGAAAACGTTAAAACTGAAATTGAAAACTATCTAGCAAGTTTGAAGAAACCGTCTTTAAATTTAAATTTTGAGCAAATAAGTAGTTTGCAAAGTAGTTTAAGAAATTTAAGTGGTCAGTCGACATCGAGACTAGACACTCAACAGCAATTAGAAAGTATAGAAGAAAGTTTAGAAGAAAATACTGAAAATAATTTAGAAAATAGATTTTTAGAAAATTTTGATTCTTTAAATTTTGCAAATTTAAACACTAGTTTTAACAGTAGTTTAAGTAGCGTTAGTAGTAACCAATTAGATAACACTTTACAAAACGAAGAACTTTCTAACACAATGGAAAATCTTAAATTTTACACGTCATTGTTGCCCACATTTGATGGCAGTCAATCCCATTTAGAAAGTTTTTTGATTTCTGTACAAGAATTTTATGAACTTTATTTTGGTAATTCTATTGAGCAACAAAAATTGGTCCTGTCTGCCATAAAATCGAAACTGGTAGGCAAAGCTCAAAATTTTCTATTAGAAAGGCCAGATTTAAATACTTTTGAAAAAATTAAGTTAGCTTTAAGACAAAAATTTGGTGATCCAATTAATCACGAAATTTTGATGCAAGAACTTCAGTACATTAAAATTGACGCAAACGAAGACATTTTGCAGTTTATCGATAGACTTAAGGCCTTTTGCCAAAGAATTTTTGGAAAAATTCAATGTGAAGTAGCAGATAACGCACAAAAGTTACTGCTTATATCTCAAGTAGAAAAAGTATCTGTTTTAATTTTGACCGCAAACTCCCCAGACTCTTTAAAAACGCTTCTTATGCTTAAAACTCCTGCAACTTTAGACGAAGCCTACAAGGACGTCATGAGTAATAACATAGTAGAAGCGCAAGTCAATTTTACAAGTAATAACTCGAACTTGCACAAAGGAAATAATTCATTTTTAAAACCCAACAATAACTTTAGACAAAACCAAAATTTTAATCGCAACCCCCAAACTAATCAAATAAGACCAAAACCACCCCAACAACGTTTTAACCCGTTTATGCAACCTTTTTCGAACCCTCAGTTTACCAGACAATTTAATTTTAATCCACCTTTTAACTCTCAATTTAGACAACCTAACTTTAATTTTAATCAACCTAGACCTTTTCAAAATCAACCTCAAAATTTTCAAAATTTTGGAAGACCAACTAACGCCTTCGCCCCACAAAATAAACCCATTTTAGACAAGCCAACCCCTATGTCGACATCAACAATTGGTCCGTCAAGGCAACACTATCAAAGACCCCCATACAATCGACCTTCAGGAATTTTTAAACCCTCAGGATTTTTGACAAATGTAGAAACATACCCAGAACAAACTTACGAACAAAACTACGAACAAACCTACGAACAAACCTGTGAAAATCAAACTTACAATAATTATAGTGAAGAAAACCCTGACTATTTTTACGATCCTCATTTTTATAACGAAGAACCCACTAGCCAACAAGAAAACTGCTCTTACGAACATAATTTACAAACAAACGCCGCAAGCGAAAATTTTCAGGAAACAGCCTTGGATCCCCCGTCGACTTAAATAACGTTGCCCGACAAATCGAACTACCATATTTTTATTTACCAAAAACGCAAATAACAATTCTTATCGATTCAGGAGCCTCAGACTCTATAATCTCCCCAAAAATAGCCAAAATGTACCCCGATAATATATTTTTTGAACCTTTTGAAGTAACTGCCTGCAGAAAGACATACAAAGAAAATCAAAATTTAAAATTAAATTTATTACAAGAACTAGGAATAAACGAAAATTTTAAAATGCGTGTTTTAGACTGGCATAAGGACTTTGATGCATTAATAGGCTCAAGAGACCTTAAAAATTTAAACGGTATAGTCGACTTTGAAAATAGAATATTAACTTTAAACAAAATTAACATTCCTTTTTCGTTAGCCTATAACGAACCTTTAAAGCAGCCGATTCAAAATTTTCATGTCAATTCCTTGATAGTCCCTGTCAATTACAAAAAAGGCACTGCACTTTTGCCCTCTTTTTCTATAAATGATCACATTATTCCCGACAGTCTCGTAAAAATCGAAAACGGTTTTTGCAAAATCCCCAATCCAAACCCAAACGTCAATATTAACTTTCACGATCGAGTCAAGGTCATACCTCAAGAACAATTCGATATAATTGACCCCCCTAATCAATACAACACAGCCTTCGACCCTGACACACAATTAAGACTAGATCATCTCACGCCTCTTGAAAAATCTAAAATTTTGCCTCTTTGTAAGGAATTCAAAGACATTATGTATAACGAAAATTGTGACCTTTCTTTTACAAGTCAAACTAAACATTTTATCCGCACGACAAACGACCGTCCTATCTATGTTAAATCTTTTCGACATCCTCCAGCAATGAATGCTGAAATTCAAAGTCAAATTCAAAAGCTTCTTGACAATAAAATCATTCGTCCCTCCATTTCTCCCTATTCTGCACCTGTTTGGATAGTTCCAAAAAAAGCAGATGCTTCTGGAAAGAAGAAATTTAGGTTAGTCATCGACTACCGCCGCTTGAACGATGAAACTATTGAGGACAAGTGGCCTCTTCCAAGAATAGACGAGATCCTGGATAATCTAGGAAAATGTACCTACTTCACGACCCTTGACCTTGCCCAAGGTTTTCACCAAATAGAAATGGATCCTAAATCCATCGAGAAAACTGCTTTCACAGTTAATAACGGCCATTTTGAATACTTGCGCATGCCTTTTGGCTTAAAAAACGCCCCCGCCACATTCCAAAGAATGATGGACGAAGTCCTTAGGGACTACCTGTACAAATTCTGCTTTGTCTACATGGATGACGTAGTCATATTTTCAAAATCTTTATCAGAACACATTGATCATATTAGAATCATATTTAAAAGATTAAAAGAAGTAAACCTAAAAATACAGCCAGACAAATCAGAGTTTCTACAAAAAGAAGTTGCATTTTTAGGGCATATCATAACGCCGGAAGGTATTAAACCGAATCCAATGAAAATCGACGCGATCATACGTTACCCTATACCTAGAACACAAAAAGAAATAAAATCTTTCTTAGGTCTCGTAGGATACTACCGCAGATTCATAAAGAACTTTTCTAAAATTACATTTCCTCTCACGCGATGTCTACGAAAAGGGAGCGAAATTAATATTAAAAATCAGGAATATCAAAATGCTTTTCAAAAATGTAAGGAACTTATAACAAACTCTCCCGTTCTTCAATATCCCGACTTTACAAAACCCTTTATACTTACGACAGACGCCTCAAACATAGCTCTAGGCTCTGTCCTTTCGCAAAATAATAAACCGATCGCATATTACTCCAGAACTTTAAATTCAGCCGAGAAAAACTACTCTACTATAGAAAAAGAACTCCTTGCTATTCTAGAATCAACAAAACACTTTAGACCTTATCTTTACGGACAAAAATTCACCATAGAAACCGATCACAATCCATTAGTTTGGCTGTCAAAAATTCAAGAGCCAAACTCCCGTTTAATTCGTTGGAAACTTAAACTAGAGGAGTACAACTTCGAAATAAAATACAAAAAAGGCAAAGAAAATGTCGTTGCTGACGCACTCTCAAGAATAGACATCAACACCCACGAAACAAATGACGTCATGTCTATATCCCCTAACGTCGATCACTCAGTTGCGGACCTAACCGATTTTAATCTCTCCGATTACGTCATTAACGAAATTTACCAAGAAACACAAACCAACCTAACTCGCCTTAATGAAATGACAAAACCATCTACATCAAACTTAAATCCTTCTCAACCAATTGAAACTGACAAAGTTCAGAATGATAACGACTCTGACGTCACCGTTCACTCGAACAACGACACAGACGGAAAATACCTACCGATTTCAGAATTACCCCTAAATTACGCAACTAATCGATTAATAATCGATTACGGTAAAGAATACAAACATTTCCATACAAACCCGTTTAAGAAAAATCATAACTTTGTGCGAATAAACAAAGATCAGCAACAAGGATGCATTCTTAAAATCTTAAAAGAAATAGTAAAACCCGATTCACTTTTCACGGTTTATATCCCAAATAATGAACTCAAACTCGAATTTCAAAGAATAGTTAGCTCAATTTTAAACCCTCATGCAAAACTTATTTTTTCAAACATTTATGTAACAGATGTCATTAATACCGAACAGCAAACAGAAATAATAGCAAATTACCACAAATCTAATCATAACGGCATAACTGAAACCTACAATCATTTAAAACAAAAATATTATTGGCCTAAACTAAGAGACTCTATTACCAACTTTATAAACACCTGCGAAATATGCCTACAGAATAAGTACGAAAGACACCCTTACAAAATAGCATATGAAGGACCCTTATTGGCCGAAAAACCTTTTAAAACTCTTCATATGGACGTTTTTCGATTTTCAAATTGTCAATTTTTAACTATCATTGATTCATTTTCAAAATATGCACAAGCTTATTTTATCTCCGATCGAAACGCCGTTACTATCCTTAGCAAATTAAGACATTATTTTTCCCACCATAACACCTGTCAAAAAATTGTGACAGATAAAGGAACTGAGTTTGACAACAATCTCCTTAAAGAGTTCTGTCAACTATTTTGTATCGATTTACATTATACAACACCCGCTAACTCCTCTTCTAATAGCCCCATCGAAAGGTTACATTCAACTTTGTTAGAAAAATTACGTATCTTGAAAATGCAAAATCCCGATGAGACACCTCAAAACATAATGACGTCAGCCATCTTAATATATAACCAAAGTATTCACTCTACTACCGGTTGTTCCCCCTTTTCAATTTTATATGGCCCTTATGTGAACGAACCAAACATAAATAACGACCTCACTCTTTTTGAACAATATAATGAACAACGAAAGAAAGAACTAATACCTTTTCACGATCAAGTTTTCAAAAAAGCATATCAAAAACAGTTACACACCACACAAAAACAAAATAAAAACACCGAAGAGCCCCCTCAAATTCAAAAAGATCAAACTATCTTTAGAAAAAACACCCTTCGAAATAAAATGAACCCCCAATTTATCCCTACCAAAGTAACTAACGTCAATAAAAATGTTATAACTGGTATCTCAAAAACTAAACCAATTAACACACATGTCAGAAAAATAAAAAGACTCAGGAAAAAACCTAAATCATTCCAGGTTCCTGATCCTGTCCCTCCTGACATTGACGAACCTCAACCAGGCCCTTCAGGTCAATAGATTGGACAATAATGGATTCTACACCGAAGAAATCTCTCCTTCTTTAGTTGTAAGCCATTATCATACTATGTACATACCTTTTAATATGACAAAAATTAAAACGTCTCTAAGCCAACTTTTTACTACTAATTCCCTATTTTTATCCCCTTTAGCCAATCAAGTTAATAATACTTTATTAAAAATACAATTTCAATTCCTTGAATCATGCTTAAACGATACGTACAATACTTATGAAAAACTAAATTCTTTAGAAAACAATGAACTTAGAAAGAAACGTGGTTTATTCAACCTACTGGGAAGCGGTATTAAATTTGTCACAGGAAACCTAGATGATACCGACCTAGACACAATAACGCAGAACTTACAAATACTGAAACAAAATCAAATTAACACGATGCACAAGATAAATGACCTTAGTTCATTTGCCGGGAATATTATAAACAAATTCCAGGAAAATGTAAACATTATAAATAAAAACGCAAAATGCATTCGCTTCGAAATTTTAAAATTGAATAATGAAATCACGTTATTACTCAGTATGCAAAACCAAATTTTACAAATCTCAAAACTAAACAAATTTTTGGAAAAAATGCTGAGAATGATATCTTTTGCGCATCTGCAAACTTTAGATTTAGAAATTTTGAATGTCAATGAAATTAGGGAAATTTGGCAATATTTGACAGCTCATTATCCAAAAAATTCTCTATGGCCACTAAAACACCTGTCAGAATTAACTCTTATATGTAAAACTGGCCTTATTCTGTTAAAAGATATGTCAATCATTGTAGTGAAAATACCAATCTTTGAAAAATATTCTTGTAGTCTTAAGATAGTTTATCCAATACCTAATAATGAATCAAAAATATTAATTAGCCCCAGTAAATACTATTGTAACAATTTATGGTATCAGCAATGCTCTGAAATTAACTCAAATTGGATTTGTTTCAACCCCATTGCACATAGTTGCCTTTTACCAAAAAATTGCCCTTTCGCCACAGTAAAAAATAATTTTCAAATTCACACTTTAACTTATAAAAGTGGTCTACTTTTCTGTACAAAAAACTCCGAAACAATTTACGAAAATTGCTTCCAGTTTCAGAAAACCACACTTCAAAACTGTTATCTTATTAACAGCCAGTGCGACATAATAATTAATCAAAATAAATATTCATTATCAATAAATAACATTTCTGTTTCATTGCCAGATATAATAAAGCTTCCTGAAACAAACTTGTCTATCAATTTGCAGATAAGACATTTAGAAAACCCGCAAAAAATGCAGGAAGACCTTTTGGATCCTTTAGTCCTACAGGAACTTAATTTTGAAAGCCAAAATTACATTATCTTGATATTTATTTTTATTTTCTATTTTTGGCGAAAACAAAAAACCTCAAAGACAAAAAATATTCCCTTAAGGGTTCTCCAAAAACTCATCAACGAGGACGTTGACGAAACTAAGGGTGGAGGAGTAATATCCCTGGAATAATAACATCTCATCTTGTTTGTAATAACAAATATATTGCTGACGCCGTACATTGAAGTTTATATATGCACCCAAATGGTCTAATTAGGTATCATTATACTTTTACAAGTTGTATTGGTCATTTTAGTTATAAGTATTTTTTGTAGTCTTTTCAAATAAAAAGTTTTTTAAAAGCTACGTCACCGGACTTCGTATTTAATTCGCAAAACCCAAATGGTCACCCTACAGGTATATATTATATTCCTCTACTTCTATCTCGATTTGATATGCCCTTGTTAGCAACGTAACCAATTGAATCATTAGATTAATGATCAAACTTAGATGTGTCATCTTCTATCTATCTGGCCTTCTTTGATCCATCTTTGGACATGGTACACGCCTAATATCTTCCACTCTTCTCTGTCTGTCGCCGTGTTCATCCACAGTTTACTGTTCATCCATCTAGCTCCCGCATTTCTTCAAATCGTGTCATAGGGGGTTTTTCCCTACTTCTTGTATTTCGATTTCTCTGTCTGATATTATGACCGGCAAATTTCCATTTTAATTTTGTTACCACTCCTCTGACATCCCTTACTTTTGTTTTATTTCTTATCCATTCATATCTTTTTCTATCTGTTAGCTTTACATGTAACATTTTCGTCTTTCCATTAATCTTTGGCCTTTTGTTACCTTATCCATGTTTGATTTTGTAAGTGTCCAGGTCTGGGATCCATAGGTGAGTGCATAAACAATACATTGCTTTCGCTTTGAGTACTGAGGATAAATATTTTTTTAACATTAACAGCTGAATTACCGAATGCTGCTCAGGCCAATCTTACTAGTCTCTTGATTTCAGTCGTTTGGTTTTCTATTTTTTGTTTAATAATTTGTCCCAGGTATTAGGGTGACCATACGTTCGGCTTTTTGGCAATCCAAAAGACCTTAAAAGGGAGGAATCTAGGGTGTTTACAGCTCCAAGCTTAAAGTTAGCTCCCCCAAACAAAAAGAGCACAATTAATCAGGAACCTCAGGAACGAACTATACTTTTGAAATTAATCAAAGTTTTTGCATTTTGGCAACATTTTTAACGAGATTTAGACTATTTTCCTCAAATTTTTTAAACTTTTTCAGTATTTTTTTTAATTTTGCAGAAAGTTTAGTCTTCTACAGCGGCACAGCTTAATTTTTTAATTTTCGCCTGCGATGACATTTTTTTTTTCTAAAAACCTTTGCTCTAGCGCAATTTTTCTCAAAAGGTACCTACTTATTTTTATTCGATTTTCTAGTACCTACATAAATTTTTTCTAGATTGCAACTTTTTATTTATCTTGTGTGTTATGTTTTTCAGGCCTTTCGGTCACAAGAGACTTTTTTTTTTGATCATCACATTTTTTAAGGACGGTTTTTTAAAATGACCTGTCTTGTCCGGCTTTTTTATCGAAAATACGGCTTTTTTGTCTCTGACGTCCTGCTTTTACACAAAACCCAAATGGTCACCCTACAGGTATATATTATATTCCTCTACTTGTTCTATTTTCTCTTGGGTTATTCTTATCGTGATATCTTCATCTGTGTTTGTTATGATTTTAGTTTATGTGCAGTTCATACTCAAGCCTATATTTTTAGCTGCTGTATCCAGTTCTTCCAGCATTTTGATCAGTTCTTCTTTCTTATCTGTTATTAGGATGTGTCATACATATTTTAATTCTAGTTTTATTCTGTCAGAGATAAATCTGTGTTTTCTAATTTTGGTTAACTTTGCTATTATTTTATGTCTCCTTGGCTCCTATAATATCGATGGAATCATTTACATAACTTTAGGTGTTCTTCAGATACAGATCCCTGAGCGGAAGTAACACTAAGTGATCCTATTCTTACTAGCCTGATCGTTTAGCTTCTTAATTAGTTACTAAGTGTTTTACCTTAGATTAGATCACGCTAACATATTTTAATTTTAGTTTTATTTTCTCAGATATAAATCTGTGTTTGCTAATTTTGGGTGAGTGATAGCGAAACTTTATGTCTTCTTGCCTCCATAATATCAATATTTGGAATCATTTAACCTAAATAATTTAAATTTTTACTTCATGTTACACTTCCTTTTGAGGTGTTGTTATTTTTTATCAGTTTGTTATTATGACTAGCTTTATTTTTGTTTATTATTGATATTCTCTACTCATTCAGTCTTAATTTTCTATTAATAACTTTAGGTGTTCTTAAGATACAGATCCTTGAGCGGAAGTATCTCTAACTTATCCTATTCTTACTAGCCTGATCGTTTAGATTCTTAATTAGTTATTAAGTGTTTTAATTATCCGACTCCTTCGATGTTTTCCTAGAGCTTGTATCATTGCAAACGCTTCCCTGTAGCCGATAAAGAATACTAATAATATATTTAAAACCTAAATGTCTGGCAGATGCACCAGCATTTTGAAAAGGAACTTTTTTTAATAGTCGTGAAGGACAAAAGTCACTCGAGTGGGCAATGGCCAAATGATTCGTTTTTCCAAGGTTTTGGGAGTGCAGGCAGTGTTGGCAGCTGTTTCAATAATTACCTTTCAGGTAACGATAAGTTTATTTTCAAAGAGAACAACATGCGCTTCAATTATTATTGCCGACTGTAAAATGTATTTATTTTGGAAATACCCGCATCTTTAAAGTGTTGATCAGGGTTCGGCTCTGTTTGGTGCGTGCGTTTTCGTGCATCACAAAATACCTACCCAAAAAATAAATGAAACGCAAACCAAGTAATACTCACGGGATCTTCCTAGAAACTAACTGGAAACTAAGTGAGACCGGAAATTGCACCAACCTACTGCGTGCTGTTTTTTTGTCATTACTGTTTGTACAAATCTTAATTGGAGCAAAAATGAGTTGGAGGTAGTGATGTAAATGGAAATGGAAATATTGGAAATTTCGTAAGGTGTCTCGGAAATATTGGGAATATTGGAAATTAGGGTTACTTCTTCAATTACGCAACGCAAAAATTCAGGATTTTTGACCCCCATGACGCATTTTCAAGAAAAACACATTAAAATAACATTGAGTGTAACGCAAGGCCAAAACCCACCTCCCCCCCTTGAGCGTTACGTAATTTAAGGATAGACCCTTATAAGCATTAAACTTACTGTAGAACAATTTTTATTTCCGATACTATTGAAGATTTTAAGGAAGTAGACTGGCAAGACGATGTTATTAAGTGTGATGCTGATGACAGCGATGAAGATATGTCTCTTGGTCGACTAGTGCAGTGTGTCAAGAATGAGATTGTTTTTATACAAATTTTACCTTATTTCTGTATATTTGTTTAAAGAATAACTCCTGATTTGTGTTCATGTATAAGCCTTCTGCGTTTTCCGGTGTTTTGTTATGATTTTATAAATAAATATTCCTTTTTTTCTTATTTTTTTAATATTTCCAATATTTCCAATGTTTCAGGAAATATTTCCGAAAATATATTTCTGAAAATTTTACAACACTAGTTGGAGGTGATAATTTAAAAGAAAATTTTGAAGCCTACGATATAAATGGATATATGTGCAAAACTAACCAGGCGTGTTGAACCGAACTGATATTTTGCCTGTAGATTACGCACGAAATTGAATGGTTTTAGACTTGCGCACCAAACAAGACGCACGAAAAACTACCATATTGTGCCAGGATCTCAACAAGGCCACTTTTGTCTGCAATATTATCACCTGTTTCCAACAGATTTTTTTTGCCAATTAAATGTAGTTTTAAAGTGTGTTATATACTTACCTTTATCACAAATAATGCAGGTATCTTTAACTTTATTTTTCAGTTAAGGTCGAAGGGCTGATCAATAACAAAAAAATTTTATAGGTCCTTAGGTATTCAATATTTTTGTAGGTCCAGTCAGTCCTTATTGGGGTTTTAAGGAATATGAAGTGATGACCAACAAGAAAAGCACCGAACAAACCTATCCAAACCTTAAAGGTCCTGCGAAGTCCTTATAAGCCCTGCCACGTCCTGATTGTTACTAATCCTTATCAGTCCTTAGTGGTCTTTAAAAGTCCTGTCGAGATTTTGTACAGATCATTACATATTGATCAGCCCCTCGGTTAAAGTTTTTAGGGCACTAAAATACCTGAACACACTTCGGAAACCCAACAGAAGACAACCAGACTGCTAAAATATATAAAGCGCAAAACATAAAAAAAACATTAAATAATCTAGAAAATAAAGTAATCGATAAGAACTTATAAGACGAGTATTGTTAAACGTAATCAAAAGTTGGAAAACGTTATAACTAAAATGTATACTATATTTAGAATAAAATATATAGGCAAAGCGACACGAGTGCCAATACTTCAAATAAATGGTTTACTAGGTCAAGGATTCAGGAAAGGCATCATTAACCACATAACACGAAAACTATTAATAGCTAAATAAGCTTACACTCGAGTGCCATTTTTAGTGCAGTGTGAAACTAAAATTTATGTGTTAATTCACATTTAAGTAACAATTGCAATAAAGGTTGTTCTCTCAAAATAACGCCGATAATTGCTTTCTCACACTGATCTGAATCACATTCGGCATATTAAAGACCTTTATTTACCAGTAATTAAAGAGTCTTATTGCTATCATGCAGGAAGCCACCAATATCCTGCCAATTTAACATACTGAATTTTTCAGTTTTTGTGTCATCGGAAAGGTTACTGTTCATTAATTGTTTTGTTGCATTGTGTGTATCCTTGGTCATTTAAACCACTTTCACAAAAATTAAGAATAATTCTTTTAACATTAATTCGTTTTTCTTTATCGTCAACAACCAACAAATTAATTAAACTGTCTGTTCGAATTATTTTATTATTTAATTTTTAGGTACATAAGTGCTTAAATGCAGTGATTGACCTTTTATGCAATTTTACAATGATGTGTAACACATAGAAATTAATGACAAGCCAACATGACTATTAGGCGTTTCAAATTGCCATACACTTAATTTATAATTACAGTTAACTGGTTTCATTCATCAAGCAATATTAAACATAAAAAATTGTATTACCTAGATTAAACATTTAATTTTTCAAGTTAATAAGCGTTTTCTTTTCGCTTCTATCGGTGTTTACATTGTAAGAAAGTTGTAATTAACTATTAGACCAGACAGTCACTCAATTCCTCGATCTCTGCCCATTCAATTTTCGAAACCTGTATTTAAACTTGTCGATTCGACATCCCGAACAGAATTTTTTAACCTTCTTTCATATTTTTCATCGCATCACAGACTTACTTTATCAAAAAGAACACAATATACTTTATTTATAGATTTTTATGCCATATATGACATCGAATTCAATTTCCCATCAAATATTGATTGATTGTTGGATTGGATAATATAGCATATTTGTTTTCTAATTTAGCACGTTTAAGTCGATCTCCTTTAGGAGGTTTCTTGTTCTAAAGAAGGGTGGTGTTAGGTGTGAGCAGCTGATTTGTCGGCTTCATCACCGTCTGAAATTGGGCTTATTCTTGTGCAGGTCTTTCCTTAGTGTGAATTGACCGGTTGTGAGTTTCGTCACCGCTCTGATTTCTTTTCCATTTACCTTAAGTACACTGGTAAGTAATGTCGATGAATGAAGGAATTTCACGATTCTCTTCCTGTGATTTTGACTTGGTATTGAATGCTACTGGTTTCGATATTTTCCATGTGTCGAGTATGGGGACATCTCCATTCTATTTAAAAAAATTAACCACAATATTTTAAAACTTCCGCCACAGAGAGTATGTATGGAACTATCGGATTCAGAATACCCTTTGAAAAACCTAAATGTACATATATTATAACAACATTCGTTATTTGTCTTGGTGGATATTTTTGAAGTCTATGAACCGGGCATAGCAGACGACCCGCCGAGGTCAGAGGTACAGTTAGAGGAGATGGGTACTAACTTCGCGGTACTACTCCGAAGACTTTCTACCCCGGCTTTAGCGTTAGCGCATCTCATGAAATAGTTGCCGATTAATTTAATAGTATGCTTTTGATAATATCGTGCATCGTAAACTCTTCAAAATTATCCTCCCGTATTTATTCTATAATTTTAATCTCGAAATTTTCGTTCAGAACTTTCTATGATATCAGCATTAGTTTTAGCTCACACATATACTATACTATAGTAGTGTGAGCTATGGTGATCCTAATTTTTTCGAGGAAAAAAAAGTTGCTCCGATTTCAAAATTTTTTATATATCTTTGCGTTTCAGATGATTTTGAAACTTTTTTGTTGCGCCGTCTGTCTGTCTGTCTGTCTGTATGTCTGTCTGTCTGTCTGTCTGTCTGTCTGTCTGTCTGTCTGTCTGTGTGTCTGTATGTCTGTCTGTAACGACCAACGCGCATAACTCAAAAACCGCTTGCCCGATTTTAATGAAATTTGGTACCCAGGCTGGGTTTTGGGTCGAGATGGTCCCATTTAAAAATGAACAAAATCCACCGAACACAAGCCAAATAAAAGGGTGGGGGTAGATTTCAAAAATTAGAGTTTATGAAAAAATATGGCGTGTGTGATATCAAACGAAAGGTAATTGAGTCTGGAGTTAAACAAAATACATTTTAGTTTATTTAAAAAAAAGGGGGGGGGTAAATTCCAAAAATTAGTGTTTAAGTGGAAATATGGCGTGTGTGATATCAAACGAAAGGTAATTGAGTCTGGAGTTAAACAAAATACATTTTAGTTTAAAAAAAAAGGGTGGGGGTAGATTTGAAAAATTAGAGTTTAAGTCAAAACATGGCTTGTGTGGTATCAAACGAAAGGTAATTGAGTCTGGAGTTCAATAAAACATACTTCAGTTTTTAGTTATATTAGCTTTCACGTAGATACACTATAACTATAGTACCCAGTGTGAGCTTAGGTGCCCATAGATTGGCAGAGTATTTTTTTTGCATTTTTGGTGATAAATACTACTGTGTGTTACTTTTTCAATTATTTCATTATCGGTTCGGTTCGGTTCGGTTAAATATTTTTCTACAATAGCTGTTGTTTAGCTCGGAAATGTTTAAATTTTGGATTGCTTGGCTTGTCGTTCAGTTATGAGTCTGCGATTTTATCAAAACTAGTTGCAAAGAGAATTTCTTATGTTTGATTTATTTCTTTATGAAGGACGTTGTAACGTTTATCATGTCTTGCATTGTTTCTAAATGATTGACCTATGGTCACACGGCGCCGTTGAAGTTTATTCAAAAAATCAGCTACAAACATGTCTAGAGTCTTCTGCATTATTTTGCTATATATTTAAGGTTTTCCCCAGTTTTTGTAACCTTTTTTTTAATGGTTTTGGTATTCGTTTTTTCGCATTTTTTTTCAATCATCTTTTGTTTTGCTCTTTATTTCAAATTTACTTTTTACAGAATAAATTTGTAATTCTGTCGCCCTTTCTTCTGCATTAAGTACTACCTATTACCTATTCAACTGCAGCTATTAATGTTGTTTTCATGAGTTCAAAATGATTTTCTGTTTTAAATTCCTTTGTGGTTTTTCAATCTATTTCTTTATGAAGGTCGTTGCTGCGTTTATCATTTCTTGGATTGTTTCTAAACGATTGACCTACACGTCGCTGAAGTTTATCACTTAACAATTTGGATAGCAATAAACTAACAAGCACTTTGATTCTTTGACTTATTTTCTTCTTCTATTGAATTCTATCCAATCAAAAGACCGTTTGTCATGTGGCTAATTAACCATTGAGTATGTTGCTCTTTCTTACGTTTATTCCTGTATCCGCCATTTATCTGCGATCCTGCTATCTAACGAGACGTTGAAATTTTCAGGTGTTTGTTGCAGGTTGAATAGCAGTTAACTTAGTGTTTTTAAATACACTTGCCTGGGAACATTAATAGAGTTTGTTTAAAAATTCTGATCGATAGCTTAGATATACCAAGTCAAATGCAAAGTGGAATTTTCCGAAATTTTTACAAACGTGAGTGTCTAGCAATTTGTTACGAGAATTTAAATGAGCATTACTTATGTAGTTTTTTATTATTTTTTTTCTCCTTTTACACATAATTTATTTGATTTATGTTTTATAGAGTGGGGGAATTATAAATTTCAAGAATGATACATTTGAGATTGTAGGATTCTGTCACAGCTATAACCGTACAAGCTGTAAGATTTTGAGAATTTCTGTTTTTATTATACATTTCGCGGTCCCCCTCTGTCATACCTGTCACAAAATTTAGAAAAAATATATATATTTTCAAATTTGAATATGTTATCGTAATGATGTTGACTTCACAAAAATTCAATTTTCTATTTAAAGTTTTGCCTTGAAGTCGTTTAAGGTTTAACTGTTTTTTTTTTCTCCTTGTTACATTAGATATCATTTATATTGCTTTAATTTTATTAATGTTACTGTGGTTTTACTAATTGCCGGAAACTAAAAGTTGTCAATGAAAAATATATGTTTTTTTTATTAATTAGTAATAACATTACTGGTACCTGAGCTTTTAATTTTTTCAAACCCCATAAGACACATATTAATTCATTAAGAACGTAATAATGCGTAAAATTATTAATTACTGTATTACCTATAGTACCATGAGAAAGTAAAAAGTTTTAGGTAACTATGAAATTTTGCGTAGTGTACTGTATGTGTCTAAAGTCATAAAGATTTTTAACGATTTCTAAAAATTTCATTACATAAGCAGTAATGGCTAAATGCGAATTTTATGGCTTATTAAAAAGCAAAAGAACTCGCCCTCTGCGGACACTACTATAGCGTGCAGCTTTTCCTTTTCCAAATGCATAAAATATGAGTACTATTTTCCTAACCATCGATATCAAACGAAAAACAATAGAGTTACCGCTGATAGTAGTATCTTTACTTAATTTTTAAAAATATACACTTTGTGTTATAAAAATTGTAAATTAGAATTAATGTCAAAAGAAAAAAACTCAAATAACTATTAGTCAAAAACTATGTTATTTTAACAAACGTGGAATTTCGTACCCGTGAATTTAAAAATCCAACAAGTTTCGTGGCTAATCGGGCAAAAAGGAGTTTTTTGTTTCCCTTATATTTTTCCGTGGGTAGCCTGAAAGCTTAACCTCACGGGGGTCCAAGATCTAATGGACACCTAATAAGTGTTGACAGTTAACCGTTTCGTCCTCAGAACACTGCTGGTCAATGTGACAAATCTTGCGAAGTTAATCAGACGGTTTTGTCTCTAATTAAATGTAATTAGTGAGAGAACTATAGCAAGAAGCGCCATCTACTGAGATACGAGAGAAATAAAAAACCAAAAGCAGGCGAAAACACTGCTATATAATATCGATCAATGAAAAAAGATCGAATGCAAATAAAAGAAAACAACTATAGTCCGTGACCTACGACAGCTCTTTGTCTTTCAGGCCGGATCAACACAGATTGCATTTTTACCCGTCTTCAAGACAGTGAGCGTCAATCAACGGAATTTTTAAGCCAAATAATACTAACAAACGTGAAATTTCGTACCCGTGAATTTAAAAATCAAACAAGTTTCGTGGCTAATCGGGCAAAAAGGAGTTTTTTGTTTCCCTTATATTTTTCCGTGGGTAGCCTGAAAGCTTAACCTCACGGGGGTCCAAGAATAAAGTATTGTTCATACTCGTATTAGTCTTTTGTTTTTGATTAGTCTTTGTCCTTTGATTAGTCTTAGCTGTCTTAAACAAAATCGGGTGTTCATACTCGTCTTTTGTTTTTGATTAGTCTTAGCTCGGTCATAACCCACTGAAAAAAAAAATCTATTTCAATAAAAAGGGCCCTTTTCAAAAGTCATTTTCTACACAAAACAATCTTATTTAACCTAATCTGTGCACGAAACACAGACACGAAAGAACAAAAGCGAAAAAGAAAATAAAAACAAATAAAATTTTGAGGTTAGGTTAAGATTTTCTGTTAAAATCATGATTAATGGCGGTAAATTCAAAATTTCGGCCGCGCGCTTGCGCTCTTCGGACGCCCTGTAAAAAAAAACAACAAATATCAGCTGATGTCTGTCACTCGTCTTAGTCGTTGTCCTAAGGATTGAAAGTTGGCAACTCTTAAGACAAAGACTAATCAAAAACAAAAGCAAAAACATTGTATGAACACTCCCATAAGAAACAGTGGTTTTAACTTTCTTATGACAAGACATATGACTAAACCAAGACAAAAGACTAGACAAAAGACGAGTATGAACGATCCATAAGTGTTGACAGTTAACCGTTTCGTCCTTATGGGACTCCTCAGAACACTGCTGGTCAATGTGACAAATCTTGCGAAGTTAATCAGTTATCAGTTATTTTCTTCAATATTAGAAATCTTGTAACATAAATCTAAACATCAAGATAAATTATTTGATAAAAAAAGGCCAATTATTGAAAAGAGGTCCCTAGAAATGCATATAAAAACATATTTTGAATTTTTTAGATGTTGTAGTTAAATTGAAAAATAGCTGTTTTTCGCTGAATCAATTTTGTGCTAGCTGCAAGTTACTTCGACACCCTACATCCTCTTAACATATTTTTAAAAAAAGAAGCATTTTGCAACCTGCATATTTGAACGAATATCAAAATAATTAACAGTCAATCTCTAAAAAACAGAATAAGAGGTGAAGCCACAATTTAATGAACAATGAAAAGCGAATACAAGATGCTGCAAATAAAATAGTAAAAATTAAAATGCAAGTAATAATATAGAGCAAAATTTATGGAAGACGCATCAAAATACTCTGCCAATATATGGGCCCCTAAGCTCACACTAGGTACTATAGTTATAGTGTACGTGTGAGCTAATATAACTAAAAACTGAAATATATTTTATTCAACTCCAGACTAAATTACCTTTTGTTTGATACCACACAAGCCATGTTTTGACTTTGAAATCTACCCCCACCCTTAAAAAAAACAAAAACTAAAATGTATTTTCTTAAACTCCGGACTCAATTACCTTTCGTTTGATATCACACACGCCATATTTTTACTTAAACTCTAATTTTTGAAATATACCCCCACCCTTTTTTTAAAATAAATTAAAATGTATTTTGTTACACTCCAGACTCAATTACCTTTCGTTTGATATCACACACGCCATATTTTCACATAAACTCTAATTTTTGAAATCTACCCCCACCCTTTTATTTGGTTTATGTTCGGTGGATTTTGTTCATTTTTAAATGGGACCATCTCGACCCGTTACAGACAGACATACAGACAGACAGACAGACATACAGACAGACAGACAGACAGACAGACGGCGCAACAAAAAAGTTTCAAAATCACCTGAAACGCAAAGATATATAAAAATTTTTGAAATCGGAGCAACTTTTTTTTTTCTCGAAAAAATTAGGATCACCATAGCTCACACTACTATAGTATAGTATATGTGTGAGCTAAAAATATCTGGCTGATAATAGCAAACAGAAGAAAAACAATTACAAAACAAAGGATCATAGAGAAGTTTTAGGAAAAAAAAATTGTCGTCTGTTCTGTTACGGATAATTGGAGACAGTCCAATGCGAAAACAGGCGGAAGATGTTAAGTAAGCTCTAGGAAAAGCTGAACCACAGGAAAATGAAATGAATTGATAGAAAAGAATCAAGCAGCTGGATAACACTTGTGCTTACAGGATGATGCAAGTTATAAAACTGATAGATGATCGTTATTACTGACTGATTTGTTTCAAAATTGTTCATTTTCTTTTTTAGTATTCTATCGATGTTCATAACATTATCGAACTTTTCCAATTCAAATGCCAGCCGAACGGTAGCGCGGTCTCTTTCCTGCAATATTTAAAGCGGCAAATATGATTTTCGACGGCTGAATAGTTTTACTGGGCTGATAGATCGTAATGTAGATTTTATCCATCATCGGATCGCGAGTCGCATATCGTCGTCAATCATGAAGTCTCCTACAATATTTATTTCCCTAAAAGGAAATCGATAGAAACCGTAGAAGTGAACAACTCCACAAAATTCAGATCGAATTAATTTACATGCGACAGATTTAAGTTTGAACTTTATATTTGGTTATAAAAGGTAAATTTAAAAAATAAATACATTAATTTAAATTTTAAAAGTGTAACACTACATTAGCTCAGTAATAACAAAAAACTATTCTATTGCTCCTTAAAACAACTAAAACTGTAAACTTTTTAAAAATTAAAAGAATTGACGGTCGAACATTTAATGCAATTAGGTTTAAGATAACTTAGGCAAAGTTTTAATCAAAACTTTTAACCTGAAAATAAAAAGACAGCGGTTAATAACAAATACTTAAAATTTCTTCATTTAAATCCGATAATTCCAGAATTGGACCGAGTCCGTTACTACTAAAATACTCTGATTTATTAATAATTGTTTTGTATTACCGTAGTAACAAACCCGACCTGCCAACGCTTTAATTAACAATAATTAACGGCTTCTAGTTAAAATTAACGTTACATAGTTTAGAAGATTCAAAATCGAGCTAACCGTGGTTTTTCTGTCTAATTAAATACCATTTACGGTTCGGTAATAGCTTTAACGATACAACAACCGCGCGTTAAAATAGAAACCTATGATCCACATTTGGGCGTTAAGTAAAAGTGTTGGGTTTACGCTATTATAAAGGATTTTTTCTTTGATCTTCCCTCAATGACGCAATGCCGATAGATTCCTTGACAGTTGTTTTGTAATTATAGAAATGTTCGTCGTCTTTTAAGAATAAAGCTTGCTCAATAGTATAGTATTTAAGATAAAAATGTTGTCACTTCTTTATTTTATTTGATTTATTATTTCAGACGCAAGCCGATTTAGCTTTTGCCTTCCAAGTTTACCTATACAGGATTCCAAATATTGAATTTTGCGAGTTCCATGTTATAGATATGTCTTCCTTGGATTGTTATCGATTTACTGATTTTTTAAAGGATTTAATTGAATTTGGACAAGCATAATGCTTTTTTTTAATTGTTTCTCGCTAATTTTTTATATTTGCATTTTCTTTTTCTCTTTTAGTCTCTTCTTCTCATTGATCGCTTTTTTTGCTCAACAATATTTTATTTAAATTCTAGCGATTTGTTTATTTATGGGTCTGTTTATTCAGAGCATCCCCCTTTTGTATCATTGCGTGTCTTTCTCCTGCCTAAAGCGATTTCCATTTAACTTCATAATTATGCCGAACAGTTATCATTCATGTTAGATTACAATCTCTGTATTACAACCTCGAAATCTTTTGGCCATCGTAATGTTTGGCATCACGATGAATTTAAATTGATATTTTAATTAAAAGCTTGAAAGGGCTGGTTATTATTTCGCAGTAATTGTTTTCCTTAAAACAATAACCTGGCACGCAATTATGTGGATGATTTTGTTTATTTTCCCTTATTCTGTATCCATTTCTATTTATATTCATTCTCATTGGCTTCTCTTAAGCGTCTTCTGTTAGTTTTTGTTTTGACTTTTCATTATTATTATTAATCTCTATTTGGTCTATTACTTCGGTACCCTTCTTTATATTTACTTGGCTTCTCCATCTTTTATGCCTACTGTGTCGTTTTCTACTTGACGTCTCCCAGTGACTTGCTTTTGCCGATGTTGTTTTTAGTTGTTGGTCTGTCATAGATGAACTTTTCTCCAATTCTTAACTTATTATTTTTATATCGATTTCTTGTATTTTTCTTTCTCTTCATACAATCATTCCATTTAGCTAGGGCAATATGTCACTTGCTTTGTCGTTTATTGTATGTATTTTTTTCTAAATTTGTTAATTTTATATTTTTCTATTGAATGTTTTCTAAGTAACATAACATAATAACAAATTAAATCTAAAAGTATTGATGTATGACCCATCTATGCTTCGTCACTCTCAAGAATTCAATTTAATGGTGATATGGCTGTTAATTCCTATTTTGTTCTTAGTAGCGATGTAATAAAATATCTGTTACAACCTGAATGTTTTTCTATGTCACACACAAGTAACAATTTATACCTCTGGACATCGTATCTAATTAAATCACGAATATACTTCCTTCTTTTTATATTCTTTGTTCGCGCATAGCGGAGCATGAATTGTATACACATATACGCGTACTTATCAACGCAGAATCAAGTTTCTTAACAGCCCGCGCATTTTCTCCTACTATGCAAGATCAATTAGACCTAGAAAATGTCCCTTTATTGTCTAAACATGGCATGCTTCCCTGTTGCGCGATCACATAATTCTTAAACGCGAGGTCAACGATATACATTATTGACGATTTATATTTAATGCCTGACTTTTCTAAAGTAGATGCGCATAATATAAGCATTATCTTTTATTGTTGTTCTTAACTTCTCAACTTTAACTGAATAACTAAAAAACGTCGTGGTTCACTCGAACTTTCAAAAGAAATTGTTTGCCACAACTGTCACGTTTCTTAAAATTTGGGAAAACTCTTCACTTACACTTTACAACCTACTATATCTATAGTAGGTATTGATCGGAATTTTAATACTATTAACAGTAGTTACTACTATAGCTTGACCACAATGTATCCTTCTCTTTTGTAAGTGCTTTCCTTAGTTTTTTATTAATAATGGGTTATCGGTTATATTTGTAAAATGTATTACTTTTCCCGATTTAACCATACCGGACATCTTGTAGATTCCACCTTCAATCGCTTATAATATTTCGCTATTTTACATCCATCTTGTTTTTCTGTTGCATATCTTATGTTATCTTTACTGTGTGGTTTACCATTTCCTTAATCACTTTAGTTCTCTATTCCTGATCTGCGTTCCAGTCTTCTTCAATTGTACAATAAGTTTAATCTTTTATCATTTTTCCTACTGTTGTAAACATCTCACTCCTTATTAGCAAATTATATTTTCCGTGTGTCGCTTTTTATTCGATAAAAAATTTCTTCTCATGTCTCGTTAATTTGCACTTTACAAACTTTTTCTGGTGTCGCATAGACGACAAGAATCGGACGCGTATATTGCACTTACAGGTTTGGCGTGGTGTAATTAATTATCTGTTTTTGGTTAGAACGTTGACTGTAAAACATTACCAAGATCAACAAGAGTATTTTCGTTTTTAGAATTGGATTCTTTTATCAGATTGATCGTCATCTTTGGATGTACAACCCAGGGTGTGTCTTGGACTTTTCTAGGATTAGTTGGCTCTACAGTTTCTGAGCTTTGATCAGAGATTTTCTTTTGCTTGGTCCTTGAATATGGATCTAGGTGCATGTCTCTTCGGGTCCCAAATAATAATAATAATAAATAAAATCAGCTTTGGTGGCTCTCATCATTTCTGGGAACCAGGCCACCGTAATCTGCTTATGTTAATAAACCGGACAATGTCAAGCTCTTTGTAGAGGCGGTAGAGTTCGAAGGTATAGCGCCAGCGCTATCTCGCCTTTCAAGAACCTGTATAACACCAACGATTTGGCCTATCCTCGTTCAACAGATTATTTATTTCTATTAGAAATTTGACGGCAATTTTCGTTTTTTATGTTGATTCTTAAACGAAGGGGATGACCAATCCCTGTTTAATCCCTAAATGCAACTTTAATGTAATTTTTAGAAAGAATCTCTATTTGATTAAAATTTGCACTTGTCTTTTAATATCAAACTCATTGTTTTTGACAATTTTCGATACCTTAAGGTAATATGAGTCCTAGACAGGGCTTAAAATAAAGAAAGTTTGATTTTCCTAGGTTTCTGAATAAATATTAGCTGGGTTTCTTTAATTAATTCATTGTCGTTGTTAAATTCTGTGTGTTCTTAATATTTGGTATTTCTTTTAAGGTAGTACATTTTGTTTGCGTAACGGTCAGTTGTGCATGTTTAAGTATTTTATTAAAATAGTGACCAGGGAATTAGTGGAATTGAAAGTAAAAAAATCTATATAGTAGGTAGAAAACTGATCCAATTTCGATGGTACGTTGGTTGGCAAATATCTTAAGCATTATTTGATAATTGCGTGAGACTAGATCATAAAATGTTGCATAAAACTGGGTCAAATCGAGATCCGATCTCAAATCCATAAAAAACTAGTATTGCAATTAATTCCCTAGGCTGCCGCTCGGGTGTACTATACGTAATTGTTTAATATTTACTGTTTCCTTCAATTGTACTGAATTTATCAAGAGTTATTTATTTGTTTGATCAGTTTTTTTTATTTGCCAAGTTGTCTACAGCAAGCGCCTTACTATTTAGGCCACACAAGCAAGTGCGTATAAAACATCGAGGCACGAATAATAAGTAATTTATTTCCAACCAGTTTTCAATTTTTACCGTGTAATCTTGCAGAATCCTCGTCGACATATCATCCATTAATTATATGCGGGGCTAGTTTTTGAAATGTTTTGCTTAATTCTAACTAATTGCTATAGTCTACTCATTTTGTCTCACTTTTTTTTAACCTTTTTGTCGCATGAAGTAATTTATTACATATTATTATTCTTTGTTAATGTTTTGTTTCATAAGCCTTAGTTCACTCAACGATTTGTCTCAGTCAAATATATTATATCTCAGTTTATTGATTGAGTTTAAATCTATGTGCATCTCTGTCTATTCCCATAACTGATGTAAGTCAAAGTATTATTTCCTTAATACGAGTACCGAGTGTTCCAAATTCAATGTTTTGGGGAGATGGCTATTTGCGAACCTCGATTTTTAAGAGAAGCGTAAAGCTTTAAAAATAACAACCCGTTTTAAAGCCACGGGCGATTTATGAAACGTCGGCATTTTGGGAAGGGACCTATACTTTTTTTATGATTGAGCAATATAAGAATATAATAGAATGAATAAAAATATAAAAAATAATAAACAATTGAAAAAATTCTTTGTTGGGTGATATGTGTATCATTTTAATGAAAATTTTACCATGAAATCAAAAATCGTTTTACAAAAAAATCACTAGATCTTTTAGTATCCTAGAAACTAAAAGTGATAGACAAAACGATAAAAATGAAGTTACACCAAATTTTCGTAAATATAAAAGTAGAATAAACCTCTTAAAACTTCTTCATGCTGCAAATATGATCTCACTTTTTCTATTGGCTATTGGCAATTTTATTTATTTTTAAAGTTTTTGTTTTGTACCTTTCCAGTTTTTTCACATAAGTTTTTGAAAAATACAAGTTTTTTTCCTAGCTTTTAAAAACAAAAAATTGTGCCTGGTCTATTTTCTTGAGTCGTTTTCACTAGTTATTAAAAGATAACATTTGAAACTGGAAATGATGATGAGGCCCTTCCTGAACATTATATTTTTGAACTGCATTGGGTGGTTGAACCTACCTTAACCAGTGAACTACCGTCTCGGGAATATCTAATTTTCCGTGAAAGAAATTTATTGCTGTTGTTAGTAGTCTACCGACCGACTGACCATTGTTGTACGCATCCCATTAGTTCGAGCAGAACCAGAAAATTAAAATACGATTACAGAACAATAATATTTTTGTAAAAAATTACTCATTTTTAACCCGTTTCGAAAGGCCTCGCTAAAGAATCGCGTTCATTTGCAAGTTTATTAAAAGAGCTGCTTTCTCTAATAGATTGAAAATTAAGTATGCATTGTTCTTGGGATGATAAAATTGATGAGGTACATCCCAAAAATAAGTAAAATCTTGTGAAAGGTAGCCCACAACTGTGACAAATAAAAATGAGCAGGAGCTATTAAAAGTGTTTAGTGAGTGGGTGATACAATTTTTACAAGAAACGTGTGAATGGAGATAATGTAATAGATGAGTAAAGTGAAAGTTGTGATAAAACATCAGATAATTGAAATAGTAATATGGGTCAAAGTGTAGTGACGACCACACACGGAGAAGTGCACTATTTTGAAACGGTTTTTAAATTGTTTACCGTGTTGATTTTATTAATTTATGTTCTAAAGATGCTAAAACCTTTAGCATTTTAACTTGCCTAACTACTTGCATATAACTTTGCTGGCTTGTCCATACTGGATCTTAATATTTGCAAATTACTTGATGCAAATATTGCGTTTAAAAACTATTATTAGCATTAAGCACTGGGCGCTTAAAACATATTTAATTAATAGCCGAATAGATCACAGATACACATAGTTAATAGCCAATATTAATAGCGAAGCAACAACATCAATAAAAGAAGGTGTGAGGCAGGGTGACAATATCTCCTAATATATAAAAAGGCCCTAGAAGATGTTTTTAAAAACTTAGATTGGGAAGAAATATGCATCATAGTAAGCGGACAATACTTGAACCACCTAAGATATGGTGACGATATCGCCTTAATAACAAAATGCGGGAAAAACTGGATACAGTAGCTAAAGATATGGGCTTGAGTACAAACTACACTAAATCTAAAATCATAACATACACAGATGAAGATATCACGATCAGAATAAGTAGAGGAATATATATCTGAAACAAATTAACTAAAAAAAGAAAACCAAACGGCTGAAATCAAGAGACGAGTGAAATTGGCCTGGGCAGCATTCGGTAAATTAAGCTACATATTAAAAAATAAAAAATATTCTCAGTACCTCAAAACGAAAGTGTGTTACAAATGTATCCTTCCTGTACTCATATGGATCCCAGACCTGGACACTTACAAAATCGAACAAGGATAAGGTAACAAAAGCCCATAGATCAATGGAAAGACAAATGTTACATGTAAAGCTAACAGATAAAAAAAGGAATATATGGATAAGAAATAAAACAAAAGTAAGGGATGTCAGAGGATAGGTAGCAAAATTAAAACGGAATTTTGCCGGTCATAATATTAGACAAAAGGCGATCGATGGAACAAATCTATTGTAAACTGGAAACCTTAGGAAAATAAAAAAAGGCAACGATTTGTAGAAACATGCGGGGACTAGATGGATGAACACGGCGACAAACAGGGAAGAGTGGAAGATATTGGGGCAGGCCTATGTCCAAAGATGGATCGAAGAAGGCTAAATAGATGGAAATATTGCAGACGGTGTGCATAAATTACAAGCAGCAATTTTTTTATTTTGCTTTTGTTTACGCGTTGCAAGTGACTTGTGAGAGTAGTCTAGTTTAATTTACTTGTGTCTGTAAGTGGTTTCCATCAATATTTTTATCATGTTTTTCGATAAGACGTGTGCATCTGCTTTTTAATATTTCGTATTAATTAAATCTGCTGCTTTTGCTTAAAGCATGGTCGCATCTGCTTGTATTGCGGTGGCATCTGTCGTTCGATTTTGCAAGGTGTAATTTTGCGACACAAGAACAACAACTACCACGAGGTCTTTTTCTGTACTGCTGCTAAGTTTTTTTGAGCCTTTAAACTTAAAGCACCAGCCATCCTTTTAAACACCCGCGTTAGTTTGCAAATTAAAATTAAGCTGATCCTTAGAAAGAAGTTCTTCTTTTTTTTTCTAACATTTGATTGAGTTATGGTATTATTTATATATTCTATCTATCCTTCTTTGATCCATCTTTGGCCTCCCTCAATATCTTCCACTCTTCTTTGTCTGTCGCCGTGTTTATCCATCTAGTCCCCACATGTTCTCGTTTGGAGTCTTCCCCTACCTCTTTTATTTTTCCAAGGTCTCCAGTTTACAATACATTTGTCCCATCGATCGTCTTTCTGTCTCATATTATAACCGGCAAATTTATCCATTCAGTTCTTTTTCCATCTGTTAGCTTTACATGTAACATTTGTCTTTCCGTTGATCTGTGGGCTTTTATTACCTTATCCATGTTTTATTTTGTAAGTGTTTAGGTCTTGTTCTATTTTTTCTTGGCTTATTCTGATCGTGATATCTTTATCTGTATTTGCTATGATTTTAGTTTTAGTGTGGTTCATACTCAAGCCTATATTTTTAGCTACTGTATCCAGTTCTTCCAGCATTTTTGTCAGTTGTTCTTTCTTATATGTTATTAAGGCAATATCGTCAGCATAATATCTTAGGTGGTTCAAGTATTGTCCGCTAACTTTGATGCCTATTTCTTTCCAATATAAGTTTTTAAAGACATCTTCTAGGGCCTGGTTAAATAGTTTAGCGGATAATGAGTCACCTTATCTGACATCTCTTCATATGCTTGGTTCCTTCGTGGATTTTGACTGATGTTGTTGCTTCGCTATATATTAGGTCTGTATATCTGTGATCTATTCGCCTATTAATTAAAGGTAGTCTTAGTACTCAATGCTATCGAAAGCTTTTTCGCAGTCTATAAACACAATATTTAATGGAATGTCGTATTCCTTGGCTCGTTCTATTAGGATTTTCGTGGATAATAGGTGGTCAACTGTACTGAAACCTTCACAAAAGTCTGCTTGTTCTTTTGATTGCTATCCGTCAAATTTTGTTGTTAGTCTTTCTGATACTATTTTCGTGAAAAGCTTATAAATTACATTGAGAAGTGTTATAGGTCTAGTTTTTTCGCTTTTCTTGTGTAGGATAATGGTTACGGATTCTTTCCAGTTGTACTTTAGCATTTCTGCTGTTACTCCGTCTTTTCCAGGTGATTTGTTATTTTTTATTTTCTTTAATGCTCTTTTTATTTCCGCTTTGCTTATTTCGGGTTGTAGTTCTGAGTTTATGTCAGTTTATGTTCTTTATTTTTGTTTGTAGTTTCTTTATGGTGTCATTAGTGATGGGAACTCTGTAGCTTGATTTTTGGTTATTAAGTTTTGTTCGCCAACGATTTTGGTAAAGTAACGTCGGTTGCCGCTAATTCAACCTCTAATCTTTACAAGTTTATTATTGTTTTTTCAACAACATTGAGGTTTTGTTGGTCGTCTTTGACTTCAGCAGTACCCTGCATTGATTTAGTGCTTATCTGTCCAGCAAAGATTTACTTTCTTGGACAAATTTTCCAACAATAATTTCTCTTTGTACAAAATTTCAACTCAAAAAAGAAGTTTTATTTTCGATTTCGAGGAGGGACATTTGAATTCGGAGAAACTCGCCCACCACGCAAAAGACCTTGTAGAATCATCCAGCGAAAACGAAGCGGCCACTTGGTCGCAAACGACTTTTTTCACAAAAAAAATTTAATTAAAATATCTGCCGATCGTAATCTAAGTTCTCTTTTATTAATCCCGCGAATAATTTTATAATGAAACCAGTAAATCTAAACATTTTCGGGCAACGAAATGGCATCCGTGGGTTCGGTCAAAGTATACATCGATTCTTCGGGTCGAAAAGATCATGTTACTTTACTTGTGCCTACTGTCGATTTCGCTGCGCTAAGCGAAAAAGATCTAAGAAAAACGGGTTACTTCTTTAAAGGCATTTAAACTTTGGCTGCAGCGAATACCTGCTAATTAGGCTATATTTTGTACGTTCGCTATGGGACGTATAAAAGGTAATCAGGTAATAATGAAGAAACGGAATTCAGTCTGTAACTTATTTTTTCTGCAAGATCATATCGTTTCTGAAGCGCAGGGTCATAAAAATACTGCGCTTTTTCATTAAACATTAAGCATGGCTTCCTTCGTCTCAATTTGTGCCTTTTCTAGTGAGACTAATCCAGTTCTCAATTGCTACTTTCTTCCCGCCCAGCTTTTTTAATTTCCATCTGTAAAATCTATTTTTTCCCACTTTCTTGACGGTTGAAGTCAATTTAGGAGTCAGGGCTAAATCACCTTTTTGGATAATACAGTATATTATTGTTACAATGTATGGTACACTTTTCAGAGCCATCCCAATGTTTTCAGCTTTTCTTTTCCTCGAATTCCTTTTCTGTTAATTATTTTAACATCTTTTTAAGCTCCTTTAAAAGCTAACAGGTTGGCGTCTCATATAAGCTAATTTTCCTGAACATATAATTACAATGCTGGTGTACATCATTTTATGGCTACTTATATTTATGTGGGACTACATTTAAAATCTTTGCCAAGTGGCAATATTTATTTTTATCTTAATGGAAACCAATAATAATTACGAAGTATGTTCTGCTTGCGGTATTGTTTAATTGCAATGCTAAACTTTCTTGTTTTCCTTCTTGTTTTGAACATTTGATTGACTTTTATTACTTTTTGAATCAGTTTCCCAAGTTGATTGTTGTATGTACGAGTATCATAATATATTGTTGAGATACTTCAGTTGTACATGATGAAACATTGAAAAACACTTTACAAGAAAATTTTTACAGAATCTTGATTAAGGTCGATTAGCGAATTAGTCACGGTTTTCATCAATAAATTAGACTGCGGTTTATAATTAGAAACAATTTTAGAGCTTTAAAGTAATGAACATACAGCTCTTGAAAGTAATGTTGCTGCATACTTCTCGTCAGGGTTTGGTTCTTGCGGGATCTCATATTCTCGAGTAAAGGTCAATACGTCGAACGCTGAAGAAAAAACGTTTAAGAGTTCAGCATTGGTTTATGAAGAATAAAACTAAAACATCGCCTTTTAATTTTATGGTTTATTCTCTTGCATACCAACTACCTGCACTGTGGTGTTCATGCTAAAAGACGGCGAACAAGGAGCATTGATATTGAATTTATGTTGAATATCAAGATCCCATCCCCTTGATTCAAATTTTTGACAGGTTGAATAAATAATATAACCCCACTCATAACATACATTTATATCGTGAATTTGACTTAGTGTTTTCCATTTTCCGCAAATTTTTGCGTTCTTTTATCGTGTATTTTAAATCAAGGGATTACAATTTAAAATATAGCTTTTCCATGTTGATTCAATTAGATTTTTTTAGATCACTATTATTATTATTCCCTTCATCATCGTCTTTGACAATTTGAGAAAATAAGGACTTAATAGTATTTTAAATCAACCAAGCATTTTTAAAATTCCCATTACGATTAAAATACGAACAAAGTTAGTTGACACTAGTGTCTGGATCGTCATTATTTTTATCATACTCTCTTCCGGATCGCGCTTTAAAAATTCTTGTCACTTTTACTAAGTGCCTTCATTTCTGAAGATTATTACCTCCTTACCATGCCCCAGCAAGTGGATTGAATGAGGCTTATTAATTCTTGACTTTATTGACTTAATCACTGCAAATTTTTATAGAATTGAAAACTTAATTTGTTTTATAGAGCGACAAAATACTTTTTGATCATTTTCTTTTTTGTTTAAAATTTGACTTAAAATAAACTGTTTGTCTTTTTCATAATCACTTCATCTTTCTAAATTATTTTTATAAAGATTTGAGAAACTTTGTTAAAGTTTTTGATAATATTCTTTTGCATTGTGTTAGACATCTACAATACAATTTGGATTTAGATCAGTGTCTTCATCGTCGCGTCGGTCAAATACATATGTGAATCATTTCTCGTCTCTGGTGAGGAGAATATTTTGAGCCACCCGCGGATCGAAGAAGAGCTTTTCGCTGTTGTTCCCATCCAATTAAAAAGCCCGATATTTTAGTTTATTGTTCCTACGTGATATTATCCGATTCACCTTGCTCAGACACACACACAACACTCTCATATTCGACAGCAATAACCACAGATATCTAATACGTCGCGAAAATTACCAGTGCATTGATTTTGTGAATCAAAAGCACGGATCACTTTAGGTGATCCGTGTCAAAAGTAAGACATCACTTTACGTCACAATCAGCTGCACCTAACAGCAAATCCCAAAAATAATGGCTAAATTTGCGTTCGCTGGGGTTCATAATTTTTAAGCTGACGCAATTTCCAAGACAAAGTTCGCAATGTTGGTTAGTGCCTCAAATTGAAAAAAAAATTGGCGCTATATTTTTTCTTATTGTACTTTACTCTTAAATTTAATTGGTGCGTCCGATTTCGATAATACTAACCTAAAATAAAATCATGTCACTATTTAAACAGTTTATCACTTATTGTAATGAATTAATGGAAGCAACGGATCTGGGGAAGATGTTATCGAATAATACAAATAAAGGCAAAAGATATAAAAACAAATCTAAAGACATATAAACCAGAAATTGAACGTAATTGTTTATGACATCGTCGATCGTCAGCAAACGACAAGTATATCCTCTTTAATAAAGTAATCGGTGTTGTTCACACGCTTTCTGTATTTGGCGCAAACCACCTTACCAGCAATTTAAGGCATGTTGTTCTAAACAGTTTTGTTTCCATCATTTCATTTCGCTCTGAGCTTATACTTTCCACAGAATTAATATGTTTTTATTTGATATTAAATTTGCTCTTTGGCATTGGCGTCTTTCAATAAAACGCCTTAGGTTTATAATTTTATTCTTAAGATTTTGCTTTATTTTTTATTTCAAGTATATTTTCGTTAATGTTTTGTAGCATTATTATTTCTTAACCCCTGGTTCGGTTCGGTTTTTAGCCCTCCATTTCGGCCTCTCTGGTACGATTCTTTGACACCTTATTCCTATATTCTTTGACACCTTATTCCCATATTCCTGATGTCATCTTCGCCATCTTCTATCCTCCTTTTTCGTAGCCTCCCTCTTACTCTCCTTCCTGCAGGTTTCCAGTTTATTTTCTTTGTCACTACGGGCGTAATTATTGTAGTGTAGACTTTTTTTTAAAGAGATCTCGTTAAAATCCTTGACTTAAGCAGTTTTTGATAAGCGTAAAAGACTTCTGTTTAATGTTCTCTGGTTTACTTTCTCTGTAATAGAGTTTAATTTGTTTGCTCCCATGTATTTAAACTTTTCCATTTGCTTGAACCTATAGCCAAGGACCTGAATTTATTTTAGTCTTCGTTTTTTGACTTCTATATCAAGATCTTTCCTTTCTACTATGAACACCAATATCATTCGCGAAGCCAGGTATCTGCATTGATTTGGTGTCAATAATCCTAACAGAAGCTTCAAGGACCAAATTAAACAGTAATGCAGATAACGCATCACTTTGCCTTACTTCAGAAGTTACACAAATCGCCTCTAATAGGTGGTTGTTTATTCGGACTACAGGTTTGGAAATTTGAATAGAAGCGTTATTAGGATTAATGTATTTTGTGGAGAATCTCAGAATAGCTAAATCCTTCATTATTCTCTCTCAATTTCAAGCTGTCAAAAGCCTGTTAAAAATCTAGGTAGGTTCGTTATTTGCATTCGATCAAATCGGGGAGCCCACGGATTTTTTGATCAGCGATCGCAGATTGGTCGGAACAAATTGTAATTACCGAACGGAGAGATTGAGATACTTACATCAGCTAGATCTCTTCAGATACCTGTATGCTGTAGGTTTATTCCACTTTCTGGTTCAAATAGTTTCAAATTCTTCATTTCTGGAAAAAAAGCGGCAGTTTTTTACGATAAAACCACAAAAATTATAAACATGACCTCAAACAAACAGATTAATCTGAAAGATCCGTCTGAAAAATATAAGCAGCAGATTTGGCTTTGATCGATCTGGATTCATTTACCGAACGATTTAGATTTACCTCCCCTACTTCTGCTTGAATTTAACGGATTTAGAGCAGTCGGATTGATCGGATTTAAATAGCGAACGTACCTTCTACATAAGTACTATATTTTTACTGTTACTGTTCAGCAACTTTTATGACTAGGTTAGTAATTTTCATATTCTCATCTTCTGATGAGTCTCCCAGGAAGTAATTTGATAGTTTCTTTAACATTGAAAGAAAATGCCTCCCTCAATTTTCGTATCGTCATCATCATTTCAAACGTTATTCGGAACTTTTGAGCATGTAAACAACTGATTCCACACAAAGTAAATTTGTTATTTTGCGATGTCTGTCCGTATCTGTTTTTGGCATAATTCTGTGTTATTTATACAAATTGCAATAGCCACTTTGATGCAGTTTAGAAGAGATCGTTGATCGCCTTTTAGGGCACATTAGCAGTATAATAACTTGACAATGGCATCATTGTCATTTTTACATAATGATATTGCAGGAATCGATACGTTTAAGTCGCAAGCATCCGAAGATATGCCACCGGTACGTGACGGAAGTTATGCGCGATAGGTAAAGTGTTGTTTTTACACGTTTTATAAAGAACTAACAGAATTATTTAGAAGAATTGCTGCTAGCAGAGCTGGAGCTGAGACGGCCACACCTCGACACACCGCAATTACTACAGATCGACCACTTTTTGCATAATTACTAAATACAAAAGCTTAAGTTGTCTTTAAACACGTTTATGCTCACTTTGCAACAATTTGTTTTCCCTAAAAGTCCGTAATTGATCACGCTGTAAAAGAAACTATTTCTGTAAATGCGCACCTCCATAAACGTCCGTCTACTCGCTAAGAAAATGAGCCATAAAAATTTTAATTTTTATCGCGAATATACCATTATTTTCTTATAAAAAAAATCGACGATAGAGTAAAGAATGGGCTATTGAATTTATATATTGGTTAAACGAAAATATATATAGAACGACAATTTTCAAACTTTCACAATTTAGACGTAAAATGCATATAAAATTTGCAATCTTGAACAATTCAAGACCTCTTAAAACCAAATATAATTTCCTTGGGAAAAATACTTGAGACTTGTACTCGACGTCAATCAATAATCAAGAAGGCGAACCGAAAAATAAAATTAAAGAAAAGCAAATTTATCCGTTAATTTTCTTGTTTTGTAAACTTTGCTTATATTTAGTTAATAATTATAAGAAGTCGAATTGTAAACCTAAAAATAAACTGAAGGATCCAAAAACAGAAACAACTAGTGGCGTGCCTATAATGTAGGCAGAAAGGCGTTACCTACCCTAGATAACATACCTCATGACAAATTCAACAAAAATATTCAGAATAAGCATTTTTAATTTATTTTTATTCTAAATATTGCTTAAGACATATTTCGATTAACTAATTAGAAGAAAAATTATCAAATTAAACTGATAGAAAATAAGTTTTATTTCAAAGTTTAATGGGTTTTTATGTTTTTTATCATAAGTCTTAATTTTAATTAAATTAATAAAGATTTTAATGACAGTTTAGAGATTTTTTGTATTACTTATTTTTATTTTGCGAATTTTTGCCTACCCTGCTTTTAATAGCACTGCACGCCACTGAAAACAACTAATAGGTCTGGCAGGATAACGTTTGAACTTTTTAGTATCTAACAGTAAAGTCTTATTGGGTTTTTAATTGCTTACACGATTAACTCGTTATTTATAATTAAGTGACGCTGCGCAAAATTTTTTGTCCCATTATTCCGACTAGCCCAAAAAAAAGTCTTATGTTTTTGTAACTGCTGTTTTACAAGCACTTCTTCTTCTTCAAGTAGCATTACAACCTCTGGTGGGTTCTAGCCTGATTAACTAGAGCTTGCCTTCTCTGGTACGATTCTTCGGCAACTTCTTATTCCCATATTCTTGATATCATGTTCGACATCGTCTATCCACATTTTTCGTGGCCTTGGTCTTACTCTGCTTCCTGCAGGATTCCAGTTCATTCTTTTTCTTGATGTTCGGTTCGGTTCGGTTCGGTTCCAAGCTAATCTTCTACTTTTGATGAATCTTAAGTGTCCGTGCTTCGCACCCATATGTCACTAGCGGCCTAATTGTTGTAGTGTAAATTTTTTGTTTGAGAGATTTCTTTAGAATCTTTGACTTGAGCAGTTTTTGATGAGCGTAAAAGACTTTGAAATGAATCTTAAGGAAAAACGTCCTCACTCCACAAATTTGTGGAGTGAGGACGTTTTTCCTTCAGATTCATTTTAAATTGAAAAATGCTCCACATAGGAGAGTTGGAATCACAATTAGTAAAAGACTTTGTTTCCGTTCATTATCCTCTAGCATTTCTCTCGTTTCTTGACCAGCTGATGTATTTAATGCCTATTTCTTCCCAATCTAAGTGTTTAAAATACCTCTTCTTATGCGGATTGACTTGGTTCCTTCGTGGATTTTGATTGATGTAGTTGCTTCGCTATATATATATATTGGCTATTTAGTCTGTATATCTATGATCTATTTGGCTATTAATTAAAGATGCTTTTACTACCCAGTGCTCAATGTTATCGAAAGCTTTTTCAAAGTCTATAAACGCAATATATAGTAGAATTTTGTATTCGATGGCTTGTTTTATTAGAATTTTCATGGTTAATTGGTGGTCAACTGTACTGAAACATTTTCTGAAGCCTGGTTGTTCTTTTGATTGATATCCGTCAAATTTTCTTGTTAGTCTATCTGTTAAAGGCATCAAAGACAATATCGCCTTAATAAAAGATAAGAAAGGAGAACTAATAAAAATTATAGAAGAACTGGATACAGCAGCTAAAAATATAGGCTTGAGTATGAACTCCACCAAAACTAAAATCATAACAAAAACAGATGAAGATATCACGATCAAGATGAACCAAGAAAAAATAGAACAAGTAGAGGAATATGTATATACATCTAGGACAAATTATTAAACTAAAAAAAGAAAACCTGAACAGCTGAAATCATACATATTAGAAAATAAAAAATAACCTCAGTATAGTTTTTGCAAAGTCACCTGAAATGCTCCTAATACGGGGTTCTATCGATTTCATGAAATTTTGCTTCAATCTGCCCTTCAAAAGTTATCCAAATTCATATAAAATCTTCCTGGTATAATTTCAACCCTACCGACAGAGAAAAGGCGCGACTCTTTGCGGGCCGACGACAAAGTATTTCTGTTTTCTGTTTTCTGACCGACCCAGCACAGGTGGCTAGACGGCATTTGATTGGCAGATTTTTTGAGATGCGCTTTTAATTGCTTTCAGGTGTTCTTTGTGGGACTCCTTTAGTCGGCAGTATGCAGAGTTAGAAAATAAATCAGTGTCGTTTCTGTAGGTATAGGAATAGAAAGTTTTATTATCTATTTTTATTTCTTTAGTTTACGCCATAATTAAATGAAATAATTTTCATGAGTATATCTACCGCCGCCCATGTCACTTTCTTTAAAGGATATGCCGATGGTCGGCTTTGACCTTTACTGTACATTTACAAAATCAAACATGGATAAGGTAACAAAAGCCCAAGGGTCATTGAAAAGACAAATGGAATAGATTAAAAATAAAACAAAAGTAAGGGATGTCAGAGGAGAATTAGAAAAATTAAAATGAAAATTTGCCGGTCATAATATCAGACAGAAAGACGATCAATAAAACAAATGTATTGTAAACTGGACACCTTGGGAATATTAAAAAATTAGGGGAAGACTATATGTATTAACACCACAGACAGAGAAGAGTGGATGATATTGGGGGAGGCCTATGTCTGTCTAGGCCTAGATAGGGAATGTATTTATATTTTGACTCATTTAGTTTCAGGCCTCGTTTTTTGACTTCTATATTGAACGCCGCGCCGCGCCGTTACAGTTTTGGTCAAAGATCTTTCGTATCTACTATGAACATATCATCCTAACAAAAACACTATTTTAACAAGTAGATACTACCCTTTCCAAAAAAGTCCTGCAGTTGAGAACGAAAAAGTGTTAATAACTTCGGTTATGTTATTTATTCGTTCGTATTTCTGTTTTACAAGTTGTTTTGTAATTATACGGTGTCCAATGGTATTATAAACTTATTAATAAATAAAAATTAAGTCGAACGCGGACAGACGTATCGACCGGAGTATAATAGTAGGATGGCCGCAGCTCTTTTGAAGACCCATCAGATTCTGATGTCGTGATAATACTGACCTTTGTCAAAAAAATTAAATGTATATACAGCTCTTTTTAATCCCCAATTAAAAGATAAGCCTGTTCCAATTAGAAGGGACTTACCGCGCTATGATCAATAAGAAATAAATTTTTAACATGCCTAGTTACGATTTCCGATCAAAGAAATATATCTTAGAAATACCAGAAGATAATAGAACATACCCATGTGGTAATTTTAAACGTGATTAAAAAAAGTTAATCAATTTTAATTCGTAAGTCTTAATCTTAAGCGGGTGTTACTATCTTTTAAAGAGACGTAACAATTTGGAAATTACATTAAGAAAAGTTAAATTTTTTATATCTACTAATCGCGTTACAACAACAATATGAGCTTATCTTTACGGTTATTATATCGGTGAATAAAATATTCATTAAATAAATCTATTACCGTGTCTAATTGAGTTTTATTAGATTATTAATAAAAAGAGAAGTATCTTTATTATTTTTTTTAAAGAAGACCCGACAGATGTGCACTTAAATGGTCGTCCACTAACGATGTGTGTTCGTGCTGGCTTACCATTATTGGAGACACAAAAATTACGTGTTTATATAAATAATTAAGAAATTAGATGTTTTCTTCTATTTCTTGTACCATTCTGCAACCCTTGTCTAAAATTTAACGTCTCTACTGCAGAGATTGATGTAAATTTCTGAGATTGATCTATGTTTTAGTTTATCCGCGTGCCTAGATATTTGTAAAGTGTTACACTCTTTATATTATGTTCGATAGTCATATTTCCGCGAATTCCTTATATCATATTTTACTTTTCTTAAGATACAGTCTTTAATTTTGGCATGATGCTTTTAGCCTTAAAAATATTTGAAATTCTTGTAACTAACTCAAGACTGCTTTACTAGTAGATTTAGAAAAGGAGTGGGACAACTATGCAGCATTGAATGACAGTCTGTCTTTCTTGTCTGATAAAAATGATATCAATTGTTAATCCCTTTAAATCTGGTTGCATAGTATTTTCATTATAAATATACATATACTTGATTTTATTTTTGTTTCTTTTTTCAGTAAATTTTCTTATTTTGTTTCGTTTAATAAGTGCACCTTTTTCTTGTTCAATGTGTAATCATTAGGCAACTTCTTTGTATTCGTTTTCGTATACTGCAGTTGTTGTTAAGGTGGTGCTCGATATATCTTCCATCTGCCAAAATTCAAGGGTTAAAAAATCTGTTCCTTTCAAAGCAGTGCAGGTAGGTACTTGAAAAATTACCCTCCGCTGTTTTTTCGACCAAAATCGACAGGTGCCTTGCAGTTGTCCAGATATCCGCCCTTTATCTGCATGTTGTGTATATTTTTGACACAGTCAGCTTGGCCAGATTGGTTCTTTTTGTTTCTGCCCACCTTCCACCTACCTAGCAGCTGTGCAGTTTTTTAATTTCCAAAGCTTTTTTAAAGTCGTGTAATTTTCAGCTGCCCCGTGTAAAATTTGAAACATCATGAACTGTAAATCCCATTTATGAAATTCAATATTGTTTCGCTACAGGCAAATTTTATTATGTGGTTGTAAATCATTATTATACCTACACAAAATTTTGTCAGCTGCCCTTAAAATATAACCAAAATCATGGTCATGAACAATAAAATATTGACCGCAGGGTACGATTAAATACATAATGTACTTTAGAGTATCCAATTATACACCATTAGGACTATTTAACAAGCATCTAATTATTACCTTGTTTTCTATGCAAGCTCAAATTGATTTGACTTAACTAAAGAAAGAAGATAAATAAATATTTTCTATACGATCATTTACATACATCTAACGTACGATATTTGGTTTGATTTGAGATGGACCTAATGCAAACTTAGCTAGTCAATGTTGAGACTATTTAACAAACACCTAATTATTATAATTCAAACGGCGATGTTAAAAAGCATCTGCTTCATGAGATCATTAAACGAAAACAAGCTCGAGGCTCATGGGTGCCTTATAGAGACAAATTTCCTTTAGTGTCTAATCAATTCCTTCGCCAAAGGTGGTCCGTGACCCGTCTGATCTCTTTAGTACTCCCATTGTTTCATTTGGTTATCAGTTTATGCAGTTGCGACTCTTACAAACAGCTACAACTTTATTTTATATCGAATTAATTATATCGTTATTATTATTTTTAGTTTTTAATAGAAAACACATAAAACATATTATTAAAAGAGCTGTGTTTATAGTAGCTCTTCTCTGGTATTATCGGCAAATTCTATTCTATTCTATTTTATACTTTACCTAGATCATGTTTTTTTGTTTTGAAAGGAAATATTGATTTATTTGGTTATCGGTTTGTGGACAAGCAGAAGAGGGATTATCAGCAACTGAAACAGAATTAGATTTAGTTTTTGCTAACAACATTTCATTTTGCACTATTGTAGAACTAGTTATATTTTTTAAATTGGTTAAAATGATCAATTTTACTGGTTAATGCAACTGGGACTCTGAAAAACAACAATCACCATACTCAAATTTGTTACGTCAGAATTTTGAAACGTAAGCTACAAATCATGTACTTCTTTCTCGTAGAACCTATAGCACAAAAGTTGTAATGTTGGCTTTTTCTACTTAACTAGTCTTTTCCAAAAACAAAAGTTCGAAAGAGTAAAATAAATGAATTCACGCACTTCATTTTTAATATTTGCTGCACTTAATTTAAAATTTTTAAATTACTATAAGGCGATTAATAGCATCGTTTTGCGACGTGTGCTTTTATGGTAGGAACGGGGATTCTGTGGTTTGGTTTTCAACTGCATCAATTGCGTTGTGGTTTAATTCTAAATCTTGATTTTGTTAAGGCGAAGGCACTGTTTTGTTACACTGACCTCTTCATAGAAACAAACGAAATGTCAGTAGATCATTGTTTAACAATTTGTCTTCCGGATTCTTTGTTTTTGAATTTTCTGTGAAAGTAATTGTTTTAGCAATATTGTGATTTATTTTAAGTAATGTTTTTGTTGTCTTAGTTTCTCTGGCTTAGGGATGCCTTCAGTAAGATATTGCTTACTCATTACCTTCCAATCTTGTGTGTCCAGGGTTCCAGACCAGACTAAAGTTGCTAGTAATGTCTGGGTGATTACGTAGCGATTGGTTAAAATTCCAGCTTAATGAATGCTCTCATGATTATAAAATAGATAAACTGAAGCTTCTATGGATGTTTTAAATTGAAAAATATTAGGTGGAATGTTAGCAAACAGTGAACAATTTAAATATGCGCACCAGCAGAGTGGTCACAATAATTATGACACTCTTACGGTCAATTATAAATAAAATATCGAGTTCGGTAGCATTGGTAGCAAAAGCACTTGAGCAAGGAGCAATGATATAGAGATCTGTATGCATTCCGTATGACCTACTAGAAATTTAGCCCGTAAACCTTTAATGTATTATCGTAAGAATATCCCTATGATTTCTTAATCATATGAGGTTTATTGTTTTATGCACTTGTTTAAGGCTCTTGAGTCTAAAACCTTGCAAATTTTCCACGTCTTTTCGTATTTATCAAAAGGTGCAATTGCCGTTACCAACATTTTATTTGATTATGAAGTTTATATGAAAAATTTACTTCTTTTGCAAATTTCGAAGAATCAAATCGTACTGATCTAAAGACTTTTGCTACACACGTTCTCCGCTCAATAAGGTCTTTTATTCAAGCAAGCCATGAATGCATTTACTTCATGCGATTCGACGCACCACCATTAGCATAAAAACGAAAACCCGATATAAATTAGAATATTATCGAGGCCGCAAATTAAAAGATCCTCCGAGTGGTAATTTGTTGGAGAGAAATATTACCCCCGGTGTCACATTTATTTATCACAAACCATTATGATATCTTCACAGCCAACGAACGGGTTGAATCGAATAAAATGGGGATTAAGAACAGTGAGTGTGTGTAGTATTATCTGAGACAGGTGAACGAAACGACAAGGGGTCACAAAGAACCCAATGCTCAGGTGAATTTGAAATGAGCACATGACATTATCAATACGAGGGTTGTCTCAAAATTATCCAACCTGTGTTTGTAGTTCCGCGTCAGAACGTTGGCGCGACTACCGTGTGCTACGAGTGATGGCACTGGCAAATACTCACGGGGGGTGACTCGTTTGAGAATGATTCGTTTAGGAAAGACTTGTTCGGAAATGAGACTGAATTGAAAATTACTCGAGTTTGATCAAAATTTATTCCAAGATTACTGCCACACTAGGGCAGAAAAGTTAGTTGCTCGCTCCTTAGGACAACTTGAGAAAAGTCGCCTATGCTAAAAATGCGTCTAAAAAGGTCATCAGAGCTGTGGCTGTTCGACCACACAATAACGAATAAAACTAGCTTCCGAAACTTGCTCGTGAATCTGGAAACCCCGATGGATGAAAATGAATAATGTTATCAAATAGTTTTTTTTGACACTTTCGGCACGTGGAAAAAGGCTAAATCTATTAAAGTTTGACCAAGTATCTAATTACATACTCAAATGTGTGAACTACTAACAACGGATCCTCATAGAAGAAGACAGAGAATGTGAACCCGAAATCAGTACATTAAATCATTTGCCTATCTTGGTATGAGTATGATAAGCAAACTTGATGAAGCTAAAGTTAAAATCTAAAGCAGAATACAAAGAGATGGACAACTCAAGTCTGATTGGAGCAGAAGCGTCACGTTTAGACCCAGCAAGCTCAAAACTTACAAGAGCTAACGTGGAAAGTTACATCGAGATTAACTCAAGAACTGTAGACGGTTAAAAATTGATGCCTCAGGAGAATCCACAAAATCTGTCTGTCTGTGACACATGTTCAAAGACCAGACAACATTTTCAACTAAGCCATAAAAGGGAATCTACCAGAATCAAGAACATCAGGACAAACTGTTCGAACTCGGACACTAAGTAATGTGGGAAAGGCCAAAAACTTTAGCTCTTAACCGAAGCTGTTGGGGAATTTTCACTGAGACCCCATCCTCCTTGTCGAACGTCAGAACCCTAAGTAGTTTTGACATGGACCTTGTATTTTGAGATCCATTGATACTGCGCTACCGCGCGTAAGAACCCGTTCGGTGTGTCCTGGTCGCGGCGATGAAATAAGCCTTAATGTACTGAATTAATAGTGAATTTTATTACAGAAATTGACTATATGAAATTTAAAAACATTTTTATGCCTCTGGTCGCCAGCGAAATATTACTTTTTGTTACTGTACTTACAGACTGTATATAAAACTTGAATGAAAACCACGGCGACGTAAAAAAGTTGCCTCGGTTTGCCCATAAGAATCATAATAGCGCCCCACTCAGCTTTAATTGTTGTCAGTAATACTGTTTTAGGTGCAAACTCTCACAAGACGCCAGCCGATGAAACTCGTTCCTTTAGGGCCAACATTCCGTTGTCCAAAAAGACCCATCGTGAAAAAAATCGAGACAGTCAATGTTAATTGAATGTATGTAACTGTTCATATTTGCAATTTCCACGGGCAATTAGTATTGGCGATTGGTGGCGACTTATGTATGCTATTGGTAATTAAAAACGGTCACTGACTCGATTCAATAATGTAATTAATTAAAACAAATATTTTGATTGTCGATTTTTGAATGGTTTTGATCGCTAAAGCGGTTCCATTGCCAGTTGTCCAAAAGCTTCGCATTTCGTATTTATATTAATTTATGTGAATTGTTCAACTTACTCGATATTTTCGCCATTAAAAATGGCAGGTTGGTGGTTAATTCGCAATGATTTAGTTTTTCCAATATTGATTTCGGCCTTCGTCTCCAGAGATTAAATATTAACAACCCCTGTAACTTCTGATAGGTCTTCAATTTCATTTCTTGGTCCTATTTCGGTTTCTTTGTCTAATGAGTAAGGATTAAAATTATAATAAGTAATTATTTTCAAAGGCGGTGGATTGTTTGGTACTTTTCGCGTTTTTAACTCATATCTTCATTTAGCATTGCACAAACATAGACAATTACTTTTTTGGCCCCTTTTTTACTTACTTAAAAATACAAGCTATTAAATACTAATTACTAATGACAAATAGTGCTACATCTTACAAAGGTTCAAGACAATTTGATTCTAGATTCAAGAACCGACCAATGAAATTTATGATTTTAATTTCTGACAACATCAAACTGAGCCAAACTCATTGCCGTCCTTTATCCTTGTTAATATTTTTTAATAATTTAAGTAATACTTAAAGGCAACAATTTAAAAATATTGACAAAAGTTAAAATAAAACATCGCGAACGTTATGTAGAAACTTCAGTAGAGAAAATTTGTTGAGTGTCCATCGGCCAGATACACATGTTAGACCACCAAATAAGAAAAAAATCCGTATTTATATCATCAGACAAGATATACAATATCGATTTTAGTGGATTTTGTCACCAGTATCTCGTACCTTATTTTTAATTGTGCGTTTAGCATTAATGCTTACACTTGTCTCTTATACTTTGCTTCAAAACAAATTCTGCCGTGGCTAACAGTAGTTACTCTTATTTGACAACGGATAGTATAGTGTGGTTTCTAATTTATGAGCATTATGAAACATTTTTATAAGAATCTCAGGGAAAATTCTATGCCACCATAAATTATCTGGTGTGTATAGCATTAATATAATTCTTAGATATGGAATTATTCCCACCAATAAATAAATTCTTTGCTTGTGATATGCCCAGTAGCAAAGAACTATTCGTTATCTCATATAAAAGTAATTTGCATGTTGTATGCAATTTTTCATCGCGATCCTCGTATAATGTAGTTGTTTATAGCGGATGCCTTTTGATACTCAGTCTCGGCAACATTGGCAAAGACAAATTTATCGGTCGGCATAAGTGACAATTTATTGGATAATTGTCATTAAAGAACAAGAAAAACGGATTAGCTTTACATGTCTTTTAACAAACAAGTAAATATTGAAAAAAATATCCGCGGGGCTCATGAGAATGTTAATAACCCAATTATAATGCTTATAGATATAAATTCTTTACATGTCTTGTAATTATATGCTCTTAACATTGTGACATAACCAATAACTATTGCCAGTGTACGCGAGTAATAGACAAACGATCAGTAATAAGGATTGTTTATTGATGCCATACTACGATACTATTTATTTATAATATTGTTAAAAAGAAAATTAATTTTATTGAAAATACTACAACAATGTATCCGGAAGATAAATTGTTTACAAGAGATCTACTGACATTTCTAACTTTTAATTAATATAAAAGTTCGTCTTAATTTTAAATAAATATTGATGAATAAATAACTGTGTCTTTCTTGATCTGCAATAACCTTTGTTAGCTTCTATGTCATATTCATATGCATTTAGTATCGCGTATAATAAACCAGTTGAAAGTGTGGTAAGAAGTAGTAAGTCTCAAATCAGCTGATCTGTGAAGTCACCATTTCTCTTACTTTGGGTAAAACCGCGTTTGTAAAAACCTCTTGGTAAATATCCAGGGTGACAATCGGCTCAAGAAGACACACAATCTTGTTTGTGGCCCGAAATTTCACCAATATCATTAAAACTAATAACTGTTTTTAAACTGAACAAAGACACATTATAAAAACTTCTTGTAATAAAAGTTGAAGGTGTTAAAGCTAATCTAAAAGATAAAACCCAATAGCCTTTAACACTTTATTATGGTCTCTCACACCTTATATCTCATCAGTTTTCAGTTTCGGCATTTTTATTACAATTTGAAAGATTTCTATTCTTTTTTAGGTACCTGGCGACTTTTACTACTAGAATCTGTTATTAAATTGCATTCAAGTAGCACTGTTGGTGGCAAGACGTCCTGTAGTTTTTATGAAAGAGATTAAAGAAATAGGTATTGACAGTTTTAAAGCCTTACCCGTTAAATAAACTTTCTCGGTAGATATTTATTTTAGAATTTCGAACAAATTGTACAGTTTTTGGAAATATTGAGTTTTTACATCTGAAAAGCACGTACAGGGTGTTCCCATAGAGCAAAAGTAAAGTGTAAAACTAACACCATCTATAAATAGTTCTATAGTTGCAGAATCTCAGTTTAAGGTTGGGAACTTTTTATTAACAGAACTAGTAGATTTTTAAAATGTTGCTTTCATGTCGTTTTGTTTGGGATGCCGCCTATTCAATAACTAAAACAAATTCTTATTATATTATTTTCCAAATAATATTGTTCCGGCGGAACTTGGTTCTATTACATCGATCAAAGTGCCCGCTTATTGTGGCGGTGTAGAAGGTATCAAATTTTTGTTTATATTGTGAAACGTAAGACAATCGGGTTGAGCTGTCATTGAAGAGTTCAAATCCGGTGAATTAATATGCAGGGAAGAATATTTTAAGGGCCCACCCGTAGCATTCTCTCGTTTAAGATTTTTATCATAATGTATGGTAGCAGCGACAGCAGGTGTAGGGATATTAAGTACATTATTCGAAATTGTTTCCAAAATATTTTTTAAATATTAGGCATCTTATTTAATTTCATACAAAAAATGTAATAAACAAAATTTTATTTAAATCTACGATTATTCTTATTATCTTTATTTATAAAATCAAAACGATTTCATCAAGGTTTAGCACTCATTCCAAAGCTCGAAATTTTGACTTACTCTGATAAAATTATTTTTGGAGCAACAACTTGTGTATTTAGTTCAGCTAAATTCACTAAATTTTTCAATAATAAGTTTAATGTGCAAAGTAAATCTGACCCACTATTGCCCTAACCTAATCTAGGAAGAGGGCTGCCCTGCGCTGATACGAATCGCCCACGCGTCAACAATAGACGCAACGTTGCTGCACTAATCGCTTTAATTTGCGTCTACTTCATCCCGTCCATGTTTTAAATTGAGCCTCATTACATTTGGTCAGCCGATGATTATGCTGAGAAGCATTGTAAATGCATCTTTGTGCAGAGTCATTGTATCCGAATTAAAAGATCAAACGTATATGTGGCACTTGCTCGTTCACATCCATTGTTAGCCTGGACGTATGCGATTGATGGATAGCTTTAATTTTTTTCAATTTTATTGAATTTTTCTTTATTATTTGGCGTTGTTTTCAAAAGTTTTTAAGGTATTTCTTCCTGTTTTTCTCTAGATCGAACCTTTTTTATTTCATGATAAACAGAATCTTGAATACTTTAGACACAATTGAAATATAGATTGATCCTTAATGCTTTCGCAATTTTATCTTTAAAAATTTTAAAATTGTTAATGCGATCAATTGCTGACAATTTAAACAGTATTCTTATGTGTACTAGCTTTATTATTTCTTTTATTTTATGGTGAACAGTCAAAGAACCCTCTTGACTACTGTTAGTGCTGGTAGTTGAAATTGCTTGAAGATTGAAGAGTTCCTTACGTTCTTAGTCAACCAAGCGTCCCTGTTCGTTTTGCTTAAAGAAGCACACGCATGCTTCGATGATTAGGAAAATTAATAGTATTGCACGAGTATGGAACTATACATTCGCTCTGGTCAAAAACCTTTTCTAGCATTGTGTAGCTTTATTGTGTATTAAAAAAAATAATTACTTATATTAATACGTAGCTTATTCCTTCTTTTTTATCAGAATCTCTATCTAAACCGTCAGGTCACTACTACAAATAAATTCATCAGATTCTTTATTTATTGTTTCATAATACTTGCAGTTTACTTTTTTAAATTTTTTAAGTTCTGCAGTCAAATTGGGTGTTATTTAATTAATTTATATCACTTATTTCTAAATCTAATGTGGCACACGTTCTTTAAGCTTTGTTACAATTTAATTGTAAATGAAAGCTGCTAACATCTATTTCTAAAACTATTTTAATTTCAAAATAAAGTAAAACGGAAAAGTACGCGTTACAAGTATGAAATGTTGTCAACAAAATGTGCAGTAGAATGTCACGTTCACTGGAATCCATTTCTATTTCTGTTGTACGTTCATGTGACATATCGCTAAAAATCCTTCGTAATATATTCCATGATCGTCCTAAAATTCTGATTGAAACATACAAACGTGAACAGGCGGATTTCCCATTGCATATAAATGAGAAAGAGATAGAATGTTTTATACTCTGATATCTATCACTCAAAGTGTTTGTTCTTGCAATTCTTTGAAAACCTACCGTGCCCAGTTTGACTTTTCTGTCGTAAGCGAGCAAAAAAAATCGGTTAAACTCGTGCAAAGCTTTAAATTCCTAACTTAGGTTTGTTTCTTCTCACAGAATCTGAGGTCACTGATACTTGTTTTAAATATTTTTGCTAGGATTTCTGAACCTCAATCACTAAATTATAAGCAGCTTGTCGTAGTGTGATAAATTTGAATTACGTTAGCTGGGATTTAGAGACTCGAGCTTTCAAAGTCCCATCACCGCCGCACCACCTTTGACATCCATCTTTTTGTGCCCAGCCCATCGTTGAACTTAATGTGCTCTGTGTGAATCAGCTGATCGTTTCTGCATTTTCTGAAGTCCTCTTTTTTTGATTTCTTAGCAGTAATTTTTATGGATTTTACCTAGACTTTTATTATTTTTATCAAATTGTACCAGCCAGCCGAAAGTTCAACAATTTCTCATTCGATCTTAAGTAAGTGTATAAGTGTGGAAACGCTGATATCAGTGGTGCCACCAGAAATAGGATACATAAAGTCAAAAGCAAGTAAAATAATAAAATAAATATTTTTTGTCCATTGCCGCATCTTATGGATCACTTACATTGACAAAATTGAGGAAGAAGCTACTGGATCTTCCAGTTCTAGAGAAGTACCATCAGGCTGCAGATGTCGAAATATTTGTTAAATAAATAAATCTTACATGACTTTTTAGCTTAAAAAAATTCCACATATTTAATTTTAATTTTCATAGTGCACGCTACTGGCTGCATCCCTCTACTCCCTTTCTGCCCATCGCACGGATTATGGAACATTGACGGATTGAATTTGACCAAAGTAAAAGCCGCAAATCGAAAATGGCCGCCGTCCTTTTTTAACCTTGACATTTCGTTCTCTGGTTTAGAAATGTCAAGTGTCTGTCAACCGGTATTTTTGTCAGTTTTTTTAATTAAACGTGGGATGAAATCTAATTGTTAAAAACATTACTTTTTTCATAAGAATAGGAAAAGTCCGAGAATTTAATTTGTTTTTATGGTGCGGTGCCGATTTTACTGAGGTATTCCTTAACAAATCCTGAAATCTTTGGGGATTTTGTCGTGGCGTAAGATTAGGTCATTTAAGTCATAAAGCATTAACTTCTTTTTATGGTTAATTTGCTGAGGTTAATTAAAATACTCAATAGACTAAAAAATCGACTTAATTGGTCTTGACAAACCGCAGAGCGCTAGTTATTTGCAAAAATAATGTAAGACATGATAGAGAAAGAAAGAATAACGTTGTGATTTATGGATCATTCAAAGCACGACCAAGTTCATAATTGGCATTTTGTTGACGGAACATGAAAACCACGCAATCCGCCTATTTTTTGGAAAAAACAATGGAAATTTTTCGTTTTGTTGGGTTTTATTGTTGATGCTCTCTCACGCGCTACTTTCTTAAAAATATGCTATAATATAATAATAATATTCTAAACACAAACAACTGCGGACAAAATGTCAGAGACGATGTACCTAGTTGTTGTCGGCCAGAATTTATAAACAATACCACTGATTTGAGATAGATTCGGAGAATGGCCGTAACATTTTTGTACAACATTTGAATACTGTAATTACTTTGTCTTGAATACGCGAAGAATTATGTAAACACGCCTCATCTAACGAAAGTTTTATTGAATCACACATAAAAGAAAATTCACAATAATCTGAATCCTTTGTTGCGCAACAAGTACTAAAAAGAACAAAATTACAAAATGAAGATTCTTTAAATACTTGATTCTGGATAAAAAAACTTCAAAAGTCTGATTATCGATATCACACTAACAGTGTTGCGGTACAAATATCTAGGCACTTGTATGTACAAAAACATAGATTAATCACACGAATCAGAAACTGATGCAGTTAATTTAAAAGGAAGACATATTAAAATTTTTGTAACTGGGAAAGTCGGAATTGTTCGGTCACGTAAACGGAGGACTCAAATACAAGCTATAAGTATTGCAGCATATTATGGAGTGAAAAAATTAAAAGCAATACAAGTCGAGAAAGAAGAATCTAAAGCATGGCGTCGCAATAAACAAAAGTTCAAAGAAAACTCACAATAATCTGAATATTTTATTGCGCAACAAGTAATAACAAGAACAAAATTACAAAATGAAGATTCTTTAAATACTTGATTAAGCATAAGAAAGACTCCAAACGTCTTCGTTGGAAGTCTGATTATCGATTTCACACTAATAGTGTCGCGGTACAAATAACTAGGCACTTGTATATACAAAAACGTAGATCAATCTCAGGAAATAGACTTGACACGAATCAGAAACTGATGCAGTTAATTTAAAAGGAAGACATATTAAATTATTATGAATGAAAAAGTCGGAATAGTTCGGTCACGTAAACAGAGGACTCAAGTAGATATTGCAAAATATCGTCGAGTGAAAAATTAAAAGCAATATAAGTAAGCCGAGAGAGAAGATTTATACCGAATTCTTTTGAAAAAGTTAGTGCGCTACTCATGGTCCACTAACATTGTCTTGGTGCTGTCAAAAATTGCCCCAGTGCAGTTTCAAAAGAATATGAAAGTGCAATAGTGCAACTCAAGCTCGCAGAGTTCGTGGCTAAAAATGTATACAGTAAGTGCAACATTGATCTTGTCAGTTGCGCAAAAGAATACAAAAAATGGCACTAGTTTTCCCAAAAGAATACAAAAATTGCACTAGTGGCGCACCAGGCATAACGTCGCAGTAAACAAGTCAAATTGCTATGATTATTATATCTAAAGATCAAGAATGATCTGTACCATTAATAATTTTTTAGACATCCATACCGTAGGTGGAAGGCTGTTGAGGTTGTTCAAAAAACCTTTTTTAATTTTCACTTAAAAAAAAGTATTTTTGATTTTGTGATGATGTCTGTCTGTTTGGGACACGATAACTAAGAAACCAATGAACCGGTTTGTGGGTAAGGCCATTAAATTTTGGTGGGGTGGGGGCTGCAGGGGGTAGAAGGGAGATTCAAATACTTTAAAAATACTAATTTGTGAACCACAACAGCTAGCAAAGTCACAGTTTTTGAGATATAAAAAATGGTAAAAAAATAACAATATGTCAATTTATTTCGACAACTCAACGTATAAAAACGCTAGATTACGGTAGTTTTGACAAAATTATTAAAAATTTAATCTTCAACAAGTATAGAGCTACCTTGACACCCAGAACTGCTACGGTTTTGGGTACGTGGCCACTGGCGCCAATTTTTTATAAATATTTGTATTATTATAGGATGAAGTGTTTTGTTAACAATGTTTTCTAATTATTGTTTTCTTTTTGTTTTAGGTAAGTTGATCCATTCAGCGCTATTTTACATCGACTGTTTTTGGTGAGTTAATGTTGATTGATTTTGAGATCAGGGACTGTATTCTTGTACTTGAACGATGTGACCAGCCACATCACATGCTTTGACCAATAGCATACTCTAATTGGTCGCGTGTTCTGCGAAATGCCTTGTCTCGACCAATGGCATAGTCGCCTGCTCTTCAGAGTTAATGAGTTTTAAGCGTTTGAAGTGAAATCTAATGTCCTGCGCCGTACCGACTGAACGTTTCTCGGTCTGATCGTAGGAGAAGTTTGCGTTTTAATTTAAAGCTTGCCATTGGCTAAAGCATGTGATGGGAACTATCACATCGTTCAAGTACGAGAATTTTGCTATTTTTCAATTGAGAAGTTTATCATGAAATATCGCAGATTGATTTTAATCAAGTTTATTAAATTTAAAACCATATTAATATTGTGCTCGTGATTAATTAAAAACAAGATTTATATTAAAATTTTAATTTGAGAAAGTTTTTTAATCTAAATTAATTTCTGATTATTACAAATTGAATACAATTTATTTCTTTAAATAGAGCAAGTAATATTATTGAGCTGAAAATATTAAATTTGTTCATAAATCATAAAATCCAATTCGATGTTTAAGAAAATGAAAACTGGTCGATAGGTAACGTTTTTATATTTTACATTACAGTCGATTTCTTTTTTTGTTTGGGAGATGGCAAAACAAAAACAAGTTGCAAAAAGCCCTTGAATTTTATGAAAATCGGTCCAGGAAAACCTAAAGGTTAAAAATTTTATAAATCATACTTCAGCCGAAAAAAAATATCAATTTTTTCGGTTCTGTACAATTTTATATGACAGTTACAAAGCAAGTTTTCTGCAAAAAATATTTCCAATCACAAAAAGGACAAATATATATGTCCGGTCCCTCTTTCAGTCAAGTTGGCCATATTTTCCGGTGCAATTTAGTTTTTAATTTAGTTTATTTTGACAATTTTGCTATTTCTAATAATATTAAAATAAAAAATTTCAAAAACTAAACCAAAATTAAATATTTTAACTGCCAAATATAATGATAGGACCTAACCTATTGGTTTTGTCACAGTGTAGATAACTTATATACACTGTGGTTTTGTGATCTGTTGAAAAAAACGTATTATACACGACCGGAAATTGTGTTTATTTTGGCCAAAGAATTTAGAATTACAAAAAAATTGTTAGTGCTTCAATTTTTAAATTTAACTTTTAAGCAATACGATATTGGATCCACTTTATATTATTATTTTTTCAAATTACTTGTTTTATTCAAGAGAAGTAGATTTACTTCGAGTCGGTCAGAAAGTTTAAAAATCGTTTAGCGGTTTCAAAACGAATTTATTTTCTGTTGTTTGCTGACCGCGAAGAAATACATGCAGGATAAAAGAATGTATTAGATTCTCTATTAACGCTACGGTTTCAATTGAATTTACGTGCTTCGAAGCTTCGTTTGATTTTTTTCAAAGCTTTCTAGTCCCAGCCTAATAAAATGTCAAAAGCAGAAAAGACCGGAACATATTTTTATTAAACGTGATGGTGTCCAAGTTGTTGGCGGTGATTACATTAGTCCACTAAATGCATAATGTAGTGTTTACACCTGCGATTCTCAATTATTCAATTTTTTTTGGACCATAAAGAATGAGATTTACCCTTCTTAAAAGAACATTACTTATCAGGTTCTCTATTAACGAAGCTTCGAAGCACGTACAGTGGCGGATCCAGAGGGGGGGGCACTAGAGGCACTTGCCCCCCCCGAGAATTTTTTGAATATACAAAAAATGAGTAAAAAGTAATGATTTTGCTAATAAAAATTCAAAATTTTTGCCTGCGGCGAATGAAAGTGTCTATTGCTATTATCATCGAAATTACAACCACTGACTAATTCAATAAAATGCTGCTTAAAAAAATATATACCGTTTTTTACCAACAGAGAATGTCACCTAAAGTAACCCCCCCCCCGAACCGAACCGAACCCCCCCCCCCCCGAGAGGCACCTCTGGATCCGCCCTTGAGCACGTAAACTCCATTGAAGCTTCGTTTGATTCTTTTTCAAAACTTTCTAGTCCCAACCTAGTAAACTGACAAAAGCCAAACGCAAAAAAGACCGGAACGTATTTATATCAAACGTTTTGATGTCCAAGTTGTTGGCAGTGATTACATTCGTTCAATGAATGCATAATGTAGTATTTTCACCTGCGATTCACAATTATTCAATTTTTTCTGGACCATAAAGAATGACACTATTTAGTGTTTAAATTAGTTTAGAAATAGTTTCTGGTATTTTAGATTTTAGGTTGTGAGGGGGTGGTCTTGACATATCAGGCTGAGGTTGCTTGTCTTTATGAAGCAACTTATGATCCGACTATTTACATCCTTTATATTGCAAATCTTCTTCTGCCGACATCTTGTTAGCAAAGTTTTGATTCTTTTCCAAATTCAAACGGTTTTTAACGTTTTAATTTTTTAATTTTTTACATCGCTGAATTCTGGGTTTTTCTTTATCAAAATTGCATAACGAATATTCCCTGTGTTTTAGTGAAAATCTAAATGTTGTTTGTTTTTTATACGTTTTTATATGGTGGTGTCTATTATTTGCTCAGGTCTACAAAATCTTATTTTTAATGAATGTCAATGTACATTTCAGCATGCTGTTTTTTAAATAAAAACTAGCATTTTAAACAAAATTCTTCAAATTCTTGCCTCAGATATCTAACGCATTGTTGTGTCTCTTCCAGTTACATTAAGTATAACAATTCGATGCTTTAAGGTACACCCATTTTTACCAATTAATACAAACATGAGTCAAAGACTGACGACTGATGGTACTCCGTGGCATGAACCGTTACAGTTATCGTTGACAATTGCGCGCGGAGTTTTTACAGTAAATTGTCGCAATTTGCAACAATTATCCCAGCGAGTATGCATACATTTGTACCAGGCGAATGTGTTTTATTTCTTTGCTTATTAAAATTCCTGAAATCGTTCCACTTTTTTCAATCGCGTTTTACCGTCAATACACAGCGCGCAAGTGGCAAATTAAAAAATAATCCAAATTGTTAAAGAGCAGCTCGCCGTTCGATCATCAATTTAAGAGTTCAAAGTAATTGGTGATTTACCTTCTCCATCCAATTAACGGTAGTTATACTTTTTTGGATTTTACGACCTTTTAGAATAAATGAATTTGCAATTGCGTAACTGCACTGCGCCTGAATTATATCACCTTTTTCGTAACCGTTCCCAGAGCTCGTCAATTCAAGATTCCCAACAATTTTATAACGACCTTAAAGCGCCTATAATCCGGTTAAAAGTCAACTGTTGACTTAAACTGCAAAAATTTTCTCTAGATTATGAATCTTCTAATGCAAAGAAATAAACCATTAACTCAAAGAAGAATCCTATTCTGTGAAATGCTAAAAATACCTGTCATTCTGAAGTCTCGCTCTCAAAGAATAATTGTTTAAAAAAACTCAGACAGATGCAGTGTGCAAAGAAATGAATGCATATCCACACCAACTTGGTATGCCACCGACTCAATTCTTTTAGATATATATGCACAAATTGTTAGGTTTTTGTGTGAATGTATTTAAAGAAACGACTACCAGGAATGATCTAGGTTTTATTTTTTAAATCATAACTGAGTCGATGTGTAACATCCTTTTTTCCAACGCCACGAAACATGTAAGGGCATATCTGGTCTGGAAGAAGATAAGGATCAAGATTAGGAAGACAGAAAGAATCAGGAAATGTTTGATAGAAAAGCTTGTTTACAGTATGCAATGAATGGAAATCTAACAAACCCTCATAGTCTCCGAAAAAAGATGCACTAAAACCAAACGAAAAACGTCATAATTCATCAAAAAACTTAGCTGCAGAAACTAAAACAGGTGTAAGACAAGCTTAACAGAGTAGTCCTAGACGAAGATGCGAAAATATTAGGAAAAACAGTGCTACTAGTAAATTGATTTTGTTTGAGAATCTTTCCTTGCCGCGGTAAACAATATTAAGAACTTACAGAAACTCATGACCCGAAAATGAAGTTGATCACTTGTTACTCAACAAGGCCCAAGTTGAAGAAGCCAAAACAGTTAATACAGCTTAGACATTTAATCGGCTAAAGCCAAAGCATTGTATCTTCTTCATTATTAACTGCAAATACCAATTTGTTAAAATTACCCAGTGTTTCAAAATAAATATCGTTCGTTTAGGAATCAACAGAAGTTAAGCTGTTTGCAGCGAAATTGTTGTTGTAATCATCAATCACTTGAAATGAAATTAATTTATTAACATTAATCAAAGTGGAAGTTGGTTATTTATCTATTGCAAAACGTTACATGGGCGATGCCTCGCGGTGTCTTTTACATAATACTAGTAAATCGTAATTGATATTAACCGATCTGGATGACTTGGAAATTAAACAGTTTACAAGACGGACGTACAGATAATTCCGATATTGCATACAATCAGACATTACATTTAAACAAACTGTATTTTATTGAAATAAACACCCCGGAACTATTATAACATCGAGAGACGGTAAATCTTTGAGTTTACAATCATATGTCATGTGTCTTACTTTGTGTTTGGTACAAATGAGACGTGACGGTACAAGAATCTTTATTTGTTACATCGGAAGCTTTGCGTCAGTGATACATTGCTTTTGGAATGTGATATTGGCAGTCAATAAATTTTTGCTCTACATCCAAAGAAAGGTAAATTATGGTACTGTCATACAATTTTTATCTGGCTACCTTCTATATGAAGGTTATGTTTTGTTCAGTAAAACCAATAAAATAAGCATACAATTGACATACTAAAATATTTCTGTATACCAGCGATCTGATACACAAAATATGCTTGCTTATTTAACTATTATTAAGTTTGTTATCATCTATAATAAGCGCATCTAATCTAATAAAAATGAGGTTCATATCTCGATCACCAAATCTCCGGAACTAATGTTCCTGGTAATACTATTTCACCTAATGACCTTAGCAGATACGTGCGTTGCGGGATACTGTTATAAATATCATCTCTAATTATCGGATGCTATTATTATATTACCGGCACATTATGGTGCATTTATATATCGTGTACACCGATGGGTTAGGTCAACTCCTTAACAACCTGACTATGTCGAGATTCGAGACTTTATCGGTAATTACATCTACCGCGGGTAACGTTAGTACCATGAAAGATACAAAAATAGAGACATCCAATAAGAAAACGTTAACAGTTCACGTTGTCAGTAAAACGTAAACATTGCCAACATCCGATCATCACAAATTACGAGATTTGTAAAATAAAGTAAAATGTCGCACCTACATATGTCAGTTACAATACGTCCTTGAAGGACAGAAACTGAAGAAGAAAAACAATTATAAGTCAAATCCATAATTCGTGCGAATTAATCAGTAAAAATATTAATACTAGAACATTTCATTTTTCATGGTAACCAAAATGTTTCTATTATAACACCTAAGAACCCAAGTCGCAACCAAGTATTTTAACGCTTGATATGAAATTATCAGATCAAAACGGTTTAAGAAAAAAATGCCAACTCACAGATTTCGTCTAACGACCGACATCACTACGTGAGTTTTTCCTGGCAGTCTGAAAAAACTTGAGAGATGTGTTTTGAGACTACTAGTAAAACATGTCAATCATTTTTTTCTTATCTTAACTTTCGGAGGACTTCCATATTGTGTTGTGTTTAACAATAACACAAGGTAAACAAGAGGATTTCAATCGTATACCAACTATTTTTATTTGTATTTATCAAATCTAATCTGAATCATTTATTTCAGGCACTATCTCTTCTTACTTTCGATTATTATTGACTATTATCAACACTATTTCTACTGTGAAAACTGCTTTTCTGAACAGTTTCGTTGTATTAGCAATATGATCGTCAATTTCATGGCCACCATCTACGGCCTGAATATCTCTTGGTGTAAAGAACTTTAGTGATCAGAAATTGGCAAACCAGTATTTTAATGACTACTTTGATAAACATTTTCGAAACCGAATTGCGCTTTCGTGTTTTAATAAGACAACTTAAAATCAGAACTTATTATATCCCGAAAATAAAATGCCCTGCGTGACAACATCTTCAACAATCGCCGGTGAATCGTATTAACACTCGACATCTACATGGGCCAATGTAAAAGTTTTTATTAAACAGAATAAAGTTTTATCTTCCCTTGACCACAATAAAATTTCAGGCTTCGCAAAATACCCTAAGAGTTATCCAACATTACTTCTCAAGGAAAGACCTTTTGTTTTTTATCACAATTGCTTCTGTTGGTTTTTGCTTTCCCAAATGTAACCATATTTAAAACCAGCTTTTTATAAGAGCTCTAAACAGTTTAATAAAACCAAGCCTTCAAAATAAAGTTCAAAAATTTTCCAAGAATCAATCAAAAAAACTTTTAGAGTGTCCCTTGTACAGAAACAAATATCGAAGAATGAAGTTCGTGCACTCATGAATTAAAGATTGAACGGCACAACGAATTAATAATTAACCAGGTTGCATTTAACCTACCTTGTCGTCATTACATAAATCTCAGGGAACCCGAAAGAGAAAAAAGTCCTCAGAAAAAAGATTGAATAGGTCTGGAAAGACATAAATTTTTGGGTAAAGCAGGATGTTGCAAAACGACCACTAAATGACAGTGACAGTGAGATGTGTTAATTTGATCAAATAAAGACATCTCTATTACAATCAGTAAATTAAATTTACAGTTAGAAACTTAACCAATGTAACATAGTACATAACATTTTAATAGGTTCTCCATATTTCATTTAGGAAAAACTTTTAATCAGCACTCTTTGGAAAACTGTTAAAACCCCTTTTCAATGCTTTCTGGAGTGGTTCATTTAACCAAGTGGTTAACCAGCTCTGAAGAATAAGTGAGTTAAGGAATAAATTTAACTCCTTTAAATTAATTAAAAAGTCTCACCCAAGATTGCCAAGTTACGTCAATCGAGTTTTAGTTTAGTTTTTACTAAACTATCAAGACCTTACACATTTTCAAGGGATAAATCATTTAACAATTAACCCAATAATAAGCTATGATGTTCGTTTCGCTCGGCAATTTGTAAATGCTATTAAAATCATTTCACTGTAAACTAAATATGACTTTCAATTACTGAAGAAACACAAACACTCTTAAATTACGATTGTTGATATTTAGTCTTAAAGAATTCTTGCTGATTTAAATACCAATAAGGTTTATGTTGAAGTTAATTAAAATCAAAACTTATATGAATTTCTAAAAAGTTAACCTTATGAAGATAGTGGTTGGTAGCTTTTATATTTTCCAGTAGTCTGAACCGGTGTGGTTAACAAAATGTTACTGCAGGTTGTAATGGTCTACAGAAATGCATTTAGAAAGGAACTTAACGTCGTTTAATGGGCGTAATTTGGCAAAGATTCACATAAATTCTTCACTAAAAAGCCGTAAATATTAAATGCCGCATAGTGTTGTTAGGTTAATTGCAAATTCCTAAATCTGGTTTTCAAACCATACTCAACCCATTAAGATAAAACTAAATGAAGAAATCGATACTCATCTGAATACAACTTTGTGAAAAATACTCCTAGGGGACGATGATGTTAGTAAAATTTTAATCGTAAGTTCAAAACATTAGTCAACTTTATCTCATACAACCGCATAAAATTTAAATAAAGCTAAGGATTTTCGTTTATCGGACACAGATAGACTTATATAAACGTTACAAGTTGTTTATGTTACACATACAGATGTAAAACAGGTATGTATCGTTCTCAAAACTGAGCTCTGCACTAGGTCAGTATGCAGAGCGTTGATATTTATGAGAGGACTGGTTTACATTCTGGGTATGCAAAGTGAAGAAAGTTATTGCATATTAGAGCACACCGCGGTGTGACAGATGCGGCAACACCCACACGTCCTTTATTCGCGACTTGTCGGCAGACAGCGAGCCGCGTTTTAGAAGAATTGCGACAATGCACGCAATTTGTCAGCAAAACACCTTCGCCCTGAGTAGGCTTTTATTTTTCACCTTGTCAGCGATCATACATTTTTTTAAGAATTTTCGTCTTTTAAGCCCTGAAAGTGTTTGTTTACCTTGATTGATCTTAACATTTTATACCGGCGTCCAGCGTTTCATGTAACACGTTTTCTATACAATAACGAAATGGCTCACTCAGCGAAATTTCGGACACGCTGTACATGTGATCCAGTTCAAACTGAATGATATTCATGTTGAGTCAGTACTAATAAAACTAAAACCCTCTCAGCCGCAAAACATAAAATCCGCGGACCACCAGAAAGAAGTCTTTGTGCGCGTAATATTCTGCCATATGCGCTAAAATAAATCTGACGGAATTGACACCCCCTCATTGTTGAGGCCAAATAGCCGCTCTTGTTTTAGCCCCCTTGAGTAGATACAAACACTCCATTGAAAAATATGACACATGTGTATCACACATTGCCACCCTACTTGTTTAAAGATGAAAATTTAATCAATAAGACCATTGATATTGAAGCATAATATTTAAAGCTAAAGTAGTACGAATTCGCGTATCATTTGGTATTTGTGTAAAAGTTGTTAAGCTATTATGTGTTAAAGAAACGACACTTGGTTTACGAGTTTATTTAAGCTCGGTTAGTTTCTCGAAAAGAAAACCCAGATGATTATGTTTCAAGGGTAGTTATCCAATCCTAGAGTTAAGAAGGCAGTGGTACATGAACTTTTTAAGATTATTGGTGATACTAAATTCGAATCTATTTTTAAAACATTACTAGGCTGCTATAATTTTAGAGGTGGCGATTCCAAATATAGATTTGTCATTAATAATTAATTAGTAATAATTATTGCATGTTGCATTATTGTCCAAAACCACACCGCGTTATTAAACCAATAAATTACATGATTAATTAGTTTCAGTTATGGCCGGTGTGCAATTAGCATCGAATATAAATGGTTAATTAAAACAACCATTCATTTTTTTATTAAACACAAACAAGCAACATCGAAGCCCCCCATAATACGATAAGTACAGTAACGTGCAATTTGCATTCTATTTGGAATCATTTACTAGTCTAAACAATGAGTGGTAAATATTTCAAGATGCGATCGTTTCGCAGCGGTGTCGACGTTTATTCGAATTGTTACAATAAGGAACACTTTCTCTGGTCTTTATTGCCAGACATCTTCAGTCGGTGTGTTATTATTGGCAATTGTGCTAATGACTTGCATTGTCGACTTATTATTCGCCTATAAATTGAAAATTAAATTTGTTACAACAAAAGGAACAAAATGTTTAAAGTACTATATTCCTGTTTCAAAAACTGCATAGACTAAATCTATTAAACAGTAACAATCTTCCATATGATATTTTATGTACGATAGTTTCTAATATCGTTTGGTTACATCAAGATTTTAATGATTTTTATCTTTTTTGGTAGCATAGCATTTCAAAGTTGTTTTGCACTGAGTCTCGATGATTTAAATCTATTTCAGTTTAGTCGGTTCAGCGTTCAACTTCCTTGGTTTCTTGAGATATTTTGACACACGGACTTCTAAAAGCCTTTTTTTGATTTTTAACTAGGAAAGACTGCAACTCTGATATTAGGAAATTATTATCCGTAGCTTCCATTTATAATTTTTAGTCTTTCAGTGTTAGAATGGTTTATACTAGTTTTTTATTTAAAAATTCCTTTCATATACTGTGTATTTTAAATGTCAGATTTTTGAAGACGTCTTTAAGAAAAATTTTCAAGCTGTGTTCCGCTGGAATGTCGAAAACAATTTCATCTTCTGTTTTAAGATGATTATTAATGAACCAATATCGGATAACGGATGTAAATAAGACTACGTCTTAAGTAATTTGTTTATCGGCCCTGGCACAGGAGAAGAACAAGGAACCCTAATTGGTCCGATGGCTTGTTTTAATGGAAGATGACAACATCTCGCCAACATTATTTAAATGTATTATATCGAAAATGACTTTATTAATCTGCACATGCGATCTGACACACGCGCGATTCAATTTAACGGTAAAAATAATTACTGCGATTAATTTAATGACAAAAGGCATTTTGCGTGTAAATTCCAGGGACACAGGTATCTGTCTAAATGAGTAAATCAGAATACATAAGTGTCTATTTATCTAGAAAACTGCAAGGAGTAAATTATTTAACTTTTTACATTTCAATTGGCTGAAAATTAAATTTTTTAAGAATAATTTTGTTTTTTATTAATACCGGATGTCATTTATATAAAAACTTTAACAAGGACGGACGTCTTTATCCTCAAAATAGTTGACTGAAAAAAAATTGTAATATCGTACAAAATAAACAAGAAATGCATAATTGTCTAAATAACGATATTTAAAAAAAAAGAAAAAAATATTTAATACATCAAATATATCAGATCAATTATGTATGAACCTAATGAACAAACAACAATAAAAAGAAGCAAGAATTAACCTATCCAAAAAGCATATAGAGAAAAGATTGAAAAAGTCGAGGTGGAAGACATAAAAGGTACTGTCAACCTTGGGAAATGCTTTCGAATGTGTTCAAATAAACTGTTAACAGCAAGTGAAGAAAGAACCGGACTATTTATTTTCAAGTCTTTTAATGTAAAAACGGTAAATCATATTGATGCATTTGAAATGTGGACCCTATGTCTGGGTTACATTCTATAATGTGACAGATACTCAGTTTCGACAGCTGTTCTCCAGGGAAAAATACTCGTAAAAGGCTGCAGACTACCCGGAAGAAAACAACATTCTTGGAACATCAGAGGTTGGAGTGTAACATCCGATGCAACAACCAGCAGAAGAGGAAACGGAGAAAACGACCCGAAAAAGAAGAGTGAAGTTTCAAGTACTTTTCTGATCCGAATTGTTCGTATTTTAACAACATAATTTAAAAAATTCTCGATGATAAATACGAGTTTAAATTCAGACAGCCAAAAGACTAACCTAATCTATAAATAAATACGAGTAGGGAAACTATCGATCTCCGGATTTACGAGGCAAATAAAAAACGAGGTTATTGAGTAAATTCTTGAATTAAAGATAGGCGGATTTCGTGAGTTGTAGAAGTCGTCAACCGTTGTACCCACGATTCGATCTATAGTATATTCCTAACAATCATGACATTTATGGCATATGAAATGGGCAGGGAAATAAGAAATAGGCAAATGCTAGAAACTCCACGTGAACACGCAAACAACAATACTCAGTGATACCTTATTATAACAATTGTAAGAATAATAAACATATGAATCGGCAAGTAACGCTTGGCTTGGCACTTCAGCTACTGTGTGCCAGGCTGGGGCATTGTTGGGTGCGAGTGAGAGAGATCACTAACGATTACCCTATGGGCACCAGTAAATTTTATTACCTAAAGATTATACAGTTTATATGCCTTCAATTATTTACTGCTCCAGGGCTCAAATCCTTTTCCGAGATACACTCTGAAGAGCATTTAAAGACTCGTTTATTTTAAATACAGCTAGTTTTACGGGAGCGTTTTGATTTTAACGATTTAATCGTTTCTTTTTTTCTCTTAATTTGTTGTTTTTAATGTGACTTAAATCTTTTCTGACTTTATTGTCTATAAATTTTAATTATTATTCTTCAGTTTTGTCTTTTTGGTTGTGTAATAGTAGTATCTTCAATTGTAATTAAATTCCAAAATTCAATTAAAATAGTAATGATTTAAACATATTTTAACGTTTCCGGCCCGCGCAGCAATGGTAGAGAAGGTATTGTTTTGACGATTTTTTTTTTCAGTTTGATAGTTCTATTTGGGTTTATTTTAACCTATGTGTGTGCGTGTATTTCTGTCCGTAACCGCTGAACTGATTTTCTTCATGATAATTTTCGGGTAAAATAGTGTTTGGTTCGGTTCAACACTGTAACGAGCTGATTAGATTTTGGGGTCAAAATCCATTAGTAGGAGCAGCGCATAAATATACGGTTTTCGGAATATAGTAGAACACGTTTTTCTCAATAGTTGTAACTTTTTTCTAAAAACTTTGTAGGAGCTTCCATTTCTGAAATATTTACAAAAAACTTTTCAAGGCTGATATAGCACTGAGTTCACTTGGAGTGTGCTAATGGGCTAGGAAGGTATCAGATCCGTCATGGATTCATTTTTATTTTTATTGCTTTTCTGCGTGCGAATTAAAGACAAATTTGTCGAGGTGTTCAGGAATTCCCTTAAAGTTAAGTTGTCAAGTCCAAGAATTAAGAAAATCATCAAAACGTTTAACGGTAGGCCATAAAGTTTTTTCGTCTTTTTTGTAGTCTCCTTTCTCTACCTAAATTTACTTTTTCAATCTGCATTTTTCAGAATGAATGGTTCTGGATTTTATTGGGTACTACACCTTTTGAATAAAGTGCTAAGTACGTTCACAAAAACTCATGAACGACCTGCGTTTGCGTCGGAGAATGTAAAATCTTGTCACGTAGAACGGTACGGATGTCAACTTTATAAGGAAGGTGGACCACCGCTTACGACTTAACGGTTGAAAAATTGCTCGAAAAAACATGCACTAAATCTTTGCCAACGACAATGTTCGATGGGCTTTTCACAAAGCCATCTTAATGAGCGAAAAAATAAACAGCGCCACTTATCGTTTTTCAGTCTGCAACTCGACTATTTTCCGCATGTAAAATCGTTAAAAGCCCATCAAAATTCATTAGAACCGATAATAAAGTTTTTTTTGATACTAATAAAACTTAAAACTGTGCAGGTTCCGGTAGCAGAAACTTTTTATTCCTGGACAACTGGCTCAACTCTTGGTATGCCTCAGGGCACTGGAATAAGTCCATGGTTTATTGACCTCAATTCATCCAGAAGTTAAGCAAAAATATTGGTATTGTTGTTTTGCCAATGATGGAACCATAGTTAAATTAGAACCAGTCCCTGAAACAGAGGATTTTTTTCGAAGCGTTTCTCGTGTTTTTCTTTCTTAATCTAATTTCCGAGATTGATCTACGTTTTCTTTTATCCACATGCCCACTCTTTCTATTATTGTGGTATCAATAAAATACTACTATACTATACTTCCTCTTCAGTACATATTTGTGGCTACTTGGGATAAAATTTAGAGGTATTGTAAATTTGCACATATTATCGGCATAAGGTTCTCAGAAATTTCACCAATAATAGTTATTCTCTTTGCAATTGCTCAAAGTTTCATTATAGACTGCTTCACTATAGATATTAAGAAGGAGGGGGGAGTGTACTGCCTGGATGGATACATCTTAGTGTTTTTACTTCTTCTAATACCTGTTCTTCAATTTTGACTCTAGCTGGTCGACTTCGATAAAGGTTTACTAACATTTTGATTTTTTGATCAAATGTTTAAATCGGCATTCATGGCTGGAGAAAAAACGAAGGTAAACCTTCCGTTAAATCCAACTAAGTAAAATATGTATTTGACAAAACTATTAATCTAGAAAGAAATCCTAAAGTTAACTTTTATAGCTAAAACATGAGGCACCGTAAAAACCGTAAAATTAATGGCTCCGCAAGAAAAACAATCTTTTTTGCATTTTAAAACCCAAGAGGACAAGAAGTTGAAATCACTTTACCACAAGAAGAAGGATCCCGCAACCACTGAAGGAGCAAAAACCGAACGTTTTGATGTATGTGGAATTGTATGAGATAATAAAATAAGGTTTATATCGTGAGCTTCAGGTGCATATATCACATATTACCATTAAATTCCGGCCGAGGGACATAAATCCTGAAAGTCTACACTGTATATTACTGGTAAATCAACTTAATGGCCGCTGGCTCGTTTAATGTGATAACATTCTTCGTGTTTCTAGGGAATAGTTTGTATTGTAATGTTTTTATATCGCTTCGCTTGTCTTTGTATACTATGTCTTTTTATTTCCTGGAAGATCTCTTATCTCTCCATACTAAATTACTATTAATTATGAAAATTAAGTTAAATGACCGTTAGATTTTTTATTTTTTATGATTTCTTGTTCAACTTGTAACCAAAATCATCAGTATTTTTTACACTTACCATTTAACAGTAAATTATTAACTCAACTTGGTTTCTAATTTTATCAAGTACGTTGTCTTTATTTGTGCAAACAATCGCAAAATGTTATAATAGTTTATATTGTTGTAGCTTTTTTAATTTTTTAAAATATTTACGTTTACTTCTTAAAATTGAAGCAAAGTCATCACTATTTTCCATGTCTAATATACCGTTCGTCAAATAATTCACTTTATTTAACACTAAATTGTTCTGCAACTTCTTTTTCTCTATTTTCAATTAGATAGCCTTACGTAATTCAATTTCAAAAAGTACTTTCATCTGTAATGTAAGTTATGTTTCTGGATCTTCTTTTTTCTTTTAAGGTACGTTGTCTTTATTTACGTAAATGAATGCAAAGTCATCCTTATTATCAATGACCCTTTTCCTATTATTATTTTCTTTGAAACCTTTATCAAACAATTCAAAGGCACCGTTATTCGACCACGCGTTTGGCGGATTGTTTACAACTTTAATTTTAACGTAATTAGTGGAAATCACCTAGAGCAACAAACTAATTCATTCAAAAGTGTGCACTTCCCACGCACGCAAAAAGTTTTCCCTATCTGTAGGCCAGAAAGTAAAAACATTCCAGCGTACGATGGCCCTTAGTGATATTTAAACCGTGGTAAAAATATCGTCGTTGATCTTACAAACTGACGTATCTCAAAAAAATGCAGTTTTGAGAAGACCACAATACTACCTTATTTGTGTCGTTCTTTCATCTCACAAAGTGTAGTAACTCATAAAAATCCTTTAAATAGCAGCAAAATTATTAGATCCAAGAACATTTTTAGTGATATAAATCCAATATAAATTTTCCCTAAAACTTGAAATTGCTCTCTTGTAAAATTACAATAAATGAGTTACGTCAGTTTGTAAGATCAACGACGATATGTCACTTACATAAGGCGAAAACGAACCATGTGCCAACACATTTTTGAAAATTGATTTGTGAGTTTTAATAACATGGTTAAAAAGAAACATGAGATCATAAAAGAAAGAATGGGAATCGAGGGAAGCATAACGGATGACATCACTAAAATGCAATTGATATGGTTCGGCCATGTACAACGGATGAACGACGAAAGATTACCAAAACAGGTCCTAGAGTGGCAACCAGTAGGGCGCAGAAAAAGAGGACGTCCTAAACTAGAATGGCAACAGTCAATCCAAAGATCAATGAGTCAAAAGAATCTGACAGAAGATGATTGTCAGGATCGAAGGAGGTGGAGAATAGGCGTCGGACAACGTAGAAAAACGTTCTAAACCGACATAGTAGTAGTAGTAAAAAGAAACAAAGGTGAGTGGTCGTTGTGAAAATTCATAGTGCTGTTAAAAAGAATCTATTAAAAAATCAACTTATTTTGGCAGTCGATCCTGCCTGTATTTTTGTTGACCTTGCTTAAGGTTGAAGGGCCTTAACTATAGGCTCGATTTCTTATATTTCGAAGCAAAAATGTTGTTTAAAGGCCGCCGTACCTGCGCCTACTGTACAAATAAGAAACGTCCTTAGCGAATGGTTCGTGAGAATGTAGTTAGGTTTTCGTTGTTCTTTATGAATGGACTGTACGCTTAATTTTACAAATTATCATACTACTACGTCCGACGAATATTAAAATCGGAAAAAGTTAATATGCAGAATGGCAATTAGAGTTACTTAAATTGGCAGTTGCCCTAAGATTTTGGGGCCGTTTACCTCTTTTTTCAAAGAAGCTCGAAAATTATTTTGCATCACGAAACACGCCATGTTTTTGCCGAATATCGAATATTATCAGTAGCCATATTTCGTAACTTTTAAAACCAAATAAGTTTGACTCTAAAATTAAGCTGCCAGTAATAATATATTAATTATATTTTAATTATTTAAAACTCAAAGTTATTATTGTAGATTTTCCTTTTTTTTTGCAATTGATACTTTCTTTAATTTCTTAATTCCGATATTCCTTAAAATTAAATACATTTTTGTTTGACCAGATGTGTGTCATTTCATTTAAGCGAGTGATCCATTTTCATTTTTAGCATAAAAAGATTTTTTTAATGCAGTCATCGGTTTTTTTAAGCTTTTGCTGAAATAACTTTGACTTTGATCACTTTGATCTTTTATTTGCCATTATCAAAGAATATTTACAAAAATATTATTTTAGCAATTTATTTTAAAAGTCATCAACCTCTCCTTCCTAAATATGATTTTTTTTGCACATTGTCGATGCGAATTTCAGAATTATTTTTTAAATTTAATAATTTTTGACAGAATACAACTCAAAATAATATTATGCTTAGCAGAAGGCATTGCAATGCAATTGAACGACTCTCAGCAAATTGAAGTTGTTTGGTAATGCAAATGAAACAATTGAAATTAAATGCTTCAAGGCTACTTTAAGATGAGCAAGATGGTAAATTCACTTAGCACAACAGTTCTTAGTTTTTTTTTTAAATAAAATTCCTACAAAAATAATAGATACCTAAAATTTTCAGAATAATGAACTAATTCAAAAGATGATCACCGATTTTTCAATTGTTTGACAGAGCAAACATTTCGATTGCATAAGTTCTTGTGTTTATTTACTTCATTAATTGTTCGGAGTAATCTAAATTTACCTCTGAAAAATTATGGCGTGGCATCTTTAATAAGCTCTTAAGACTTTTAAGACATGAAATTACACCTCTGCATCAAAATCAGATCCCCCCGGGTCTTTAACCTTTCCATGTACAAAACATCTGGAGCTTTAATAATAAAATTTTAAAAATAAAAATGAAATATATCGGAGCCTAACAGTATCAGATACATAATGAGCAACTTAAGGGTTGTAAAAAGCTACTAAGTAACTTCCTGTACAAGTTAATTTATTAGTTTTCTAATAATTTTTGCTGTATAGGTACTAGGGCTGAGAGAACATTATGCTCTAGTCAAGTCGCACAGCTAATTGGTTATCTTCTAATAATTCATATATTAGTGCTCTTTCCTATTTTAATTTTTTTTTAAGTAAGTTTCTATTTTACTGATTGGCATCCAGTTTAAAATATATTTTACAATTACATTAAATTAACAAAAATATTTGTTAATACCACTACCTATAGTTTGAATCAGCTTTATCTTTAATATTAATCTTTGTTCTTATTTCTTGTGTATCTTGACCACCTTTTTTATTTCCATAAACAAATGCTAAATTGTTATCATTTTTCTAATATTATTCTAAATATTTTAAATTCTCATTACCCTCAAAAAATTTCCTCCAAATTCCACAGCTCAGTTATTCTTTTTAATTGCACTCTTTTTGTTACTACTAGCAAAACTAATATTTTTTTGGTTGTTTTAATGTTTGCTGTGGCTTCCTTTTGTCTCCTTTCTTTTCCTCACTAGTATATTGGTTCTTAGCGTGCTTCTGAAATTTTTCCACACTCCCAGCACATCGTGCAGACGCTTATTTTTAATTTAAATCAACTTTATCTTCAAAATTAATCTGGGTTTTTATTTCTTGTGTATCTTGAACACCTTTTTCGTTTCTATAAACAAATGCTAAATTGTTATCATTTTCCGTATATTATTCTATATATTTAAAATTCTCATTGCTCTCAAAAAGTTTTCCTAGCAATTCCACGGCTTAGTTACTTTCTTTAATCACTCTTTTAGTTATTGCTACCAAAACTAAGATTTTTTTGTTTGCCGTGCCTTCATTCCTTTCCTTTTGCCCCATTTCTTTTCCTCAGTGGTAGCAATACATTGATTCTTAGCTTGCTTACTGAGTTACTTTTTCCCACTCGCCCAGAGCGGCGTGCAGACGTTTATTTTTTATTTACTAATTAAGTAGTTGTGTGTGTGTTCGGATCTGCTTATTACCTTTCAGCAAAATCTTGTTCAGTGTTGATGTTATCGTCTCCTAATTTATAATCACGCTAGAGTGACTCTGATTTCCTTTTTTCGGGATAATAAACAATTATTATTATTAAAAAGTCAAGATCCTCTTTCGCCGGTGATATTACATCCTCATACACGACAGTTATTTTTGTCGTGTCGCGTGAACTTGGAGTTTTTTCCGCATATTGTTCATGTGACATTATCTATCTACAGGAAGATCTTGGTATTATAAACAGAAAACGTCCTTCAACATGCTATCGACACTTAACGCTTAATTTAGATTGGCCCTGTATATTTGTTTATTACTATCTTTGTTTCAAATCTTGCGAAAGCTTTTTCAACAAAACTTACCGATGAAATTTAGTATGTGTATATTTTTATTTAAAAAAAATGGCGGACTTATTTATATACTTATTTGTTTATATTTTAAAACTAGGTTACAATTTTTTATTCAAACTTAAAAACATTAAAACGGCGAAATTCTTCATTTATGAACCGATATGTGTATCAAATTTGGATCTATGGTCGCAAAGTATAATTTTCAATTCGAAACGAAAAAAAAATGACGGACGATGTGTCTCAAAGTTGGTATACATATTAAGGTTCTCTCTGGAAAATATTTGTTTTAAAACGGACAGCTTGGTTTGTAAAATAATAAATAACGTTAAGCAATTGTTCCTACCATACCATATCTTTAGTTTCATTAGTAATTGGTTAACGCAGATAATTCTTCTCAGATTTGTCAGGTGATATTATTTTCGATGAAATTGTTCGACTATCAAAAAAAGTGAGAGAGAGTGAAAAAGAAATTGCATGCATAGACCAATCAATGCGTGTATTCGAGGGAGATTTGTCGTTTCTCCCTAATTTGAAGAATAGGTGCACAGATAAGTTTCTTACTTGATTAAAATCGATCTATCTATTTAATTAGCCTTCTTTGATTCATCTTTGGGCATAGGCCTCCCCCAATATCTTCCACTCTTCGCTGTGTGTCGCCGTGTTTATCCATCTAGTCCCCGCATGTTTCTTCATATCGTCCGCCCATCTCATTGGGGGTCTTTCCATTCTTCTTTTATTTTCTTAAGGTCTCTAGTTTACAATACATTTGTTCCATCGATCGTCTTTCTGTTTGATATTATGACCGGCATTCATTCTTTTTTCTACCTGTTAGCTTTAGATGTAACATTTATCTTTCCATTGATGTTTGGGATTTTGTTACCTTATCCATGTTTGATTTTGTAAGAGTCCAGGTCTGGGATCCATAGATAAGTACTGAGAATATTTTTTATGTAGCTTAATTTACCGAATACTGCCCAAGCCAATCTTACTCGTCTCTTGATTTCAGCTGTTTGGTTTTCTTTTTTTAGTTTAATAATTTGTGCCAGGTATATACTACATTCCTCTACTTGTTTTTTTTTTCTGTTGGTTTATTCTGTTCGTGATATATTCATCTGTGTTTGTTATGATTTTAGTTTTAGTGTACTTCATTGTCAAGCCTATATTTTTAGCTGCTGTATCCAGTTCTTCCAGCATCTTATCAGTTCTTTTTTCTTATCTGTTATTAAGGCGATATCATTAGCATCTCTTAGGTGGTTCAAGTATTGTCCGTTTACTTTGATGCCTATTTCTTCAGAATCTAAGCAGTGGTATATCAATAGTATTCCCAAAAACTTAGACACTAATTCCCTTCTCAACGGATTGTCGGCCGCGTTTTCTAGTTTTTGGTACAGGTAATGATTTAAAATAAAAACGTAACATTTTTCCTCTTTAATGAAATTGCATGTTAACACTTAGGGAAACAACCCATAAAGTGCGATGCATCATAAAAACGTACAAATATTGGCGTGATCGAGTGTAAATATCATGTTCATATGTAGTTATTTAGTTTTTAATTTTCACCTCACGACATTCGATATACTTTGCATTTTACTGATCGGGAATTATCTGTAAATTGTTTTTAATTAACCATTTTTGAACAGCGTGAGGTTGTATGTATAACAAATAATAATACCCATTTATGGATTTGTTTAGTTCAAATATTTTATATATACCGTTCGGCACATAAAACTATTTATTAGTTGTAAATGTACGGTTTTATCGACCGGCAGCTCACGATCAGATAAACTTCACAACTTTATTTACAACGTCAAAAATCAATTGAAGAATATGTAGTGACAGGTATTTTTACGTGCACTCCCTGTGAAAAAAGTTTCGGTTTAGTTTGCCATAGACCTATTGCATTGGCGTGTTCCTTCTAGTTATCAATAATATTGTTAATCTTGTATTATGGGTTGTGTTTTTAAAACATTTGCATAATATTGACTATACTGTATCATAAAAATAATCATGAAAAATAATACATAGTGTAAGATTTAGGGTCAAAGAGCTAAAAAGATCGAGAAAAACATAAAGTCATCGACAAACAACTACCTACAAATTAAAAAATACCAAGAAATAAAATTAGATGACAATCCTGAGCAATAATTAGGAGGTGTTAAGAAATAAAGGGTCTGTGAAGACACAATTAGGGAAGATGATGAGCATAAATATAATTTCAGAGCCTATTATCCCATATTGAGAAGAAGCCGTAATAAGGGATTAAAAAAATACCAGTTAGTGTCTTTGTTAAGATTCTCCGATTTGAAGACAAGTTGTGGGCAGGTCAGCCTGTCAAACCTATGTATGTATTTAAATACCCCGCAGATTTTCACTTCTATACGATGCTGCTAAAACGTGAAACCGTATTAAATTACCACATAGGAATGCATCAGTGTAGAAGGTGTACTACAGTTCTTGATTAGGTGTTGGATTACAATGAATGGGTCGGGTATGTGCTGAATCAATGAAGTCTCCATGTAGTTTATTGGCTAAATTGTAGCTTGTTCGTTGTCAATATGATCCCGATCGACCATTAATTAATTAGTCTTAACAAGAATCGCAGTAGTTTCTTCAAAACCAAATAACATTTAGACATTACCTGCTTCCTTATGACTTAAAACCAATCCTACAGGACTTACAGAAGGGTTGGCGGAATCTTTGTTTTTATTTATTAAATCACAAGCTCTTGCTAACACGTTTGTTTATAATGAATGGAAAAAAGAAATAGTATTTGTTTTGTTTGGTATTTTAACAAATTGCACTTCATTATTTGTGTTTAAAGGATCTTTTTTCTTTTAATAATTTTAATTTTGGTTTATTGTGTGATATACAAAAAAATCATTAAACATTCGATCAATCGAATTACATTAATAGATTTGAAATGTTATAATGCTTTTACCATAGTCAAATCTTCAGAACGATTGATCAATTCAGATTCAAATCTGGCGATAACACTAAATTAAGTATTGTAGATAGACCAACCTCCAGCTCGGTACAGAGCTAGTGATTATAGAAAGAGTCGTGTATTCAAAAGTGTGCTAACTGTATACATTTACACATTCCATCTTTGATTTATGCCATTTGCGGTCAACGATTGGCCCTTGTATATACCTGTCAGTTGAGCTCTTAGGCACCAATAATGCGTGAGTTATTTATGCTGGAGCATTACTGTCTAACTTGGACTAGATGCTTCTATTCAATCGATAGATTGATTACCATACACTGATATTTTAAACCCGCCCGGAAAGGGTATACCTACTGCAAAATTGTTTAGTGCATACCTGCTTTTCAAATTAATATTAATTTTTATGCAGATTTTTAAAAGGTTTTCTACTTTTTAATCTCTCAATTCACAGACCTTTCTTTCATGGGACGCCCGACGTTATGTTACAATGCAGGAGAAAAGTACAAAGAAATATCATTACCTAGGTTTGAAGAAAAACTTCAAGAAACCATTGAAGTGTGAGTTTGGGTATGAGGCGCACGTGTCTCGAAAAAAAATCCACACAAAACTGCAGATGCCCTTCTAGTCACACTTATCGTAAAAAGGGACTTAACCACAGGATGTGGTATGAAAAAGGGGATCTAATCTTACATGTTTCCTATCGTACACAAAAAATTCAAAGAAAAAACTTATCAAGAGATTTTTTAACGAGATTCATCGACTGCTCTGTAATTTTCCTATTTAGGATTTTATTTAATTTTTATCGCGTGCACTTGATGACTATGGTATTAAAGTAGTAAGCTTTGGATTGTCTCTCATAATCATTAGAGACTTTATTATTTTTATGAGGATCATCATAATCTAATGGTTTTTTATTACTTCCATGCTTAACTTCTTTGTTTTATTAGGTAAAACCATGAATTTTACTTTTAATTAATACCTAGGTATTTAGCCTGTTTACTTGTGAATCTTAGTTTGGATTTGGAACTAAGTTCCGATATCTAACCAACTTGAGATCATTTTTATGCTAGATGTTTTCTAATATTCACGTAGAAAGATTTATTAAGTTACAAGCAGAAATAAAAGGAGTACAGATCACTGATTTGGGGTAGATATGCTTGAAACAAAATTGGATTATGATAACACATTCCTTTTATAGAAAAGTGATAATTCTTGTTTTACAGGATTTGTTTCAAGCATAGTTATATTACAAGAAGTTTGGGAATACATAAACTGAATCTGAGAAAGTCAAATAAAAAGATTACCAGCCGATAACGATGTTGACAAACATGCGATTAATGTCAACAGTAAGTTTAAATCAGAGCTGTTTCTCATGATGCAGGCAAAACCTGCGACAAAACAAAAGGACCTTTTTGTAGCAAACGAAACGTTTTTATTAAAGCCGACATCCTTTTTCTTAGTTAATTAACACGAATCCCGGCCACTTCCCTTTCATGTTTTGATATTGAAATTGGATATAAAGCGCGCTTACAATGAGCTTTAATGTGCCTATACGTGGTCCGCGATTTTTGACACTAAAAGCGAATTTCAATACCTGATCGAATTTAGTAGTTTGAATGGATTCCAATAACGTAAATTAATTAAAGAAGTAGAATAAAGAAAAACTGATAGAAATAAAACAAAACTAACCCGAACCGTAATAAGGCAAACCTAACGAAATTTAAGCAGAATTAAGAGAAACTAAACTAAACAAAGCAGAACCAACAATAACTAGCAGAAGCAAAGCCAAACTAACGGAGACCAATTAAAACAAAATAAAACTAACGGAAAATAACTAGAACAAACCAAAAGTGGATGCTTAAGTCGGGTGCGTTCGACGTATTGACGTTAGGTATGAAATACGAAGACACTGACAGAAAAATGAAACCTCGGTCTGAGAAGAAGATGAACCTTGTAAAACTGATACAAAGCCTCTGTTGTTTTAAGTCTCTTAGTAGGAAGTTATTGAATTGATAAAGGCAATGCAAATAGGGTATAGCGCCTATAATAATAAAATATGGGTGCCCAATGCAGATGCAATGCATACATTACTGTTTGCCGCGGTGTCTCTTTCTTTCGATGCTGCAGAGCCGCCTCAGATGGCTGGCGAAGAACGTCCGAACAACGTCACGACTAAGCATGGTATAATCCGGGTTGTTTGAAGAGACAACGTCCATCGATATGTCATCAAAAGCGCTTACCACGTATATATTAAACGGCACGGTGACCTGTGCCAAAGGCCACACATAAATCTCGCAAATATATAATTCCAAACAACATTAAATAGGTAAAACTTTATGCGATGAATGATGTAGAGTCGTCATGCTCCTCTCCAGTCTAAAAAAGTCGCTCAGTTGCTAAAATTAAAGTTGTCGTCAATTTTCGCTTAATTGTTAGACTTATGTTGTATTATGTGTTTTATGTACTTTGATTTTTAATTCTTTTATTAGACTCACTATACTTATTTTAAAAGTTAGTTACAATTTTTTTCATTTTATAACTCTTCAAAGTCCAAAGAATCTTTACAAAATTATCGAACTCTTCAACTTCTGTTTACACTGTACAAATTTGGGCCATTTTTCTCAGCCGTGTTACTATTAATATTACCTACTGTCTAATGGTGAGGCATCACTTAAAAACTTCCAAACAATTAGTCTAAATCAAAGTGTAGTCGGTTTGTTTTACTACGATTGTGGTCAAAATTACTATTCGCTTAATTGTTAGACTTATATCGTATTCTGTGTTCCATATTTGTTTCTTCTGGGATAATTGATTCTTAATTCTTTTATTAAACACACTATAGTTATTTTTGAAGTTACTTTTTTCCGTTTAGAATTCTTTAAAGTCCAAAAAGTCTTTACAAAATTATCGACCTGTTCAACTACTGTTTACACTGTACAAATTTGGGCCATTTTTCTCAACTGTTACTATTAATCTAACCTACTGTCTAACGGTGAGGCATCACTTCAAAAGTTTCAAACAATTAGTCTAAATCAACGTGTACTCGGTTTGTTTTACTACGATTGTTCGTATTCTCTATTGGAATGGATCGATCGCAAACGCGGTACGTATCAATTGATCAGGACGGTCATAAATCAAAAGCCCTGCGTGATTGTGCGGTACACGAAAAATCACAAAGCAACATTATTTGAGAGATGGTTTATAAGCGATCTGTTCAGTTTGATTTTTACTTCTACTGATTGATGATCGATTGACAAGAAGCGGTGAACGATTACTTTTTACTTACTTAATTTACAACCCGGTCAACAGCTTCCTAAAATAACATAAAAACTTCCCAGTCCGGGTCCTTCACAAGGTTTCAGTTTAGTCGTATCTAGTAGCGTATTCCAATGGGAAAATGAGTTCAGCACTGGTAGTGCACTGACAATATTTAATATAGAATATTTAACTGAAATGTCATGAATTCATAGTGCCTGAGCCTTTATCAAACTACACAATTTAGCAATGGATAGGATCCAAGATTGTTGTGGGAAAAGTGTGGAATTTTTCACCAGATTCCACCGACGCGAGGCTGAAACAGATTTACTAAAGACAGTTACAGACACCACTAAATCAAAAACGACAATCGTGGAATCCAGATTTAACTTCGGTTCAGTAGTAAAAGATACACAAGCCCATTGTCACCGGACAAATAGTATTATTAATCCGATTATCGGGACGGATCCCCATCTTGCTGCTTTCGTGTCGATCAGATATCATAGCAGGCTGTCGTCCCCCTTTGATCGGATTAAAAATAAAATCGCTCCTCTCTATCAACCTGAAGCAATACGGTTAATCTCTTTGGTCGATTGAACCGCATCTCTCGCCAATTCTTTTATATTCTAGCATTATAAAAAAGCGGCGCTGCGATGCTACCTTAATATCTCAAAGATTCACCATGTCTTACCAGGGATATACGAAAACTTGTACCGTTGTCGATTAACAATCAGAAACCGCTCCACAGCGATCCGAGATTAAACCCAAACAGATTCCGTCGCGTTGAGCAAACCCAACCGAGCATTATTTAATGATACCGGAATTTCTTGAATCCGCCTAGCTCAGTGGGACAGCGTCATAATTTGACAATGACATGAATTTTAAATTGCTGTTGTGCTATTTACAAGGGAAGAAAATATTTTTATTATTAAAAACTACATTCAGTGATAGTGCTTAGAAGAAAAATACAATTTTTTATTTTGTTTTTATAATTTGCAAAGAAAAATAGACAAATAAGCACTTTTTTACCCAAACGTAAAACGTGTAAAATTACAAATGCAGAAAAAAATTAATTTGGATTGTGTTACCTACTCCTACCACTTTTAAACTCAAGTGGCAACCCCGGACTATGCCTGTCTCTTTTTTTCTCATTATGAAATTTCTGTGCAGCGTAGCCACTGAACCAGAGACATGGGAGGGAAATAGATAGCTTTCCGACGAGTGCGCAACCGAATTTTATGGGGACACCATGGGAATCTGTCAGTCGGACATTTAGTGGTTGTCTTCTTCTGAATTATTGTTGGAGATCTTAATACCCAACAAACAATTAAAGTTGTAACGACGAAACCCCAACTAGAAAGAATTTCTTAAAAGTAACCGCAACGTACTCCCGCTACGACTCAGTATACCATACAGCGACGTTATAATTCCCTAAGTGGGGAACCAATTTCTGGTTATAACTACTTGGTCAAGTGTTTAAAGTCACTGTAGTAACAACTACACTACTACGTCGTTGCCAGGTATCTACTACGTCGTAGAGGCTGTTTTTTTCCGTAATGGCATAAAAGTTGCGATGTAGTTGCAAATAATATAATCGTTTCTTTTTGGTAGAATTGTTACACAATATGGTGGACACAACAGTAAACAGACTCGCTTAGTTTTTTTGTTTGGTTATGGTTATAATATGAACTATGTTATCCAAAAGTGTGAGAATTTACGAGCAGAGGATCAAAATTCGAGTGCGACGCAAAGTTTTTTGTATAACATGCATTATATATATTGCAAAAAACCGGTGCGCCCGTAAAATTGAGCCGTTTTCTGGTAGCTGATGGAATTTTTGTGTTGTGATTTTGGAGGTTATGTTTTCATACTCGACAGTTAACTCCAACAAATGGTGCTTAAGAAGAGCATTTTTGGTAAGCTTCAACTAATTTGTTTATAAAATAGTATGGCTTAATATGAGCTCATAAAACGACAACAAAAATATTAAATTTCCTTTCTTACATAAAAAGATGGCGTCCCAAACTATATTCCCTGATAGTCGAAAAGGTTACTTGAAAGTAGTTGCGGCTTTAAAGTTGATCCAAAAAGTTATTTTGTCTACATTGTTACATCAGATGTTACTATGATGACACAAACTTTTGTGGTAAAAATTAAAGTTATAATGTAGTTGTCGGATACACTTGTTTGGGACTCCAATGAAGCTTAACTTTCTAGTGGTAATTAAGTAGGATATAAAAGTCAGGGCGACTACGAAGTAACGACTAAAAAGAAAGTAAAACTTTAGCAACGTCCTATTGTGGTAGAGAAGACTATCAGAATCGACTATCAAGAAACAATCCTATGAAGTAGTTTAGAGGGTCGTTTTTATGAAACATCTATTTCCTGATACTAAATAGTAGTTAGAACTAAAAAGTAACAAATTTTGGTTGGGATCACCACATTTCTACTATAAGAAAGTAGCAAAGCCTTTAGAACATGTAGCCGCTACTATAAATGTTAGTTGGGTAAATAGACTAGCCACAAGAAAAAAGAAAAAATCATTTAATTTTTTGCGTACGACAAGATTGCAAAGGGACAAATACTTGAATTTTTGGTTATTAAAAGTAACCCGGTTTTATAATCTAAAATAAAGAAGTATTTCATTGACACGAATCACTTCTGTTTAGTCTATTGAAATCGATCCGCAGTTACGTTTGGTTATATAGTATGCAGATAACACGGCTTGATACAATTGTTTTATTTTTGTTGGGCGCATTGTTTTATACTTTATGGTGGTGAATTTTTTAATTAGGTAGGTGAATTGTTTTCTTTGTTATCGACTGATATTTCAGAACAGTGGGCTTTGCTTAGTCATTTTAAGCAAAATTCAGTGAAAGAACATTTCAGTGATTAATCGTTTCTCAGTTATAGTTGAATGGACTATAGGCTGACAGCAGTGATGTCTCTTGATGTAAAAATCTCAACGTTAGAGAAGGGAGGAAGAGCAATCTCTCCGCCCCCTGAAATGGTTTTGATCGCGGGCGCCGATAATGAAACTTATAGGATTTTGCATAGATAAGAAAATATATTCTATAAACTTCTTGAAAAAGCCTCGTATTATGGGAGAGAGATGCATTTGAATAAAAATCCTCTCGGATATAAAGCCTTATTAGTTACGCACCGTCAGGCATCTCACTCGTGTGAAAATTTCAAAAGCAGTGGCACGCAAAGGCGAAGATACACATACACTCGAACTAACTGATAAAAATCTCTCCATTTTTCTTTTTGTATAAAATGAGAAACATATTTTTTGGAAAATCAACGTCAACCTTTTTAATCATTGAGCAGTAAAATTACGGCACCAGTACTTTAAATTCAAGGTGTCTCAAATTCGATGTTTTTGGGAACTTTAGTTTTTGAGATATTACGTAAAATTCTTATTTCTTTATATTCTTTGCATTTTTTATATTTTTTATTTAATATTTTATATTTTATTGTTTTGACTGAGTAGAAAATATTTTTAAATGATCAAATTAGTAAAATAATCAAAAATAAAGATACAAATAAAAATAAAAATAATAAAAATATTGAGTGTACTTTATTTTAAAGGAAATTTCACATTGACTTCAAAAATCAAATAAAAAGGCAATTGGATTCTTAAAAAAAAACCATAAAACAACTGGATTCTTAAAAAAAAAACATAAAAGTCATTTACATAAAATATGTCCCCTCTAAAAACGCAGACTTTTGTAAAACTTACAAACGGCTTGCAATATCAAGATGCGTTTTTTAGCTTTAATCATCTTTTGAAAATCGAAGTTTAACGTGGGGTTCGGTTTTTTTCTGTCGCCACTAGTAATACGTGAAACCCCCCAAAAACATCGAATTTGGGACACCCCGTATACTTTGAGCCATTGTCGCATTTAGGAGTTAAGTCTCGATTAAATATTGACTCCTTCACCTCCACTCACCCCAATATAGAGAGCCTAATATGAGGTAGCAATAAGCAATGAATTATTCATCACTGAATGAGAAAATGACAGCTAGGAAGCTGATGACAATCTAAAGAACAGAAATCCTGATTTGTTTGTAAATAATAATAATAATACTAAGAGAAGTTGATAAAATCTTGGCAGCCATGGCGAGTACTATAGCGCCAACAATAGCAATTCCCAACAAGCTCATGAATGTGTATTGGACAAGAGAGTCGACGACTCGACTGCAATCTTTGATTTATCCAAAGCAGAAAATAATGGCCAAAAACCGGATCATTGTGTTTACGGTCATAAATAATAAATTTTTACAATCGTCAGACCTTGACGAAGAAAACCGACAGGAAATTGCAAATTTATTAATATTTTTCTGGTTTTGTTTTGGTAGGTATATCAAATAAAGGTAAGTCTCCGAAAACCAATTTGCAGCATCTGCGCTACTATTTCCTTCCGATTTTTTAAAAAGTAGTCCCTTTTTAACAATTAAAAAAACCGGATTTCCTACAAAGTTTTTTGCCAGTTCCTGTTGACCTGGTATTTTGTGCCGGCAATATGAAAATACGGTGGGTGAGCCCAACAGTAGCAGGAAACCCCTTTTTCAAGGTCCTTAGGGATTCGAATACACATAAACATAAGACACAGCAGCTGTAGATGCAGAGGGTATAGCATAGGTAAAGACGTTTTGCACATCTGCTGCCCTGAAACCCAAGATTAGTTTCCGGAACCCAGATCCCACGCCACCTTAGGTTTACGTTTTCTACCTGTAGTAGTGTATCGGTTTTTGTAATCTACTTTTAAAAATACCTCATCATCCTTTTCCAATAGATGCAAATGAACAAGGACTTTTAGGGTAACAGCTGATAGAGCCAGCTAGGATTAGATCTTTCGAAAATGCCACTAAGGTTTGATGGATTTCGTTAATTTTAAGTTTCCCATGGTTACCTTGTTTCTTGTTTTGTTTATCACCTGTCGTATTCATATAGAGAAGATAATTTTTTTCAACGTCAGTTTTAATTATCTTCCCAAAGTTATTGATACCAGTATCATTATCTATAACAGCTTATAGAGCAAGCTAGGAATAGATCTTTCCAAAATGCGACTAAGGTTTAAGGAATTTATTTAATTTTTATTTTTCCATGATTCCTTTGTTATTGTTTATTTTGACTAGGCTAAGCTTCATTTCATTAGATGCAAATGAGCGAGGATTTTTTACGTGAGAGCTGATAGAGCAGGGTAGATATCTGTCAAAATGCCGAAGGTTTGATTAATTTTATTTCTTTAAGTTTTCTATGGTTCGGTTTGTACTTTGTTTCTTCGAATATTAGTTTATTGTTTATTAGTTTTAATTATCTTTATAAAACCTTTGATACTATAAGTTTTATGTACGGGTATTATTATAAGTTTTCCATGGTTATTTGTTTAATGTTTTGGCTCGTATAGGAAGAAAATATCATTTTATTCTTCGACATTTTTTATTATCTCTTTAAAATTATTAATAGCTAAAACATTATCTATAATAGCAAATTAAGTGCTGTTTTAACCAGCAAAGAACGTTTCGGTAGGCGCTTTTGTTAAACGTAAATTATGACAATAAAAACTTATTAAACTCCTACGCGCGCTTTTTTGGATTCAATATTAAAGGGATTTTAAACGTTAGGATCAATAACAAATTGTGAGATATAATTTTGTTAAATGTATGTGAAAAGGAAAAAGAAAATCCCAAAGTGTTGATCTGTTCCAGACTAATAACTCAAATCCAGATATGAAATCCACCAGACAGAAAATGATTTAGTGTTTTCGACAACAATCCTTTAATGGCCCCACCATTTATATAGATCATTTCTGTTTTCGGCATGATCGCCATCATATATCAATTCCACAAACGGGCAAAAAGCTACTAAATTTCCGATTAAAAGCTCGAAAATCTCGCGAAAGAAAGGCCAAGCACATAAATTGTGTTTCTGGTTCATGGGAGATGCACTGCCTAAAGAAGAAAAAGCCCTAGGGGACCTGTTCGAAAATCGCGCATGAATGAAGCCAATTTCACTGCAAAGAACAAGGAGAACGATATGCCACGGGCGATCCGACGACCGATTTCGAACGTGGGTTTAGTGTATGTGTGCATGATGATATCGATAGTAGAAAACTGGTAGGACGGGTTGCGTTTATGATAATTTGCGGTCGTCGGCCTGCAATCGAGCTAGAAAGAGATGGCATATATTTGAGCGCATCTTCAGTGAAACGGCACAGGTGTAAATGCTTGCCGGGGGGCCACAATATAAAGAGCTAATATACAATGTTGCCAATGGTTTTGGGACTATATGGCTCAATTCGTCTTATATGTGTACCAAAATTAATTTAAGGTAACTAGAAAGGAAATAGATTAGTCGTGTTTATTGTTTAAGTGTTGGCTGACTAACCTTGTGAATTTTTACTAAAGCTTTTGTGTAGTAAAACTCAGGTTTCAGTCGTTCAGACATCGGATACTCTATCTTGACCTAAATTTAGAATATGTTATTTATATCCTACGACCTTCAAATTAGGAGTTACTATTTATAACAAAGATGTACTTAAAGACAACATGTGACGTAATTGTCACCGATTTTAGCATTTCACAAATGTTAACGCAAATTTAGGCCACAGCAATTCAATTAGATCCAATGATAAAACTAACACGAGTTTTCCATTCGAAAATAAGGCAATAAAAACACCTGCCCAGATCTATACGTTTATTTTTGTGACGCTAACTCTATGAATTCGCTAATAACTTAACAGTAGTGGTTAAGGTGCAACTTAAGATGCTGGCTTAGTCGAGTTATTAGGCTCAAGAAAATCTAACAACAACAATATTATTGTAAAAAGATTTAGATCGCAATCAGAAGTTGTTATTCTAGATTCGTTTGTAAACACTGAATGAAACGATGCTAATCTTGGTTAAATATCACACCAACAATACTATACTGCTATAACGTCTTTTCTTGTTCGGAAAGAAAAGGAAGTTTCATTTGCAAGGATAGATTGATATCTCGGTAGATATTTATTATCTGATTCAATACTTATTATCTCTGTCAAAAATTAAGTAGGTTTTTAGCTTTTTTGGGTCAGATTAGACATTCTTTCATTTATAAGCAGATGTGTACGAGTATGCCTCACCTCACATGAACAAACTTATAGACCAAGAGCTTCATCTATTTCTTTGCATCTTTCTTATTCTCTCTTTGCGTCTTTCCATAATATATTTTTCACTTATTTCGGTTTGGTATTTGTTACAACCTCTACCAATTTGCTTAAGGACAAACTGCCAATCACTTCTTTCTCTAGTTTTCAGGTTTTTCAATAATTTTTTTTGACGCGTTGTTCAAAACATCAATAAAAATTTCAATTAGTATTTCTATTGACTTTTTTGTATAAGAAGCAACTAACTAATTAGCTTTTGCTTTAGTAAGATGCCTTTCTGCCAAAGCTTCGTTTGCATTTCTTTGTGTTATTCAACAAAAATTATTCTTTCGGATCGTGGCTAGCTCACGAATTAAGCCTGTATTAACTACTTAAACCAGTTATTAGAAGTGGCTGGTGTTTTTAATACGGTTATTTATATTTTTCGGAGAGTCAGTTAATTTTTATTCCGTTTAATTAAGTTTTGCGTCATCCTCGAAAAAGTACCGTATTTAATTATTAACAATTTTACGTTTATGATCCACATACCCATGTTCCTTTCGTTCTTTTTTGTGTTTTGAGTTTCGCAAGGTTATTTTTTATGGATCGATTGATTTAAAATTTAATTTGATACCGAACCAAATATAGTGCCAGGTAATTAAATCTGTACTTAAATCAATTTATTCAATATCTATTCCTTATATCGTTTTATTTTCCGTAAGTACCATCTTCGGACGCTATTAAATCGTTTTTTATTATTATTATTTAAAATCTATATTCTAGTAGAAATTGGTTTTTGTGGTTTTAAAGAACAAAGTTTTTAAAATAATGTTGACGAAAAATGCAAGCAAAAAAGTAAATAAACATGATGAATCGGATACAATGACTAAATCGCCTAAATGTAACATAAACGGTTTGGCCATTGATCCAGTACTAACTATATTTGCTCTGTATTTGAATAGACAGAAAACTATTGGCGACAAAAAGAATAACAAAAGAAAGCGAATAAAATGATAAAACCACTTGAGATTGAATTTAAATTTTAAAATAAAGATTAGGAATTGACTAAATATGGTATATAGATGAAGTAGTTTTAAAGAAAACTATTCGACATAAAATTCCTGACATCCTAGATTACATTGCAAACGTTGGGTTAACCGTACAAAAAATAAATGATGGTTATTAGAATGTAATTAAAAAATTCATTCTTACAAGTAAACGTTACGCTTGCCGAAGAGATCGAATAATATGGATTTTTCTTTAAATTCCCATGAAAGAAAACTCATGAAAGGAAAACGGAAAAGGTACAAAAAGTAACAAATGATCTTTCTAAATTGAGCGATTAGAGGTAAAGCAGAAAACTATTTGAAATAGCATTATTGGTATCCTAGAAGACATTGTAAATGCTGAAACGACGGAAAAAGTAAATTATGGTATTAAAAGGCAATTAAAAAAGTCAGTGATCCAAGTAAACGGTACCCATGCTGAGAGATCGAACGTCTATACGATTTTTTTCAATGTAATAGAGGTTGGGTGCCCTTTTAATTCGCCTATTACGTTTCGCAGATATGGGAATAAATTGTATCAAAATAAATTTGTCCTTTCACGTTAACCGATCATAAACGTCATCGTTTCCGACAAGATAGTCTTGATATATTGACATAAACGACGTTTTGCGAATTAAACTGGGAAATTAAAAGCGCTTAAACGCCCGATCTCCCGCAAGGAGCACCAAGGCTGGCATGAGACGGTTTCGCAGCGAAAGTCTTAAAAGAGCGAGAGTATCGACATTTTTATTGGTGGTCTACGCGTTGAGCCGTCCATCAACGTCAAATCGGGGTGGCGTAGAGATGCATAATGTCGATTGTCGATCGCAGTGCCCTCGAATCAGGCCCTTATCACCGATCAGTGATTGTTTTTAGTCTCTTCTCATAAATGGATATCTGTTTCTGCTGTGGTCCGCGCTTAACATAGATTCATCTGACCAAATTTTTCACTTTTAACACTTATTTGATGTCTGAGAAGCGGCTGCCAATTTAAGGGATTATTTAAATAAGATCAAAGACGCCCAAGAAGACATCGGTGTGGTCTTTTAATATCGAATCTTATAAATCAATCTATAAAATCTGTTTCTCATTGCATACGAGCAAAATTTGTACTTGCGCCTATTAATGCTGGATTTAAATCTAACAAATTATGTAAAATAAAATTATCATTTAGGTCAAATTCAACAAATTGTTCTATTCTATTCGACACATTATCTATTTACAAAATTCCGATACCAATAGATGATGATGATTTATATGTGGGTGGGTTTTGCATCCCTTCTACGCGACCACTAGTGGTCTATTGTTGCTTACTTTTGAGTGGTTTCTCACCACTGTATGCCTAGTCCTCCAAAAATGTTAGCAGTTAAATGTTTATGAATCAGTTTGGCTGAGACACTGTTCAGATCTTTTCTGCATCAATCTGAGTTTTACCGAAAGTGTTCTTACGTAAGAGTGCAATAGCCGGACAATCGCACAGTACGACTACGTCGTCATCCTTTGTACAGAGTCTACATCTAAAGGGTGACCCGTAAAGAGTCCAGTCACTAAACTGATCTCCTGTCTGGTAAGTCCAATGATGTTCCTAGCTTTATTTCTACAAAAAATATAATGAACGCTTTAGAGTGAGCCAGTTCTGGTATATTTATCCGGTATTTTTAAAAGTCGTTCTCCATCCATTTTAATATGGTTGATTATTACCAATAGATCGTGTCTATCTATCTATTCTATCTATTTTCCTTCTTTAATCCATCTTTGGACATAGGCCTCCCCCAATAACTTTCAATCTTCTCTGTCTGTCGCCGCGTTCATCATTTCTGTCTGATATTATGACCGGCAAATTTCCATTTTAATTTTGCTACCTCTCCTCTGACATCCTTTACTTTTGTTTTATTTCTTATCCATTAATTCCTTTTTCTATCTGTTAGCTTTACATGTAGCATTTGTCTTCTATTGAGCTTTGGACTTTTGTTACCTTATCAGCGGCGTAGCGTAAGGGGGGGGCGCGGGGGGTTCGTCCCCCCCCCCCCCGCCCCGAGGGTGTGGCGCCCCATAGGTTGCCGAAGCACCCTCAGCTTTATTAAGTCGGGCAATTGAGTGGGTGCCAAAGGAAACTAACGACATGAAGACCTTTTTTTTTTTTTTTTTTGGTCGCAAGATTTGTGAGAGGCGCCCTTGTGACTTATCGGCCGCCCCCTCACACATGATGACCTTGTTTTTTTTTTTTTTTGGTCGCAAGATTTGTGAGAGGCGCCTTTTTGTTTTTTTTTTGCCGCAAGATTTTTCAGAGGCACCCTTTTTAGCTGTCGCCCCCCCCCCCCCGCCTTTTCGGGCACGCTACACCGTTGTACCTTATCCATGTCTATATGTGAGCACGGGAAGGATACTTATCTGGTATTTTCCTTCCAGGTTATACACTTTCGTTTTGAGGTATTGAGGATATTTTTTAATATGTAGCTTAATTTACCGAATGCGGCCCAGGCCAATCCTACTCGTCTTTTCATTTCAGCCGTTTGGTTTTCTTTTTTTAGTTTAATAATTTGTCCCAGATATAAATATAATAGATGTGTAACAATAGATTATTTAGTTCTGTCACCAGCGTCATCGTTCAGTTCAGGAGAAGTAATAAGATGAAAGATACTTCAGGGTGGTCTTCCATCATGGGATATCCTATCTCAATAAAACCTAATCCTTCCTTTAACTTCTTCATTTACATTAATAATTGTAAGCTCTGACTGAGGCTGAGGTAAAACCGTACCGTAACTCCCTGTGTAAATCGTTCTTTACTCACTTGGTTTGACGTATTTAACTTGTAATTCAATTTTTGTCATCATATCAATTAAGTAATTAATTTATCGATATTTATCGATCGCAAACAGGAGTAATTAATGGTATGCATGCGTATAACCTGTTAGGTATTCATCTGTAACAAGTTCAATTCATTCAAAATTGTCGCCGAACGCCCACGAACATCAACTACCAGTTATGCTAACTAGTAGGCCGGTGTTACTTTATTACGTAACAGTTCAGTGTCTGAGTTCGCTGTGGTAAAATCAAGTGCACCAGTTTTGCAGTTGTTTTTTTTTGTGTTCAGCCTCCGTGTGTCCCTGGGCTATGCAATTTCGCTCGAAACTCGCTTCAGTATATTATTATAACAGTTTTATGAATGCCTTTAACCCGGGACTGATTGACGGTTAGGCTTTATTAAAATGTTGCTGGGAATCGATTGTAATAATACTCGTAAATGTGTCCTTTTAATTTTCTGCTATTAAATTACTGCGATTTGTTCGTACGCGGTCGAGTGTCGGTCAATTATTATCACTCTTTAATCTTTTTTATTTGTTATTCTTTTTTTTTATTCTCTCTTGAGTTCAAAGGTGGGTGTTGTTTGTGAGTTTGGGTGAGTTTATTAATAATCATAGAACACAAGTGTTAAATTACCATTTGCAGAAATAAAAATCGCCCTATATTGTGATAGTATCAAAACTTTTATGCAGAGTGTGCCAAAAAAGTTATTTAAAAAAAAACTTTTCGCAAAAAGTATTTTTTATAATGCAAATAAATATGTTAATGTCAAAAATTTATATTTACATTTATTTTCATACTATTATACCTTTCCTGTAATATATCCAAAACTACAAAATATTCTATTATCTTTTGAATTTTACAGGGCTTTTTTAAAATTTTTGATACTTTGCAAATTTTATTTTAATTTACTAAATATTACTCCTTTTTTATTCTCAATAGAATAAAATTTTAGGCCGGGACACCTACTACTATGTCGGTTTAGAACGTTTTTCTACGTTGTCCGACGCCTATTCTCCACCTCCTTCGATCCTGACAATCATCTTCTGTTAGATTTTGGATTGATTGTTGCCATTTCTAGTTTAGGACGCCCTCTTTTTCTGCGCCCTATTGGTTGCCATTCTAGGACTTGCTTTGGTAATCTTTCTTCGTTCATCCGTTGTACATAGCCGTACCATATCAGTTGCCTTTTAGTGATGTCATCCGTTATGCTTCCCTCGATTCCCATTCTTTCTTTTATGATGTCATTTCTTATGTGATCTATTCTAGATATTCTCATTGATCTTCGGGGACACCACGTACCTAAATCTGCCTATAGTACAATGCTCCTAGATTACTTTTTTTTGTCTTGATTTGGATTTTTCATGTCATTATTGTAATAAATTATTTTGATTCTATTTGAAACTGGAGTAAAAGTTTATCGCGCTGTCGTCCTTGACTGACTCTTCATTTATTGCCTTATTTTTAAAAACAAGCTGGCAGGCCTTTATCGCCAACTCAGTCAATGTTAGAATGATTGCGGGGGTGTCAGAATTTTGTCAAAATATTTCGATTATCTTCGTCTGCGCAAAACAGAATCTCAACGACATTTCCGCTGTTGTGCGTTTGCCTCATTTTCAAGTTTAAAAATCCATCGCCCGTGAAAATTTAATAACAATATTTTTAACATGGAGAGAATTAAGATGTAAACTATACTAATTGTTCTGGTGATCTTTGTGATCTACTATCTTTCTATCTATATATTTCATTTAGCCTTCTTCGATCCATCTTTAGACATAGGCCTTCCCCAATATCTTCCACTCTTCTCTGTCTGTCGCCGTGTTCATCCATCTAGTCCCCGCATGTTTCATTAAATCGCCCGTCCATCTCATTTGGAGTCTCCCTACTTCTTTTATTTTGCCAAGGTCTCCAGTTTACAATAAATTTGGTCCATCGATCGTCTTTCTGCCTGATATTATGACCGGCAAATATCCATTTTAATTTTGCTACGTCTCCTCTGAGATCCCTTACTTTTGTTTTATTTCTTAATTATTTATTCCTTTTTCAATCTGTTAGCTTTACATGTAACATTTGTCTTTCCATTGATCTTAGGGCTTTTGTTATCTTATCCATGTTTGATTTTGTAAGTGCCCAGGTCTGGGATCCATATGTGAGTACAGGAAGGATACATTGGTTATTCACTTTCGTTTTAAGGTACTGAGGATATTTTTTATTTTTTAATATGTATCTTAATTTACCGAATACTGCCCAGGCCAATCTTACTCGTCTCTTGATTTCAGCCGTTTATTTTTCTTTTTTTAGTTTAATACTTTGTCCCAGCTATATATATTCCTCGACTAGTTCTATTTTTTCTTGGTTTATTCTGATCGTGATATCTTCATAGTGTAGTTCATACTGAAGGCTATATTTTTAGCTGCTGTATCTAGCTCTCCCAGCATTTTTATCAGTTTTTCTTTCTTATCTATTATTAAGGCGATATCATCAGTATATCTTAGGTGGTTCAAGTATTGTCCGCTTACTTTGATGTCTATTTCTTCCCAATCCCAAGTTTTTAAAAAGATCTTTTAGGGCCTGGTTAAATAGTTTAGGGGATATTGTGTCACCCCGACTGACACCTCTTCTTATGAGGATTGGCTTGGTTCCTTCGTGGATTTTGATTGATGTTGCTGCTTCGCTATATACAGTGTACTCCGGTTATAACGTACCCTCAAGGGACCAGAAAATATGTACTTTATAAGCGGAAGTACGTTATAAACAATAAAATTAACAAGGAGAGTATTATGGCCGGACCAATTAAATATGTACGTAATAACCGAAAGTACGTTATAACCCAGGTACGTTATTACCGGAGTACACGGTATATATTGGCTATTACTGTCCAGTGCTAATGCTATTTTCTTTTATCATATTTCTTATGGTTTTATTTATTTTTGTGTATTCTATCGATGTTCTTTTTCCAGGTTCCGCCTTTTTTCCATCAGTTTCTTTATCTCTGCTGATACACAATTTTCTCTCTTTTTACCATTTTGTGCGCCATTTCCTACCTAGGTCATAGCTCTTGTCAGTGTATCTATTATTTGGTCTCATGTGATCCACTACGTAAGTTTAGTTCTATTAAATTTATTTCTAGAGCTAATTTAAAATTCCTGGCAGGATATTTGTTACATGGGTGCACCCAGGGGGGGGGGGCGGGCCCCCCCAAACCTTAGATTTTTTGACATATTTTCGACATGATTCAGAAAAAACACAAAAAATAGCTTAAAATTCGAACCGAACCGAACCGAACCCCCCCCCCCCCAAGAGGCCTCGGGCCCCCCCAAGACATATTCCTGGGTGCGCCACTGTTTGTTAGTTAAATAAATGTTTAATTTCGTGTAGGTGCTTGGTTTCAAATATTTTAAATATCTATTAAAATCATTTATTAATGTTTTTCCACTGCCATTTTTTAGCAAGTTAGTCTTCATCATGAAAGTTTTGACATTGATTAAGCAAAGTTAGTCTTTCCTGATTTCAGGGTTCTTGAACATTTCTTTTTAATTGCTTTGTAGCCTGACAAAAATATTGTCGTTGCATTTTATATTTCGTGGTCTACATGCGATAAACATGTAAATACGATGTAAGATGACCCGTTTAATGATGCTTGATCTTCGCTTCTGAGTCACCTCCTGTTATGCGGATTGGCATTGGTTCCTTCGTGGATTTTTAATAATATATTAAATTTATTTCTAAAGCTAATGCAAAATTCCTGGCAGGATATTTGTTAGTTAAATAAATGTTAGATTTCGTGTAGTGTGTATTTGGTAAATCGGTCGTTAAGTTGTATTCCCATGCCGTGTACTTTACGTTTCCAGTTTTTAGAGCTTTTGCGATATATATTTTAAAAAGAGGTGGATAGATACAACATCCCTGTGTTAAGCCTTTCGTTACCAAGAATTCTGTTGAAAGTCTATTTCCAATTTTAGATTTTGACCCTTTGTATATGTATACTTGGTTTCAAATATTTTAAATATCTAATAGAATAATTTTTTTTGTTTTTCCACTGTAATTTTTTTAGCAAGTTAGTCTTCATCATGAAAGTTTTGACATTGATTAAGCAAAGTTAGTCTTTCCTGATTTCAGGGTTCTTGAACATTTCTTTTTAATTGCTTTGTAGCCTGACAAAAATATTGTCGTTGCATTTTATATTTCGTGGTCTACATGCGATACACATGTAAATACGATGTAAGATGACCCGTTTAATGATGCTTGATCTTCGCTTCTGAGTTTTCTCGATTAAGTCTGTATCGATAGATAATGATCTAATGAGTGTAAAACTCTTCTAATACGTTAAATGGTAGTTAAACTTATGCACGCATGGCGGATCATACAAAAATTGTTGGGTACACACGCTCGAAACTCGATGATGACTTGGTGTTATTGTCTAAAGGAAGGAAGATTAACACACAGAAGAAGCTTTTTTAGAACGCTGGGCGCGCCCCAAATTTTTTTCCGCTATTAAAACGCTGATCTTTTCTCGCTCGGGCAATCACTGCTCCTCGAAAATACTCTACAATTAACGGTTCATATTTTGTGCAATCCGCAACATTTAATTTTTCCTCTACACAGAAAAACAAGTGCCTTACCATCGTTAGTAATCAGTGATTTATTGGCATTATATTCGTGCTGCTTTTTTATTAATTTTCAATCTTCATTCCCACTTTTATTAGTTGATTTTTGTCACTAGTATATGTCTTAAGTCCAACTCTGTTTATTCGTGATATATTGTGCCACTTTTTTATCTTTATTATGTTAAACTCAGCTTTATTGAAGGTATAACAGATTTTTACTTTTTACAAATAATTGAGAAAAGGAGTGCCAGAAATATCGAGACTCATGTTACCTTTGTGGACTTACAAAAAGCATATGATACCGTTTCAGTAGAAAAATTATGGACAGTATTAGAGGAAACTAATATCAATCATACATACATAAAAGAGGTAAAAGAACTATACAAAAGGTCAAAATCTAAAATTAAAATTGAAAATAGACTTTCAAAAGAGTTCTTGGTAACGAAAGGCTTAAGACAGGGATGTTGTATCTATCCACCTCTTTTTAAAATATATATTGCAGAAGCTCTGAAAACTGGAAACGTAAAGTACACTGCATGGGAATACAACTTAACGACCGATTTACCATATACACACTACAGTTTGCTGACGACCAAGTAATTATAACTAGTGATAAAGATGACATGGAGTATATGATAAGAAAGTTAACGGAAGAATACCAAAAGTGGGAATTAACAGTGAACGTGGCCAAGACACAGTACTTATGTATTGAAAACGAATCTAGTGAGAACTAGACAATAAACAAACAATATCTTCATGAAATGAGTATGTACACTATTTGATAAGACAGGAAGAAACTCTAAAGAACTGGAAAAAGAATAGTAAAAGCATAAAAGGTTATTATATAGTTAGTATTTTATGCAGCAGAGAGATAAAAAAGTATGTAGAATTTAACATATATAAAGCAATGGTAAAAAGCACGCTGTTGTATGGAATAGAGACTTGTCGCGTAATAGAAAATTACAAAACAAAAATAAAAAGTGTCGAAATGGATGCAATAAGAAGATCAATGAGATCATAAAAGAAAGAATAGGAATCGTGGGATGCATAACGGATCACATCACTAAAAGACAACTAATAAGATATCGCCATGTACAACGGATAAACGATGAAAGATTACCAAAGCAGGTCCTAGAATGGCAACCAATAGGGCGCAGAAAAAGAGCTCGTCCTAAACTAGAATGGCAACAGTCAATACAAAGATCAATGACTCAAAAAAATCTGACAGAAGATGATTGTCAGGATCGAAAGAGGTGGAGAATAGACGTCCTAAACCGACATAGTAGTATAACAGATTTTTTTTTTCTGTCGAGCTGCACATCAAACGAAACTTTAATTTTGTTTATCAGGTATAAGAGCTACACAATTTGCTTCGGTCACGAATTGGTCAAGTACTTTATAACTTATAAATATATAGAAATTATTTTTGCGGTTAAATTTGCCGTTTCATTTTATGTTATTTATTTCGTTACTGATTGTTCGATTTTCTCGTCAGTTTTCTTCTTCGCCGGCATTCGAAGATTTATTATATTGGATATCCGATGACCCATTTGCACCAAGTTTACGATTCCTGAATCTTTCTTTCATTCATAATTGGCGATAAAACTCTACCTGGGCATTTGTGTCTTTCTCAAGCAGCTCTATTATTTTAGTTTTCTTATCATTGTTTTACACCAAGATTCTCATCCTTTTCCAACATTAATATTTAACAATATCCAGCATGCAGCAAAAGAAGGACTAACGGCAGAAATGCTCAAATACGGTGGTAAAGCTATAGTTAATACCCTTTATATTCTAAAATCATCTTTAATCAATAGCCGAATAGATCACAGATATACAAATGTAATAGCCAATACATATAGTGAAGCATCAACATCAATCAAACTCCACGAAGGAACCAAGCAAATCCTCAGAGGTGTCAGACAGGGTGACACAATACCCCTAAACTATTTAACCAGGTCCTAGAAGATGTTTTTAAAAACTTAGATTGGGAAGAAATAGGCATCAATGCTGCTGATATCGGCTTAATAACAGATAAAAAAGAAGAACTGATAAAAATGCTGGAAGAACTGAATACAGCAGCTAAAAATATAGGTTTGAGTATGAACTGAACTAAAACTAAAATCATAACAAACACAGATGAAGATATCACGATCAGAATAAAACAAGAGAAAATAGAACAAGCAGAAAGACAAATGTTACATGTAAAGCTAAGAGATAAAAAAAGGAATAAATGGAGAAGAAATAAAACAAAAGTAAGGGATGTCAGAGGAGAAGTAGCAAAATTAAAAGGGAAATTTGCCGGTCATAATATCAGACAGAAAGACGATCGATGGTACAAATGTATTGTAAACTGGAGACCCTGGGAAAATAAAAGAAGTAGGGAAAGACCCTAAATGAGATGGTCGGACGATTTGAAGAAACATGCCGAAGCTAGATAAATGAACACGGCGACAGGCAGAAAAGAGTGGAAGATACAAGGCTAAATAAATAAATTAGATAGATCCAGCATCCATAAAGTTTTTAATTCATTTCCAATAATTTAATTTCGATACCTTTTTCTAATTTATTTGATGTAATCAGTTATTTATTTATTCTTACTAATAAACATTCTCTTTCTGTGCGGTTTTCCAATTCCTCGGCAGTTTTTAGTTAATATTAATGTAGAAGAACAGCGAGAGAATTTGTCATAGGTCAGCCACGCAGCCTCAATTTGTATATTTATTAGCTTGTAAGCACATTTACAGGTTCGGAGAGTGTTATGTACACAGGTGCATCGTCGTTCTCTTAAAGGCAAACACTATCGGCTTTCCCTTCCATAGTTTACGACTGTTAGCATCTAGATGTGTGAACGCACGGTCAGAAATATTTTTATGAGTTACTTTTGAGCCTGTTGTCCAAAATATCACTTTGCTGCGTGGAAAAGTTAAACCATATTTGAACAAATAATTTAAATTAATCCCACCATATTTTTTAATACTCTCCAATGACCTACACGTCTAAGATTTTTGATCGAAAATACTCAGGAACTTAGGTGCTCTTAATTTTTCCGTAGTTGATTAGATAAATTTCTTAGAATGTTTTTCGTTGTCAATAAATCAAGATTTTTCTAGACTGTACAAAGAACTTTGTGGTATTTGGTCTGATCTTTTTCTTTTTTATGAATATTATCTAGTGCTTGTCTAAAAGCATCTAGTTTCTTCTTAGAATGTGCCAGACCTTATCTTTAACAATCCTTATACTTTTCGTATCGACTAAGAACAACTTATCATTTCGGCCATTAAGTTTTTATCATAAAAATTACATTTTTATTAACCAGTACTAGTGAATGGGTCATGTGACCTTTTTTGGTGACTTTTGTCTAATTAAGTCATCGTCCGATCAAATTACGTTTCTGAATTATTTTCATCGATTGGCTCTTTGGTTTAAATTTTATTTGCACTCCAATCGGCTCGTTGATAGGTTTAAACTTTTTAATAACCATAAACTTTGTAAAATAATTTCTTTCCCAGCATCGCGGGACACCTGTTTCCTTTTGCCAAATTACAATAATCCGAAATTTGAATTGTAAATTCAAAACCCGGCCATCGCAACAACCGAAAGAAAGAAGGAACATCTCGAAAACACCAGTTTCGGTAACCTCTTTCTCCGGCCCACGATTGTTTTTCTAAATAAATTATGTTGAACATTTTGAAGCACTCGTGTCGTTCTAGGGTCTAACACTAATATTTGGCTTGTTCTTCAGGCCGAGTAACCAAATATTATTCCTTGTTTGAATCGCTTTATAGAAGCAACACATTAATGGCCCATTAATGCAAGTGTTCTGTTCTTCGTAGAGATCGCCCAAGGCCCTGTGTTCATTATCATATCTAGATGCTGGCCCAGGATAGAAAAAACATTTAGATGTTATAATAAAAACGTTATACATACTAGCATTAAATTTGACATGTACCGGATTGAAAGGTGATGGACCAGTCGTAGATAAAAATTTAGCACTCAAATCGAATCAGTGTTATTATGTTTAATGGTCTGTTTATAATAATTATATGTGATTGATTATTACTTATAAATCTAAAAGATATAAATGATAATGAAGAAGAAATATACCAAGTACCGGCAATAAACCCAAATTTTTAAAATATCTCTGGAGAAGACAAAGTAAATAAGAAGAAGAAAGATGATCTTCTATTAAATATTGCTAATAAACCCAAAATAAACAAAAAATTTGAAAATACGAATCTATCGGGAAAATTAAATATTAGCTAAAACATTTCAATATCTGGATGGAGAAGGTAAAGCAAAATGCAATAAAACAAATAAGCGTATATTAAAGATTTCTTATAAACCCAAAACAAACACAAATTTTTAGAATACGAATTTATCGGAAAAATGATATATTAGCTAAAACATTTTAATATCTGGATGAAGAAGGTAAAGCAAATGTCAATAAAACAGTTGATCTTCTATTAAAGATTGCTAATAAACACAAAATAAACACAATTTTGAAAATATGAGTTTATCGGGAAATGAAATATTAGCTAAAATATTTGAATAACTGAACGGTAAAGGTAACGCAAATAGTAATAAAACAGATGATCTTCTATTAAAGGTTGCTAATAAACCCAAAATAAACAAAAACTTTGAAAATTTAAATCTATCAGGAAACTTAAATATTAGCTAAAATATTTGAATATCTGGATGGAGAAGGTAAAGCCGAAAGCGATAAAATAGATGATCTTTTATTAAAAATGGCTAATAAACCCAAAATAAACAAAAATTTTGAAAATGTGAATCTATCGGGAAAATTAAATATTAGCTAAAATATTTGAATATCTGTAGAAGACGAAGTAAATAACAAAAAGACAGATGATCCTCTATTAAAGATTGCTAATAAACCCAAAATAAACATAAATTTTGAAAATATGTATCTTCCGGGAAAATTAAATATTAGCAAAATAAACAAAAATATTTGAATATCTGAATAAAGAAGGTAAAGCAAAAAGCACTAAAATAGATGATCTTCTATTAAAGATTGCTAATAAAGCCAAAATAAACACAAATTTTTAAGATACGAATTTGTCGAGAAAATGAAATATTCGCTACAATATTTGAATAACTGGATGGTGAAGATAAAGCAAATAGCAATAAAACAGATGATCTTATATTAAAGATTGCTAATAAACCCTAAGTTAACACAAATTTTAAAAATATTAATTAATCGCAAAAATTTAATTAGCTAAAATATTTGAATATCTGCATGAAGAAAGTAAAGCAAAAATCAATAAAACAGATGATATTATATTAAAGATTGCTAATAAAGCCAAAACAAACAATTTTTTTTAAATAATAATTTATCGGGAAAATGATATAATTAGCTAAAATATTTGAATATCTGGATGGAGAAGATAAAGCAAATAGCAATAAAACAGCTGATCTTCTATTAAAGATTGCTAATAAACGCAAAATAAACACAAATTTTAAAAATATTAATTCATCGAATCGAGCAATGAAACAAACAAACGATCTTCTTAAAATTTTATTTATTAAGGATTACTAATAGACACAAAATAGACTGTAAAAAAGTGTTAAATCATCCCGAAGCTTCAACTAATATGCATAATTTTAAAACTAGTTCAGTATCACGCGATATAGCAGCAATAAAAGAAAGTCAAGTGGATAATGAGTTTCCTCAAAAGCGATATGAATTGAATCATCCGACTTAATGAGACTCGTAAAATAGTACTATTGTGTAGTAAATTTTTTTATTAAACAACAATGGCGTACGACGTCTACACGGTCTACGGTCACACTTATTAAAGTAGTATGCATCACTTTTTTACATAGTTATATAAAGTCTCAAATTATAGCGGAATTATACCAACGACCTGCTGCCTGTACTGGTGGGATTCAGGAAGAAACCTTTCAAACGACATCTATGGAAACAAACAATAGAATTTAAAATTGAGCCAGGGGAAATAATTTTATTGTAAATGATAATAAACATATGTTAAATTTGCGGCAATTTAAATAATAAAGTTGCGAATACTATACGTAGTACAGTGGCGTGCATACAATCTAGGTTATCTACCCTAAATAAAATACAAAACAGTTTTTTTCATATCACCATATTTTAAATAACTTTCCTCATGACATATTCAACAAAAATATTCATAATAAGCATTTTTCATTAATTTTTATCTAAAGATTGCGCAAGACATATTTCCATTAATTGCATATCGCATTATCGCGCATTTCTCATCTAATTTTTTCCTTGTTCCATAAGACTTTTGTAAAGCCGGTGTGATTTATTTATATTATCGCTAATGGAATCAAAAAGGCTGCGCCTGTTTCGATTCTTGATAGACGTTGTATTCTGCAGACCGCTGGCGCTGTAAGAATGAGAGAGACAGAACAAGGAGGCATCGCGTGTTTTTTCGCCTCCGCGTTCGGTCCGCGTCCCTTGCACTACGCGCCACTGACTTGCCACCGTTTTGGCTTTTTTCTTAGTTTATTAAATAATCATTAATTTCTTAATAAATGTATTATTAAGTGATGGTGATATCAACATTTAAGCGAACTTTTAAGCTCAACAAACTAAAGAACCTTTTAATCTTCCGAAGATAAACAAATCTCCAGTTCCCATGCAACTGTCAATCACTTTTTCACTAACTGCATCAGTTGCTTAATATACCGAGCAGTATCTTACGAAATCATACATTCCTTTGCTAGTGAATCTAAACCATAGAATTAAAAGTCTAATCATAAACGCATTTATATAAATATTCATGTGAATTTGGAGTGCACCCATCACTTTGGTAAACTCGAATTTATAGTTAAATACAACTGATTATCTTGTTAAAAAAAGGAATGGCACCATTTTTTAGATCAGTTGAGTCGTCGAATAATTAAAGATTTGTTTGTTACCTTAAACCAAGACTGTTTTGGAAGTTAAGACTGATCGAGTTGCTGGTTTTAAAATCTAAAATGGTATATAACGTTTATTTGCGATAACTTTTTTCAAACGTAAATTTCAGTACCCGTGAATTTAAAAATCAAACACCTTTTAGTGGCTAATCGGGTAAAACGAAGTTTTTGTTTCTCTCATATTTTTCCGTGGGTAGCTCGAAACTCACGGGGATCCAAGATATAATGGACACTTAATAAGTATTGACAGTTAACCATTTCGTCCTTATGGAGCTCCTCAGAACACTGCTTGGTGAATGTGAGACCCTTGCGAAGTTATTCAGACCGTTTTGTCTTTCATCCTACGTCTATAGTGAGAAAACCTTCGCTCGAAGCGCCATCTACCGAGATACGAAAAAAACTAGAACAAGAGTAGGCGAGTACAAACATATATCGATCGAAAAGATTGCAAAAAGAAATTATCCGTGACCTACAGCAGCACTTCTGTCTTTCAGGCCAGAGCAACGCTGATTAGCGTTTTTACCCACGTGAGCGTCAATCAGCGTAAATTTTAGTACCCGTGAATTTAAAAATCAAATTTTCGTGGCTAATCGGGTAAAAAGAAGTTTTTGTTTCATATTTTTCCGTGGGTAACTCGAAAGTTTACCTCACGGAGGCCCAAGATCTAATGGGCACCTAGTAAGTGTTGACAGTTAACTGTTTCGTTCTTATGGGACTCCTCAGAACACTGCTTGGTGAATATGACACCCTTCCGAAGTTAATCAGACCGTTTCGTCTCTCATCCTACGTCGATAGTGAGAAAACAGTTATAGTGTTCGTTGTTATATTCAGTGGTAATCTCTCTGTATATGAATATTGCATTCACATTAAGATTTAGAGAATTTACTGTTCGGGCTTTTCATTGGGTCACGCATCGTAATTGAATGCTCACGACCCTTTAAAAGATTGACGTTCTTCCTTACTTCCTGCTGAAACAACTTTATTGAGTTAAGTAAATGATTTTGCATAATCGGCAATGGATCGAAAGTGCGTAATTTCGTTAGATAAAAGAAAAGCAAGAAATTTGCGAAATTTGCACTTCAACAAATCCAGATCCGCGAACACGCGGTATGTGCGCTGCTCACACAGATTCGTCCTGTTTTCGTGTTTTCAAGTGACGCCGCTTGCAAGCCGTTTGCCGAAAATCAACTTTCTTCGGCTCCTCTTTATGTGTTCGCATATCCTTTGGGATGGCATCGGCAGTTTGTTGTCGAGTTTTCATTTTAAAGCGTGTTTGCTGTTTTTTCCGTGGATCGTAGAAAGTTCGCCGAGAGGCAGATATTTTTATACTGTATTCTTGGTTTGCACGGTACTTGAATATAAACTTTTAGCAATTTTTTTCTAATGCTGCTTTGCAAGTAACTTGGCGGAGTAGTCGAAACAAATTTACTTTTAATTAGACATTAAAATATTTATTGATTCTTTAATTTTCGCTAAAGCAATTTTATTGTCAGGAGCAGATGATTTGGCATCACCGATAAATAAAGCCAACTTAGTAATTTTATAAAAATTACCTCAGTTAAATTTAATTTCATATCATTCTTGCTCAGAGGTTTCAACTTTAAAGATTTCTGTTTTGCTGTGTGTAAGTTGTGTTGAAATTCTCAGGGAATGAAGATTGTAGTGACTACAAACACGGATTATATTATGTAGTCCTGTTTTCATGTTCCGCGCGCTCCGCTTGGAAGCCGTTTGCCGAAAACCAGCTTTCTTCGGCTTCTCTTTGTGTGTAAGCAGATCCTTGGGACGTCATCGGCAGTTTGTTGTCGAGTTTTAATTTCAGTGTATGTTTGCTATTTTTCCGTGAATCGTAGAAAGTTCGTTGAAACGAATTCGACGAGCGACGTACACTCGACGCATTCGCAGAGCAGTTTGGTGTATAAGCACTTTAACGCTAACGTCTCGTATACACTTGCAAATAATAAAAATTACCTCAGCTAAATTTTATTTCATATCATACTTGCTCAGAGGTTTCAACTTTAAAGATTTCTGTTTTTCTGTGTGTAAGTTGTGTTGAAATTCTCAGGGAATGAAAATTGTGCTGACTAGAAACGCATAATTTTAGCCCTAAATCTTGATAATATTGTAGATTTGTGAATATTGCAAATCGAAGGAGAGAACTTCCGCATTACGATGTTCATTTTAGATAATTGCAAAGTTTATTATTATGGACACATTAACAGGATAGAATTAAGTAGGCAGGAACCTCTTATCTCGCGTGAAACATATTCTAAATTTGCAAACGCGTTAACAGCATCAGTAATAATAATTTTTTTTAATTGTCAACACACAGCTCAACATTCGCGCGATATTAACATTTTCGTAATTTAAATAATATTATGCAGATAGTACGTAGTAAAGTAAATGAAATGGCGCAAGATACATTTCCTGTGGCAGAATTGTGATGATCGAAGAACGTAGGATGAGATAGATTATGAAATATCAATATTGGAATTTTAGTGGGCAGATAATGATGAACCCAAGTTAATGGTATCACTTTTAATAAAATAACAATCGACTGCTGTGGCAAGAGATCTTAAAAAAGTCATTAGTAAAATTCTACTAAGTTAATACCCAATACATACCTTAATGAATACAAGTCAGTCAACATTAACTATACCTGAACTAGATATTTAAATTATACTTATTAAAGTTGAACCTTGATCACTTTCCATTTATTTTAAAGTTGCAATTCCCATTTATAAAACAAAAGCTTTGTTTCTTTTGATAGCTGTGTTAGAAAGGACCACTGATTTTGTTTTACTTAAAGCCAGAGAATAGCATATTAAACCCAAGGTCTTCTATAACATATTATTTTAAAATTTGTTACTAAGTTATTGTTTTATTGAGTTCTAATGTAAGTTTTTTCTTTGTTTCAGAGGTCCTTCACACTTATTCTTCAGGCTGTGGATCAAAACAATTTTTCCATTCCCGGTAAGTACTCTGATCTTCACAAACTACTTGATGTTCGTTGTTAAGAATGTTTACCAAACGATCAAGATCAAGATTTGATGTCACAATTTGCAGTTCGTCTGAAAAAATCCTTCGATGATTCAGAAAAAAATTCCAAAAAGTCAAGAGCATAATTGCTGCACAATTGTGAAGTGCAACACTCGAATTATACAGGGTGTATACATATTTCAAAAGAAAATTTTAAGTCTTCTTAAGAACGATCTCCGATCTTTAAACAATCTTTGATTAACTTCTCATAAAAAAAAATAATCGAACCAACTTTCTGCAAAACACTATCGCTGGAGGCTGAACTCTGCGGTTTTTTAGTTTTGTAGTCCGTCATTTATTTTGTAATTTTTACCATAGTTTAAATGTGAGCCGTAAAGTTATCACTTTTGGTAGTTCTATCAATCCTTCAACTAAATGAAAGTAGTGATTCTATGACTCCAAAATTGATGCGCTCTTCGTTTAGCATTGTAGTAACTACAGGAAGTTTGCAATTTTATTGGTCACGTTTGCGGTTTGTTGGGTCGCTGCGCTTCTGGATGAAATACGTACAGTTTTTCGCGAACTCATCCATGCAATTGTCAAGCACCTAGTGAACTGTCAAAGCGCGATTTCGGCCAATTAGATTGCATGTTTTCTCCAGTTAAGACAACGAGAATCAACTCTATCGTGAATAGAGACAGTCAAGACGATAATTTGTTGTGATTTTGTGACCCAGTTATGGTAGGAGTAACAACAAACAATTTGTCGCGTAATTCGTATGAAAATGGCTCCCTGTATGCGCATAAGAGAGTGCAAAGTATGCGTAGGCAGGGGAATCTCCGAAGAGTCTATATAAGCACTCTCGTAAACGATTTTAAAATGGGATAAAATACTCACAAAGTACTTATTAATGAATGTACCGACGCCCACCAGTGGTCGTGATTTGCAAATCTAACATACAACGCATTCTCTGTTTGCAGTACACACACAATGCACAACCGTTTAGCACCACTCGAAGGTAATTTTATTTGATTATATATGTCCTTTTTCGACAACTGCTTTTTTCCGCAACTCTTCACCTTCACCTCTTAAGGGTCATATTTTGATTTTGGAATAAGATATAAGCGTGGTCGTTCGAAGTTTTCAAGACTTTTACTCCTAGAATAACTTCGTCAACCTTTTGCTTTAGGCACTGACTTTTCAGCCAAGGACCATACTTAAAATTGCAATGTTGTAGTCTAGTTTTTCTCCATTTGGGGAAAAGTTTATCCTTCTAATAAAGGTTGAAAGTTGCAGTTAACTTTTTTAGGTGTCGTAATAGGCAGAGGGCGTAACGAGCAAAGAAATATTTTATTTAAACGCTGAATATTTTCGCGAATTCCGAATTAATTTGTTTGCGATGCTTTTGCATCTTTTGTTGTTGCATGTTGTTTGTTGTCGACTTAAAAGTTTGTACCATTGTCTTGAAAGGAATTATCGCGACTGCCTTGAATTTTTACAATTTTTACTTAAATTTCGTGGCAAATTTTGGTTAAAATATCAATACGTGTTCTGGGTAGATAAATACCCAACCCACGAATTTTTGCTTTGGCAGTATTGATAAAAATATCTAATTTTTTTAGCCACCAACGACATCATAGAGGAGGCGTCCTATTCGGGAATCATAGACCCAAGCGCCGAATGGCACACGCTGAATCATCGAAACCTGAGCGCACATCTGACGTACCGCGTGCGCGTCAAATGCGACCCACACTACTACAATTCTACGTGTACAAAGTTCTGTCGGCCGAGGGACGATCAGTTCGGCCATTTTAACTGTGATTCTAATGGTGATAAGGAGTGCATCGAGGGTTGGAGAGGCACGCAGTGTGAATTAGGTAAGGCCAAGAATTGGTAGATGGCGCGAGAGTTTACTTCTAGCTTTCCTTTCTCTTATATTTTATTGATAATATGCCTGATGATCGTTCTTTCAATTGAAACATATTCATGGCGGGTACAGGCAAAAGAAATTGTTTAAACCACTCTTTGCGCAAAACAGTCTTTTTTTTTTGAAAATGTCAAATATATTATGAAAAACCATAAGAAATAAGTTAATAGTAGATTAGTTTAAATTTAAAAAAAGTTTTATTATTAAATGACCGGAACATTGTGTATAAATTCAGTAGAAAAAATGACGTGCGAAATTTTGTGCAGGCTGCTAGAAAAACATTTTTTTTCTAATTTTTGTTTTGTTTTTTTAGCTGTATGTAAACCAGGCTGTCATCCCGTTCATGGGAAATGTGAAAATCCAGGAGAATGCAAGTAAGTAACATTTTTTAGTTTTCTAGCAAAAAAAACCTTGATCCCTCCCTTTCTAAGTATAATTGTTACGAGTATATATATCTTTGATCTTTACCTAACTTTATTTTTTTTATGAGCTACAGTAGATAAGTTTTGTAATCCAATAAAAAAAGACAGCAGCAAAAACTTTAAACGATTTTATAGAAATGCGTAGTATTTCAAATAAATCCAAGTGAGAAGCGCTTCAGAAAATTACTCTATAAAAACGGCAATTAAAAACAAAAAACGTTTCAATATCTCGTCGATTGATTCTTGTTTTAAGTTATTAACCGGCTCAATTTATGTATGAGTTATAGAAAATTGCTCTAAAGAAACGACATGAATAGAAGCATTTTATCGAATTAGCTAGATACTTTGTAAGCGATTAGCTTATTGTACGGTTGCTAAAGTTATACTGAAATGGTAGACGTTTCTGTATCGATTTTAGAACATTTAATAGATCTACAAAGGGTTTAATATATTAGACGTTTTTTGTTTTGATATGAAAGTGTAGGCAATTTCCTTTAAATATAAATTCAAAAGGGGGCCAATGAGTACATTTACGTCGACTAACGACAAAATCGTTTTATTTTACACCTATTTTTTTTTACGGATATGCGCACTCGCAAGGAGATCCCTATCACGCTCGAGAAGCGGCAAGTGCGCGGAAATGTTGGTGTGTGTTGGTTTTGAAACGGTTCAGTTTGTAACCTGCAGGGAAAACTGTCGCAGGGAGTTTATTCCACAGCGATGCTGTTCTCCAGAGATATGAATTCTGATATAATGAGGTTCTTGGTGCCTCTATTTTGACAATAAATTGATGGTTACCCTCTGTTTGCCGTGTTCGCCTAGTAGGTGCTACTCCCGGGGGGATCATACGTGCCAACTCTTTAGAGCATTTTCCGTGATAATACCTGTAGAAGAGAGATAGATCGCCCACAGTTCTTCGATGTTCGAGACTATCCAAGCTATGGGTAAGTGCGGGGTCATTGATCAGCTTGATAGCTCGTTTTTACACGGTGTTCAAAAGCATTAGGGTACGTTTGGGTGCCGCACTCCATATATGTGAGCAGTACTCCATAGTTGGTCGAATCTGGGCTTTGTAGGGTGTTAGCTTTTGGCTTGGTGTATACAGATGTCTTGTACGAAATAGCACCCCAAGCTTTTGGGACGCCCTTTTAGCTATATCTGCCACGTGACTGTGCCAAGACATGTTGGTCTCTGCCGTGACTCCTAAGATGTTCAACTGGCTCTGCAATGTGACAGCACTTCCAGATAGCATGATGTTTGGCTCACCGGTGCTGGTCTTTTTTGAAAACAGGGCTGCTTGGGTTTTCTGCGCGTTGAACTGTACAAGGTTTTTGTTGCCCCAGTCCTCTATTATCTCCAGGTCGTTATTTATCTGCGATATTTGAGTTAGTCTAAGGTAATGGAATTCACGTGCGGACAGACATGTGGGTGGTATGATTGAGGAGACTACATTGCCATCATCTGCAAGAGTTGGAGTTCTGGCCATCCAGTGTAAACATAAATGGATCTATCCTTAAGGTAACTTTCAAACCAAGTGCAAAGTTTCGGCGACAATCCCATTGCTTTGAGCTTGTTGAGCAGATTTTCATTATCTTCATTATTCCCAAAATTACATACCTCCAAAACTGGCTTATGGATAAAAACTTTTTTATATTTTGTTTTTATTTAGAACAAATTTTCTGTCGGGCATTTTACCGTCATTTGGAATTTAGCTTCCCACTTTTTATTCAGTATTTTTAATTGTATTGTATTATTGTATCAATAGTTCTTGATTAGTGTATTACCTTCTTCTAAAACTCCATCTTTTAATTCTTCATTTATTTTGATAATTTGTTTAACCTTTACATCAGTATTTACTTACTTTAAAACTTAGCATTTTAGTCCGGGTTTATTATCAAGTCTATAGACTTGATACCGACCGGTTTAGGTGTATTTTTTTAATACTCACAGGTCAAATACCTGCAAAGATTTGGTTCACCCTAATGTGCAATATGACAATAAGCATTTCTCAGTGAGTTTCATCTCATATAAATTCAAATTACGTTTAGAACTAAAGAAAAACCACATAAAAATTTGGTACCGATGTGATTTTTTGGAAATCTAGTCCGTGCAGTCATAGGATTCTTGTTGAAATAATCTCAAATTGTAGGTGGTTTAAAGTTCTAAAAACTATAGAAATAATCCATAATCGATAAAAAAACCTATATACAAAAATTTTCAAAGCTAAATAATACATAAATTACTCAAAACTATAACGTAAATACGTATCAATATTTAAAAATTGTAAAAAGCGCAAGATATATTAGAATCTGTTTTCAGTAACATCCACCAAAAGAATTGAAAATCGGTTTTGTCATCGCTAACTTGTTAACATAATTAACCTGTAAGATATTACGGACAGCTGGCTGATTTTATTGAACATCTCCTAGTGACGTTTGTAGGTTTAAACCAAAATATATATTTTTTTTATTTTTAATTTTTTTATATCAACGAAAAAAGATGACCATATAGCAAGTTATTTATGAACAATTTATATAAATATTAAAAACTATTGCATTTACGGGAAAAATAAGTTAAACCTTCAACCAAAATCAAGACTTGTAGACCTAGGATTGTAGCACTTAGCACTTTAGACCCTTTAGTAAATACTGGTGTTAATGTCTGTTTTGTATATTATAATATATGTTCCGTTATGTTTTTACTCACAAATCGCTGGAGGGTATCCGGACTAAAAAAAAACCGGTAGTGCTAGTGTGGTCAAAACACAGCACATCAAATTTTGCACGCTAATTCAGAATTTAATTTGGCTTTAATAATTTATGAACTGACCGGAGCACACGGTTCAGAATTAATTCAGATAAATTGATAAATTTTTTGCCTTAATTTAATGAGCAGCCTATTAATATACTCTCTTAAATAATAATTATGCATGTAAAAGAAGCCATATTATAGCAAATTATTAGCGATTGATCAATTTGTTATTTATTCTCTTTCTTTAAAAGGAGAGTCTGACAAAAAGAGTTTCATTGCTCCGGTTAACCATAGATAACCCAATTTTGTAGCAGGGTTATTAGATGTGGACAGCTGGAAAATGTGACGATTATTTTTATGTTAAAACGCTCTGTGTGATGTGTGTGTGAAAAGCAGAGCAGGAAATACCAATTTTGGCAAACTACCTTCAGCTAGAGGCCTCGATACAGTCCATTTCATAAGTCTTGAGATGACTTTTTGACAGTTATCAGCTGGTTATCATAAGAATAACATAGGCCAACGAAAAAAAAGTTGTCACAGAAATATTGAAATTAACTTAAGGCCAACAAGAAAATAGAGGTCACGACCCCGAAAAAATCAGCTGTTCTCGGGGGGCTGACTTTTACATTGGGTCTTATGGGAGGTCAGACGTTTTTTTACGATATTTTCAGATTTCCGCGAAATTTCAGTGAAATATTCTCAGACACCATCCCGATATTCCATTTTTGTAAGGATGCAAAATGATTGAGGTTAAAATCTTCACGATTTAGCATTTCTTATTTTGAATTCAAATTACCCGCCATGTACCGCATGCCAACTGTTATATTTGACATGTATTTGACTTTGTCATCTGTGTTTGTCACATTCGCTTCTGCTTTAAATTTAATTTTTGTGGGAGCTAATGAAGCGACGAAAAATTAAGGATTACTATACATTAAAAAAAATTGTTTTGCAAGAATATAGTAAAAACAATTGCAAAACCGGCTTAAAAAAATCAAATATTCATAAACCGTCATTCTAACTTCAATATTTTAAAGACAATCAGCTGTGTCTTGATGTGACCATCAAAAAAAAATCAGCCTCTGATGTGACGTCAACACAGTGGAGGATCGTGGCCCGTCCGTTTTGATAGCCCTGATTTGACATGAAACATATTTAAGCGGTCAATTGGTCGGTAATTATCGTTCCAAATTGGTAAAAACCAAGTGGTCATGGTTATCTTTGGTTCAAATGTATGACATCATCAATGACATAGGAAAACGTCATTGGTTTGAATCAAAATTTACTCATGCCCGGTGCTGTTTTCAAATCTTGGTTATCCCCACTCCTCTTAAGTATTTTGAGGCTATGCTGGCTATTTATTATTTTTTTTAAGTATTTTAAATTTTTTTTAAAATAGACGAGTTGTTGGGCTTTATATTCGAGTATTTAAAAGAAGATCAACATCATGAGATATCAGGTCTCAATAAAAGTAGATAGTTTGGAGCTAGCAAATGCCCTTCTGAATGGTAAGTTGGGTCCAATGGGATAGTGGGGGTAATCATTTGCAATATTATGTCGGGCGCTATTGTGTGTTAAGGCCTAGTTATAGATTAAAAACATTTTCGCCTACGGGTTTTAAATTGAAGTTGAGTTAAGGCTTAAGGTAGATTTATAGTACCTAAAAAAGTCATTTTTTATGTACTAAATTTCGATAATAAAAACTTATAAGACAAACCGTAAAAAAACATTGAAATAATTTTCAAAAAAGTAGGGTTAGAGTTTTAACCAAGCTCGTTTTAGTGGTCTGGTTATTACTGACAGCTGATATCAAAGTCAACCAGAAAAAACAAAAGTTAAACTGCGGTTCCAAACGATTAATCACTTAAATTTGTTTCATGTAACACTGGAGTATGGCAGAAAGAGAGGGCAATATGACTATCACACCTCTGTGGAAACATATTTTGTATCCAGAGCTTCTACCCAGGACAAAGTTTAATTTAATAATATTGATTCTAGTGGCTTTATAGGTCAGGACACGCGTGCTTAGGTTTAACGGTAAACTTAAGATCAGGTCATAACCTTAAAAAATTTCAATTTTCACGCAACGAACCATTCGTTTTATTGGAATTTCTATTAGCAGTAAATAGCGATTGTTCGCAAATTCATAAAGGATCTTGTAAAATCTCATATTTTGCTACGTGACTAGGGGGACTTAAAGAAATCCAATTCTTTTATTAAACTAAAAGAAACGGTTCGATTTTAACGAGAAGAGTGGTATACACAGTGTGCCTGAATGAAGTATGGGTTACATAAAAATGGTTCCAAAAACTAATTGCACATTTTGAATATGTACTCTTTTCTAACTTCAGAGCCAAATTCATCTAAATCCTAGCTGATCCTCTTCTCGAAATTTTAGACATTTTTCTAGTCTAGGCGCTGGCTCCTGTGTGACCCTAACATGTGCGCTCAGTTTGACTGTGTGGCTTTGTTAAGCACCCATAGGAGTATAAAAGAAGTTTGGTCACGTGGTAGAACTCATAGTCGTTTGGCCGCCATCTTTGAAAATTATTATTTTGTAATAAATCAAGTAGCTTTAAAGATATACCAAGATTATTAGTATTCCCGCTCGCAAAAGAATTAAAATAATAGCTACAATATTATTGATATTTTTTTGTTAGATAGAAGGATTTAAACCTTTCACAGAAGAGAATATTGACTTTATGTTTTTAAAGTTCGATGGATGGTACCCCTTAAAGAGGGTGGTTTCTAAAACTGTTCACCAGATAATAGAAAAAGTGAGTTTGCAGCAAAACGATGCGGAAATACTAATAATCTTGGTATATCTCAAAAACTACTTGATTTATTAAAAATTTTTAATGACGAAATTTGTTTAAAAAGGGAGTAAAGCAAGTATTAGAAAATTAAAATCGGACCACTGGGTGGGGAGATACGCTTAAACAAAAAAGTCTATCAACGTGACCAAACTTTTTTTATAAACCTATGTGTGCTTAACAAAGCCTCGCAGTCAAACTGAGCGCACATATTAGGTCACACATGACAGGAGCCAACGCCTTGACCAACTAGAAAAATGTCAAAAATTTCGAGAAGAGGATCAGTTAGGATTTATATGAATATCGCTCTGAAGTCAGGAAGAGTCCATATTCAAAATGTGCAGCTAGTTTTTGGAACCATTTTTATGTAACCTATACCTCATTCAGGCACACTGTGTATAACGGTCTTTTTTGGTAAATTAGAATTGATGGATTGTTTATTCAATTAACGTGAAAGTATATTACATTCTTTTTCTACTATAGTCGGAGTATTAAATAAATAAAAATATAACCCAGATTTTTAATTAACAAATTTCAGATCGTCTTTTATTTTTTTGTAGTTTTACCGCTCATTAGGAAAAGAACCTACAGGAAAAAATTAGAATTCGTTAATAAGTTTAACATTTAATATTTAAATTTTACAAAATTTATCGATGTTTACATTATTAATGGACACATCAGAAGCAATTTTAATAATATAGTCATTATAAATCATTCGTGTGAAAACATAGTGTAGTCCAGTAACATGGTACAGTGAAAACTCCTATAAGCGGACACTCACGGTTCCGTCGATTTTGTCCGCTTATTGGAGGTGTCCGCTTAAAAGAGGGAACTGCGAAATTTTGATATATATTTAATAACAATTTCCGCTGCTTGATATTTTCCGATATTTCATTTTTTCGGCGATCTTTCGTGCTGATAGATGTTCCTTCTCCGAAACGTTAACAACTTCCATTTCTCCACATAAACCAAGAAGTTTTTTTACCAGTCGCCATTTCAGAGAGATCTATTATTACCCAACTGAACAATAAAAATAAACACAGCAGTCCCGCCGAATAAAATAATGTTGGAAATACGACAGAAGTATTTAGTCTCCGCATTAAAACGGAAAGGGGTAATTCCTCGGCTACAGAGTGCATCGTTGCCATTATACTACATAATATTTATGCTCCATCCCGTTGAATTTTTTAACGAAAAAAAATTGTCCGCGTATGGTTATTAGAGTGTCCGGTTATAGGAGGGAATTTTACATGTAAAGACAAAGGCAAAAGCTTGGTTCCAACAAATTTGTTCCCCTAAAGGGAGTGTCCGCTTAATAGAGGTGTCCGGAAAGAGAGGTTTCACTGTATAATTAAAATGATTCCCCAAACTTTAAAGGGTGATTAGCTGTGGAAGATTTTTTTAAACTACCCTAGATCCATTGGTAACCTTTTGTATGTCCCATTTTTCTCTTGTCTTCTATTTGAGACATGCGCAGTTACCTGGTTTGAACCTTATTCTTTACTAAAGGATAGCGTGTGACCTATGTCAAAATAAAATGTAAATTTAAAATATTTTTGATACCAGACAATTATTTCAGGTGCCCTGATTGGTTTAGTGGGCGAAGTTTCGATTGCCAATCAGAGGGTGTGTGGTTCGAATCCCATGCCTGCCACTACAAACTCGAACCTACTTTCCGTTTGTGAATACAGATTTACCGGAAGTAGGGGTAAAGCCTGTCTTGGGCGAAGTTTGGGCATCACCGAAGTAGGCAAAGTTGATGATGAATACAAGACCGTGGTTCGGAAGTCACGTTAAGCCGGTGGTCCCGTGTTAAGAGCGTAGATGGCGCTAGATAAAGACCCCTGTGTTCGACAAAGAGCATCAGGCAAAATTAAATCCTCCATGAGAAAAGAAAATTGCCTACCATGGGGGTCTATATGTGTATGAATGTGAGTGTGTTGTGATTGTCCAAATTAGAAACCAGAGCATTAAGTTGCAGACTGTGGCTAGATGGCCTTCGATGCATAGGCCAACCAAACCGAAATGAATGAACAATTATTTCAAGAGCTGTCAATGCGGGGTAATCCCCAGATTGTATATTTTGTTTGGCAACAGTGTTCACCAACTAACCAAAAGTCATCAATGTTCTGTGAAGTGCATAAAAAAAATAAGAAGTACACAGCAAACAGAGACCTAATCCTATATTTTCCTGGCAGTTTTTCACTGGTGTTGCTCTTTCAGTTTTTTTTTTCTAGTTGTTTTCGGACTTTTTAATTAATTTTGCCTACAGAACACAAAACAGGCTTTTGGCAGACAAATAAAGGATAAAAAATTGTGCCTGCAAAAGGTCAAAATTGGCTTGTTACTTTGCTAAATTAAGAAAAAATATAAATTTGTTTTTTGTTTGCAATAGACCACCAATGAATGAGCTTTATATCTCAAGAACTAAAAAAGATATTTTAAGTTTTTTAAATATTTTAAAAATTATAAAACTTCAAGATTGAAAAAGAAAGTTTCAGATTACCCTCGATCGATTGGTGATGGATCATTCAATGCTAAGTCGCCGGGTGTTTGCCTCAAGTTTCTTGAGTAGGAGCTATAATTTCTGCACTATATTAATTGGTGTTCTCTTGTAAGCAAAAAACGTATTTTCAGTAAAACTCATTTAGCGAAAGTTATAAGCCAAAGTTTGTGAAAAAACATGAAAAATGCCGCCATCTTGGATTTATGACGTCACACAGGCCCTCCTACTCAAATTGGAGGCAAACACCCGGTGACTTAAAACTGTGATCTGTTACCAATCTATCTGACGTAGTTTTAAATAATGTATCCCACAATAACTAATAGGAAAAGTCGAAAGAAGGTTTTTCTCCTAATAAATTTGGCATCAAATAAATCTCTTTGTTTTGTAGATACAGAGTCTAAATTTTTTTTTGTTATTACTTCTTTAAAAATTACAACAGACTATTGAAATAATACAATAATAACAGTGCTTAAATTATTTAAAAAAATTTATGAAAATACACAAATTTTAACTAGGTGTGCCTTTAGATATGTACAAAAATCTTAATTTTTTTTTATAAGTTTAGTAGCTCATAAAACGTTGTGAAACTTGTCATTTTTAAAATTCATATTTTTCGCCCACTCTTCAAACTTGACAAATGGTATGACTTGAAAACAAAAAACTTTGGATAAAATGACGTTTCCCAGAATCCCGTAAAGTTTGGTTCATTATTTAAATTACCCTATATGTGTGTACATTTTTTAATTGAGATATGCATAATTTTGCTCGAAATTCGGATTCTACATTCTAAGGCAGTGTATAAAAAATGACATCTAAAAACCTTTACATTTTAATATGGATTAAAATTAAGGAACAAACTGCAGATCATTTTTAAAATTATTTAAACATTGATTGTAGTTAAGCAGACCGGAATGATAATCTTTAATCTAAAACTTTTGAATCACACCTGGTATTTCAGGGCGAAGACAGATTTATGTTGGAAAAACCGTTGCTTTTCTATTTATTTCTGCGGCAGTTCAGTTCACTAAATTATATCAATCGTTGTGTGACCTGATAAATAAATGGTTTTCTAAATCAAGAAGAAGCATCAACCACGTCAATTATTGACGGAGTAAATCAGATTTAGATTAGGCGTTGCCACGCTGGCTGTCTTGTACGTTCGAGAGAAAATACGTGAGAATTTGAAATCTTCTTTGCGGAAGCGATATATTTCTTCATGCTTTAATTTTTTTTTTCATTTGAATCGAACGATCTTTAAACAACCAAATGGGTATTAAACACTTTGCTTACGTTCTTGTTCTTGTAGTACTTTTCTGCTGCGGGTGTTGTCGATCATCATGATAATTCTAATGAGAGATATTCCATATTTCTTTAATTTATTAATTGTTTCTTCTAGAGGTTGGGAATAATCACAAGGATTTAAATCTTACTTACTGCCCTTCTTTTCCTTTTTCCCCCCCTTACGTCCTGTAGTGGCTTGTATTTGGGGCCTCATTACGGCAACCAAGTATTTATTTTTGAACCGTCTGCATCAGTTCTTGATTTGTTACTCTATCAGTCATGAAATTCTTAGCATTTGACCATCTTTTAAAAGCTTCAAGTCTGTTTATTTCGTTATTTTTTATTGTGCATTCCTTACATCAATATAGTAAGATGAGTTTTCACTTGATTTCTTTGTCTTATTTCAAGTTAATCGTTTATAATAAGTTTTTGGCACTCTTTCTGTTGATTTGTTATCGGTAGTCAGATTTCCAATGACTTTGGATGTTTCGTTTCGTTCGTTATATCATATATTTAGTTTTCTTAAGACTTATGCTTTAATAATAATAAAATATTTTTTGTTACATTGTCAGTTGTAACTAAAAAATCATCGTGATATTGGAAATTGCTTAAAATTTTAGCAATAATCTATTTGCGTTAATTTAAAGCTTTATTAGCGACTGCTTCACTGTAAATACTGAAAAGGAGTGAGGAAAGTATACAGCATTATTATTTTAACTGCCTCTAATACATGTTCTTCAGTTTTAATTTTTATCCTTCCATAATTTACTGGTTCTATATCTAAATCTGTTTAGACCTTCCAAGACTTTGTCAAATTCTTTAATAAATTAATAAACTATTTGATAATAATCTATTTAGATTTTTTTAAATATTTACTGTTTCTGACGGGTCGATTGAATCGTGGTTCAAATTAAAATAAATTTATATTGTTTATGTACTAAAATTTGCCATAAAGCAGAAAATCGTCCACAGATTGTTAGTTTGCATCACATAAATTATTCATTAGAGGTCGCTTTTCTGTCGCTGGCTGCTCGTTTTTCAAATATTTACCGGCTCCGTCTATAAGGCGATTTAACTGCTTAATTTCAACCATAAAAGGGAAATCCGACAGCTTTTTTCATATGTGCGAATGTGTTTATTTTCTCCTAAACGCGGAGACTTTACTTAATTTAGAAATAAAAGATAAATTCTAATCATATTATAATAACTTGTAATTCATTTATGGAATCTTGTCAAGTTGGTTTCGGTATTACTGGAGCTTGACCAAATTCGGTCATATTGGTGATTTATCTCGTTATGTCATAAATTATCAATATTGTCGGTATTAGGTTATTAGAGCTTAATACGGTCATGTCGCTTGTCGTTTACCTTATCTTGATTTCTATCTTGTTGTTTTTATTTGTCCATTTTATCAGATGCTGCTGTAGGTTTAACAATGGGTGGAACTGGAACTATTAGCGTTACAGTTTCAGATTTTAATTTGATACTTAAAGAACGATTCTGGATTATTATTAAACGTTTTTGCGTGATTTCGACCTTTAGTTGCGTGACTTAAATTGGTGCTTTTTTGCTCAGTTAGAAAACATAAAAATTTAACGACCTCGGTTACGTTAGAACCTTTAATTTGGACTTCTGTATCAGCCCCGCCTTAAATTAAAGTCATTTTAAAGGTCTCGTTTTCTTTTAATACGACTACTTCGGCGTTTAATAAATACTTGCTTTAAGGTAACATTTAAAGTTACTGTTGCGGAATATTAATTTAAAAATGTTAATTGTGTATTTTTCTCTCGCGTGTTGGGTTCGTTGCCATTCGGAATAATTTTGACAGGTGCATAATATTATTGCGCATCTGCATTTTGTGCAGTTTTTTTTTCATTATTTTTAATTTTTTTGCGATAATTAGCGTTTTGGTCGCCTCTTCGTTGAGCTTCAGTGGGTTTAATTAGATTCATAACACTTTTTTACGCCATGAAATTTTCAATAATTAGTTTAATCGCTTATTACAAATACCTTTAAAAATGAAGTGCTTTTAAGAATGAAATACTTTAAAACCATAATCAAATATCGGATAAACAAAGCTAAAATCTACCTAACTTTATCAAGTGGGGTCCTTTAGAAATGCTGGAGCTGAACAGTTTAAGTTTCTGGCCGTAAGGACACTATATTTTTTTAATCAGAAAGCCTACACTGAACTCCGTTGTGTTGTTCTTCATTAATATTTGTGTTGCCATGTTTGCGAAGTTCTTCTACTTCAAGAATTAAAAGGCACAAATGGGGAAGGTCTAATTTGAAATGTGAATCTAACTAGCAGGAAGATCAAACTGTTGATCAGAACATCAGAATACCATCGAGCTTTCATCATAAAATCAATTGTGGTTAAACTTCATATCAACATACAATTTCTTAACGGGCCGTGGCATTGGCATTGCAGAAATATCTATTGAAAACTTTACAAGAATCGTAAAATAGCATATCGACGCTATCTATTATTATGCATATTCAAGAAACGCGGCCCAATCTGATGGCGTGCCATGTCCGGAGTGATTTGAAATGCTCGCAACTCCGTAAAATATACTCGATCGCGATATCCACGACATGGATATTTGACGGAAGGAAAATTCACAAACAGTACAGGTTTTTCTTCTTGGAACGCACCGTACTAATAGTGATCTCCTATTGAACGTGTATGTGAAATTTGCGTATTATTATGTAATTCTACTACACATTGTCTCAACTTTAAGATCGGCGACTTTAAGTGCAGTTAATGCCTTGATGACCATAAAAGAGTATTTACTAAGTTGCAGAAGTTACTAATGATCTGCTTTTCTTTATTTACAGTTGCAGAGCTGGTTGGAGAGGTGAAATCTGCGACCAGTGTGAACCCTACCCTGGATGTAAACACGGGTACTGCAACGGTTCCTCTTGGCAGTGCATCTGCGATACCAATTGGGGAGGAATTCTCTGTGATCAAGGTAAGATTTAGTGCCTCAAGGGCTGTTGAGAAGTCGGTGAATATTTTTATTTCTTTTAATACGATCATGGCATTTAAAGAAATACAAAAATAAATAAGAATAAAATCAAAATAATTTAAAAACTGAATTATTTTATTTTAATACTTACTATAGTTCAAAATGGGTCTACTATCATTTCAATTTTAATTTTGTTTATATGATTCTAGTCGATTTTTTTAATAATCTAAGTCATATCATGAGAATCGCTATAGCCAAATAAACCCACGAAACGGCCGAAGTCTCAGGGGCAATCAGAAGCCTCTTGAGACCGGACATAACTCTGTCCGCAAACACAACACCCCCTCTAGTAAATAAAAATAGGAAATGACGCGTGAACCAGTACAGGGCCTATAAATAATAATATTATAATATCGGTGGCAAGTGGTGTTGAATCACAATGGATGGATGGCAGTTCAATAGGCCAGTGTGCTCGATAATAATGGGCCATTATTTGGGTGGCAGAATACTAATATAAAAAATCGGATTTTTATGTTTAACGGTCTAGATAAATTTGAATACATTTTTGGAATTAATTTATAGCATAGTTCGTCCTTTTCTGATATCCACTTCCAGGGTTTTTATTCATATTTTGCCACAGTGTAGGTATTTCGTTATTTTTAGGCTCCAAAAACGCGGATCTCTAAAAAATAATCAGTGCCGAAAAGAGGTCGCGTGACAATTTCTGTTGACAACACTGAAATTCTTTAAGAAGATTGTAGTGATTATTAAAAATGTCAAAAAACCTAACCTAATATGTCCCATAGCATGGAAAAAAAATGATAACAGAATTAGTGTTACCACTAACAACCTTTTTAATAAGGTTCAGTCTTGCCAATTTAAATTGACACGCGGAGGCGGACCTCTGTTCCGCAGTAATTTTCAGACAGAATTCTTGGTTAAGTTTAGTTAAGGGTTATCCAGGTTTTTTTAATACATCCGTAGGTTAAAAATATCTTTTATTGTTCTGTCGCCAAACCTGTCACCTAAACTACTATGATATAAATGTTTTTGATGATCTCGATGATACCACACATTAGGATTACCATTTTTATTCCCAAAGACGACATAAGCTCAGTTACGTCGAAATAAAAATGTATAATACGACCTTAAAGCCCAATAAAATTCCCATGTCCGTCTGATAACAATCAAAAATAGTATATTAAGTATTCTTTATCCAACCAAGACAAATGAAGAATTTCAATTCGAAAATAGTCAGTCGAGTTATCGGTCATTTCATCCATTAATTAATGTCGTGCATTTTTTAAATTCTTTCAATTACACAGCACTAATGTGACAATTAGATCTAGTAACTGAAGTTATTTCTTCAACTATAGTAAGAGTGATGTTAAGCTATTGCTATAATAAATTTTTTAAAGGCACACCAAAAACAGTATTTATTTGGAACCAAAGTAAATCAGACGAAAAGTTTGTTGAATTAACAGCAAATCACAAAAACAAAAACTTTCCAAGCAAAACGAGCATTTTCCAATTGATATATTTTCTGTTTCAATTGAAAAAATACTAATTTTTATATAAATATCGACAAAGATGAACAAGAAGATGGAAGAAGATTAACATAATAAAGAAATTAGATACTAGAAACCGAAATAGATCAAACTAAGGAGATGATTGTTGAAAATGAAACACAAGGTTCTGTTTCTGCAATACTTTTGAAACACGATGGTGTTGATAACAAGAAAAACTTGTCTTAAATGAAGATAGAAGCTAATTTGAAATATGAGAACACACATATCCAAAGAACAATTGTTGTCGAAAATAATAAAATTGTATTTCAACCTGTGCCTTCAATCCTATTAACACTCTATCCCCTATATTATGAATAAACAAAATAAAATTTAATTAATCACACACTCTCATGTCGCGAAAAATCTTCTGGGAGTCATGTGAACGTTCTCATTTCGACGCACATGTTCGAGTTTATGGCTAACTAAAAAATACGGTTGTTATCAAAAGGTTGCGACTCATTTACTGTATGGGTTTTAACGAACATTATTCGGCTCATTGTGAACGTATGAAGCTATAGTTTATTTGCGGTTACATAAGGGTGTTCGTTAGATTTTTCGGGGCCTTGCAGACGCCTGATCAAGTGCACCATTGTGCGGATTCACTTGCCGTATCGGCTCGCCATCTACATGTTTAATCCCTCTAATAAAAAGTGGAGCTTCGTTACTTTTTAGGTGGCCTAGTATATGATGCATAAGGCCAGAAAAAACTTTTTGATGAAATTTAAAACTGTCTTAAGACAAACAAAAATATACAGCTGTTTTTGCGGGACACTTGTCTGAGGGTCAAGGGGGTTTTTCCAATAACGTTTTTGTAAATTTTGACAAAATTTTAACAAATTTTGACGGTATTCTGGTATTTTACCAAACTTTTATGAAGATGAAAGATTGTTAATAGGTTTTAATGCGTAGACAAATATTTCTTTAGGATTTTACTTTGTAACAACTTTAAAATTAAATAAAAAATATAGAATAGTTTTTTTTTGCAAAACTTCATACATTCCAGATCTTTGCTCTAAAAATTACTAGATTTTTTAAATGATGAGTAACCGGCTAAATTTTGGCGTCGATTTTGAGACTAAAATTTCTTGAAAATGTTTAAAAAAATAAAATACCAATTTTAGCTCACACTACTATTATACTATAGTAGTGTGAGCTATGGTGATCCTAATTTTCTCGAGAAAAAAAAAGTTGCTCCGATTTCAAAAAATTTTATATATCTTTGCGTTTCAGATGATTTTGAAACTTTTTTGTTGTGCTGTCTGTCTGTCTGTTTGTATGTCTGTGTGTCTGTAACGACCAACCCGCATAACTCAAAAACCGCTTGTTCTATTTAAATGAAATTTGGTACCTAGGCTGGGTCTTGGGCCGTGATGGTCCCATTTAAAAATGAACAAAATCCACCGAACGCAAGCCAAATAAAAGGGTGGGGGTGGATTTCAAAAGTTAGAGTTTATGTGAAAATATGGCATGTGTAATATCAAACGAAAGGTAATTAAGTCTGGAGTTAAGCAAAATACATTTTGATTTTCTAAAAGAGGGGTGGGGGTAGATTTTAAAAACTGGAGTTTAAGTCAAAACATGGCGTCTGTGATATCAAACAAAAGGTAATTGAGTCTGTAGTTGAATAAAATATATTTTAGTTTTTAGTTATATTATAAATTGAAGAAATAGTCCATGTTGCGTGGAGGTGATTTATAAATCAAACAAGTTCAGTCGTTATCCACTAGTTTTATTTTCTTTACAACTACATGTTTCGAGAGCATAAGCTCTCATCTTCAGGTTGTACACTGAAATAAAATAGGTGAAATAAATGCCCGGTTCCTACAATTATTTATAAAATTAGAACAACCTAAACTTAAGACCTAAAAGAATGAACCCTACCTTGATGGAGTTATTCCATCGCCATTGCCTACAGTTTGTAGGCTCAAAAAATTTGTACTACAAACTGTAAACTGTTGTTGTTAACATCGAAAACCTACACGGGCTAAAAATGTAAAAAAATATTATATCTACCCAAATAAAATAATTGAAGTTTCTGGCCTGTACTGTATACTATAGGCGGTCATTTCGTCGTTTTGGATTGCATTTCCCTTGAGGATTTGTGCGGTTTTTTTCTTATTTTGATGAATGGGTGGTTCATATGGGGGTGTCGTCCCCTCGAAACTAGGCCTTTTTGTATTTTTTATATTTATGTTTTTTGTAGCCAGTTGCACAAGTGGTCTTATGTGCCATGAGAAACTTTGAAGAATAACAACATCTGTAATATTGTGTGTACGGCTTAATAAATTTGAGATTCGCGTTTTTTGTCCTAGATTTATTATAATGGTGATATATGTATGTATTGTTTTATTGCAGTTCTGCATATTTGTCTTGTCAAATTTTATGTATTTCTTGAAACAATTGAAATGAAGTTGCAGAAAAATAAATGGGAAAACATAATTTTGCCACATTCAAACCAATACAAAATTAAAATTTCGCAAAATTTGTGTCAAAAATTATGTTGTTCTCTCTGTGAAATGTTATGAAATTTGACTTACACCACTGTTTTTTAACCTAATTAATTAACCTTCGAGTGGTGGCGATTTTAAGCGACTTCGCAGGCTGGATATGGGTTCCAACAACCATTTAAATCACAAACTTAGCATACAATATAAAATCAAAATTTGGTATCACAATATTTTTCAACTTCAACTGAATGGTTTTAAGCTAGAGTAATGAAATTTGGCACGCATATCGGTCTTTAAGTGGAGATTATTTAACTGTCATAAAAAATATTTCTGCCTCTAGGGGGCGTAAATGTAACTAAGGTTAATTATCGTAAAGCAAGCTTTACAGGTAGCGAAGCCTAACTTTGATTTTCTATTTTTGGGTTATAATTTTTGACATGTTTTCCTCGGTTTTGCATTGGCGGCTCGTTCTTATTTTAAAAATGTGGTTTTAACACAGTCTAAAGATCTATTTAATAATGATACACTTTCAAGATAGTTTGCAGCATAACTTTTTAATTCTTATTACATAAATATATATAGTTTAGGTACCTTCAAACTGTGTTAAACAACATCTTTAAAATAAAACCGAACCTCCAATGCGAAACCGAGGAAAACATGTCAAAAATAATAATCAAAAAATAGAAAGCCTGACATTGGCTTCGCTTTCTATAAGGCTTGCCTTTACGATGATTGTCCTTAAATGTAACACATGTAGTAGGACGCGCAGATCGCTTGGCCCTGCGTCGGTCTTTTCAACTAGGTTTTTCTTTGTCATCGGTCTCACAGACCGTACTACACCACTCGCGGGTTAAGGAATACTACATAAAAACATCGCGTTTTTAATAATGTAAACTATATTATATAAAAAACTACGTTTTCTTTTAAGTACCCTTTGAATGATTTCTATTTAATTTTTATTGTCTCCAACATAATATTTCTCTTCTTAATTTTTTTTGCAACAGACACGCAAAAGTTAATTATTGTTTTATTTATAAAAGAGAGCCAATTAAAGTCGTCTCACTATTTGTTTATTATTATGTGTCTCCTTATTAACAATTCAGTGAAAGGTTTTTGACAAATTGGTTTTTGTCTAATGAACAATGGGATATAATTTTCGCTAGTCTAATTTTGACCCACTTAATAAATGAGCTTCATGTCTTGAAACGATAAATACCATTAGCCAACCAAATAGTGTATTCTTCTTCCTTATCTGAAAAAATATTTTCAATACTTTTTATATTTATACAACTTACTAGCTCACATTAAGGTAAATGCTTCGTTCAGTCAAAAAATAGACCATTGTACTGTGGACTAATTTATGTTACTGCAGATATGAGGGATGACAAGACGCTAGCCCTACCAAGTTCTACCAATACCAATATTATTTACCTCATATTACAATAGATGAACAGGGTGATTTTCACTTGATCTCTAACCACATAAAAATAGAAAGTTTCAAAAACCTAACCTAACGAAACCTAATCAAATCTAACCGAACCGAACCAAAGCAAATTGAACCAATAATTTTCTTCAAAAAAAAAAATTCCTGACTTACTACCCGGGATCCTAGAGGATGTGAATCCGAACCGAACCGTTTACAGTGGAATTACAGCTTTGACAACTGGTTTAGACGCATGCAAAAGTGCATTAATTTTCGTGGAGAATACTTCGAAAAACAATAGTCTTTAAAATTTATCTACTGTTTTATTCCAGCTGTATATGCAAACCTTAAAAAAACAACCATCATATCCGTAGAACGGATTATCTTGAAAAACTCTAGCAAGAAAAATACAAGACACTTGTGTATCTCTAGCATATACCTAGTATATTCGGTTCTGCCTTTGATTTAAAATAGGCGTAAAAACGTAATCGCTTAGCAAGGAATAAATTAGATGTTAATTTATTTTCCCGGCTATACATTTACCTTTAGCATAATACGCGTAATATTCAGAATCAACGTTCCCCACATTTATTTTATTTTCTCGCGTTTCCTCGGTTAACTTTTCATTTAGAGGAGAAAATCTTTTCCGGATATGTTCAAGCATATGCATCCGTATTAACGCCTACGCTACATTATTAAGTTTTCTGTTTATTTCCCCCTTAAGGAAAAAATGAAGTGACCCGACAAAACATACAGTTTTATGCAAATATTATTTATAATCCGCATAACAACCGTTTTTTGTGAATTCTAAATTTACTGAAAGCTTCCTTTGAAAGATTTAAAGTGAAAGTTTTTTTAAAACTTTTATTCTATTTTCTCGAATTTCCTCGGTTAACTCTTCACTTAGAGGAGAAAATCTTTTCCGGATATGTTCAAGCATATGCATCCGTATTACCGCCTATTCTACATTATTAAGTTTTCTGTTTATTTTCCCCTTGAAGAAAAAATGAACTGACCCGACAAAAGATACAGTTTTATGCAAATATTATTTATAATCCGCAGCCGTTTTTTTGCAAATTCTGATTTTTCTGAAAGCTTCCTTTTAAAGATTTAAAGTGAAAGAATTAATGTAAACTTCATTTATTGCACTTTTACTTCTTTATTGTCATTATTCTTAATATAATTTTGGTAATCAGTTTGGGTTTTTTTATACTTTTATCTACGTTTAATTATATTGAATCTTGCGTAAATGAAAATTCAAATTGTAATAAAGCCTCAAAGATTTACTCTCGATTAATAACATTGCGTTTCTTAATATATATACACAGGTATATTTGTCTTATTTTCAATTCAGATACAATAAATATTTGTTTACGGTCGCTTACAATATTATATCTGTTCTCTATTTCCTCGAATTTTTCGTTTTTTAAAGTTGTCTTTTGTCTGCAAGTGCCTGATTGTTTTTAAAGATTATATTTCTATTTATTTGGGTAATATCTGTATAAAATCCTCTTCATTGTGTTAAAAATTTAATCTTGCTTTTTCTAAGCCCTTGCCTTTGACATTATGTTGTTTTGAACTTTATAAATCTTTAAGATTTTCTGCTAAAATCAAGTTGTCATCATCAAGACAACTTTATGGTATTTAAAATTTATATTTTTTTGCCTTAATCTAAGATACCTTTTTTACATCATCAAGACCTTTATTTACTGAACTGAATCAAACGCTTCCTCAAAATCAATAAAGCAAACATGCACATCTTATCGTCATATCTTTGATGTAGGTCGCTTACGTCAAAGAAAGCTTCTCAGGTGCACATGCTGCTTCTGAACTTATTGATTGTCACTTATTTCCTCATCTTTGAAAGTTTGTTCATGAATATTTAAACAATTTATATAAATATGATTTTTCTAAATCAGTGAATTATGAATCTTTGAGTTAAACCGTTTACGCCGAACAGAGATGACTCTTTGCAGATCTTTAAGGTTTCCTGCTAAAATCACAGTATCATAATCATCATCGAGAAAACTTTACGGTATTTAAAAATGATATTGTTTGCTTCCATTTACGAAATACCTTTTTTACAATTGTTTTTTGTTCCTAAATCAAAACGAATTTTATTGTATTCAGATTTATTTAATGTTGTGGTTTCTGAACCTTCAAGTGTAGCCACCCAAATTATTTGTATGCATAATATTTTTGGTTCTTGTTCTGAGTGAAGTTGCTTGTCTCACGTAGAGTCCCTGTATGTTGACATATTTGGATATATTAATATATCCAAATATGTCAACATACAGGGACTCTAGTCCCACGTAGTAGTTATTTTTTCGGTTTTGGTATTGTCGATCAAGGTATCTGCTTGTCCATGCATTTTGGCAGGTCTTGTATTATCGTCATCAATGAAGCAGTTCAACTATGTCAAGACATCTTTGAGTGAAAACGTTTGCGCCAAACAGAGATGACTACTTGCAGGTCTTTAATATTTCCTGCTAAAATCACAATGTCATTATCATCGAGAGAACTTAATGATTGAAAGTGATCTTTTTTTGCTTCCATTTACAAAATGCCTTTTTTACAATCGATTTTTTTTAAATCAACAAGAATTTCATTGTATTCAGAATTATTTAATAGTGTGGTTTCTGGAGCTTCAAGTGTCTAGCCACCCAAATTAATTGTATGCATAATCTTTTTTGGCTCTTGGTCTGAGTGAAGTTGTTTGTCCCACGTAGTAGTCGTTTTTTTGGTTTTGGTTTTGTCGATCAAGGTCTCTTTTATAATAAAATAAAAATGGTCTTGTCGGCCGATTACACGGTCAGGTTCGTTGTTCGTAGACGCGGGAATCAATACCTTCACGGAAAATCGATTGGTTCCATCTTTTTTCCGTAAATTAGAACCCAATTTCGTGTCTCGATATAAAACACATTACAAGTTTTTGTCGTCCGACTTTAATATCGACGTTTTCACACCAATTTGTTCGTAAGATCGGTTTTTGTTCGATGTGCATTCGAGTGCAGTAAAACTTCGTTGAGAACCAAGCACAACACGACCAGCTTGCAGTAGAAATTTATAAAAAAGTACTCATATTAAAAAAACGGTTACAATAGAAAAGAAACACCAAGAAAGTTCCTTTTTATCTTACAACAGACAATAGCAAATACAATGAAATAGTATACGCTCAATCAAACTTTCAAGATTATTATAGAAGAAAAATTTCTGACCTTACAAAAAAATTTTTGTCAATATTTTACAAAGGAGTTTAAAAGGTGAGGTAGCTACATACATAACATTCATACCTGTATGCCCAGTTAAACCCATTTAAAGCGTGCCTGAATATAGTGAGTGCACACACTACCCTCCTTAAATATAAAATAACCCAACGGCTATTTACTTGATTGTATCAGCTGTTCGTAGGGCATGACGTTTTGGCGCGCGAGGGAATTTTATAATGAATATAAAGTGTTCTATTAGTGTAACACTCGTAATGTACTGAATTAAAAAAAAACAAAATATGTTACACCAAGTACAGAAATCAATCAAAATCTTGGAACGAAAGAACTAGGAAGAAATTGAAATACGCCATTTTGAACTTTAAACTTTTGGCGAATGCGCTTGTATTAGGCCAACGCGATGGTTGACATCGAGTTACATAAATCTCACCGCGTCAGGACGACCCTAACAGTGAGCTCGCATGGGCAGAGATTACCTACTCGTTCTCACTGATTTTAAGAATTCATGCGGTCTTTTGCTAATACTGTATCATGCTATTTCCATGGTTACTTGGTGGTCTTTTATGTTTGTAAACATTTGACACTTGACATTTTTCCATTTCCATTTTCCAGATCTCAACTACTGTGGCACTCACGAGCCATGCCAGAACGGTGGTACGTGCGAGAACACCGCGCCCGACAAATTTATGTGCCGCTGTCCCGAGGGATTCTCGGGGACCAACTGCGAAGTGGTGGACAATCCCTGCGCGCCTGCGCCTTGCAAACATGGCGGCACTTGCATAGAGACTGACATGGGATCGTTCACTTGTTTATGCGATAGCGGGTGGACAGGACCAACATGTAACATCGGTAAGTCAAACACTATTTTAATAATTAACACAAATTCATTAAACTCTTAGGTTAGTGTTCAGGCTTTTAGGTCGTATTGTTTTTCTTCCTTGATTTCTTTTATCTGTACTCCTTCAGCAATTTTAAAGAATTACTACAATTGTTACTGATTAAAGTTAAATGTATATTGTTTATTTTTGTTTTTGTTTTATTGTTACTTGTTTGCGACTTTGTGGAATTTATTGACATTGGAAATTGATTACAAATTGTCTTTTACTTAGAAAATATCGCTTATTCATGGACTCTTGTGCACATAGTGAGGAAAACATGAACTTTTCACTATGCACGACATCTGATTGAGATTTATATATGAAACAAGTACCACAAGTAAGCAAGCTACCTTTCCTGGTGTACTTAAATAAATTAGAATGTCAGCCGATGTTGGGTTGACCCATTACACATACGAAACGAACATTTCTTTTTAATGTCTTCATCTCTGAATATGCAAGTAATTGAAAATCTGCATATGGGATTAAACCCAAGAAATTAAAAGACATTAGAACGCATGCTGATGATACTTATTTATTTGTTCTCGTTTTCGCAATAGAAATGCTTAAATAAATTAACAAAATTATCGATACCGGTCAAATGACTCGGGATTGCTTAATATTAACATTTTTGGCTTTTAAAGTCCAACCTAGAAAAGTGTGATGACTAAAGTTAGGTAATCTGTAATCATTTAAATTGAAGATCTAAAACTGGTCCTTTAACCCCTAGATAATCTAGAAAAACCAAACTTAAAGAATTAACATCAGTATTTAAGGGTCAAAAATACTAAAGTCCTTAAAACTGGGTCTAGATTTTGGTTAAAGGTTTAACTCATTTTTTTGCCTTGAATGTATATGTAATATTCATCATCTAGGCCTCTTATTCTTATTTCACTGTCTATTCCTTCTCTCCAGCTTCTCCTTGGCCATCCTCGTTTTCTTCGGCCAGTTGGTTTCCATTGTAGTATTTGTTTAGGTAGTCTTTCATCATTCATTCTTTGTACATGTCCGTACCACACCAGTTGTTTTGTTCTTATATCATCCACTAAAGTACATTCACCCACTGTCATAATTTCTCTTATTCTTTGATTTGTAACTCTTTCTCTTTGTGATTTCCCTGCTGCTCTTCTCCAATAGTCCATCTCCGTAGCGGAAAGCATTTTTTCTGTTCTATCCTTAAATGGCCATACTTCTGAGCCGTATGTAATAATACTTTTTACAATGGTGTTATATATAAGCATTTTGTTAGGTTTTGATATACTTTGGTCCCAAAGTATTCCATTTAATAAAGTTATTGCTTTTCTTCCTTGTACGTTTCGATCTTTTATAGCTTTGTCTAGTGTCGGTATTTAAGATTAGATCCTGTTTCGTTCCACCGATACACATATACTCTGTCTTATTGAGATTAACTTCTAGTCCCCACTTCGTGTACTCTTTTATTAGTTTTCGTGTTATATATTCGAGGTCGTCATAATCCTGAGCCACTACTATCTGATCATCGGCGAAACATAAAGTATACAAGGTGGTTTCGTCCAACGGAATTCCCATGTTTTGACATTTTCTCTTCCATACTTTAAGGACTTGTTCCAAGTATATCTTGAAGAGCGTAGGCGAGATACAGCAACCTTGTTTAAGACCTTTATTTACTTGAAAGCGTTTGGTTAGTTTTGCTTTTATTTTAACTTTTGCCCTACTATTGCGGTATAACTTTTTGATGGCCTTAATTAGTTGTACTCTTATGTTTGTCTTTTCCAACGCTTTCCACAGTAGATTTAGTGGTATACTATCATATGCCTTCTGCAAATCGACGTAAAGTAGATGCAGCTATTGTCCGTATGCCATTTTCTTTTCAACAACTTGGGTTATACAAAAGATATGATCTGCAGCCTTGAATGTAATAGTGTTTAATATTTATATAATTGTTCATAAATACTTTACAATATAGGCTACCTTTTTCGTTGTTACAATGTCATTATATCCGCACAAAACTTAAAAATAAATAAATAGAATGTAATATTTTGGTTTAAAATAAAATTCCAAACGTCACTAGGAGATGTCCAATAAAAATGGTGTAAGTCAGCGTCAGCTGTCCGCTATATTTTACATGTTAATTATTTAGACAAGTTAGCGATGATTAAACGAATGTTCAATTGTTTTGGTGGATGTGTAATTGAAAACGGATTCTAATATAGTTTGTGCTTTTTACAATATTTAAATATTGATACGTATTTAATACGGTAATGTATCTATAGATATAGTTTTAAGTTATTTATGTATTATTTAGCCTTGAAAATGTTTGTATATAAGTTTTTTTATTGATCATGGATTGTTTCTATTATTTTTCGAACTTTAAACCACCCATTAGGGGTGGTACTACAATTTGAGACTATTTTTAACAAGAATCCTACGACTGCATGGGCTAAATTTCCAAAAAATGTCATTCCATTTGCTATAAATTTTTTGTGTAGATTTTCTTTATTTTTAAAGTTAATTTGATTTTGTTATAAGTTAAAACTGACTAAGAAATGTCTATTTTGCTATTGCACGTTAGCGTAAACCAAATCTTTGCAGTCATTTGTCCTGTAAGTATTAAAAAAAGTACACTTAAACCAGTCGGTATTAAGTTCATAGACTTTAGTACTAGACCTTGGTCTAAATGCTAAGTTTAAAGATCTAAGGAAATACTACTGTAACTGTTCAATGTCAAAGACTGTTCTAACACTTCTTACTGTCTTCATATAGGATTAGATATCCTATTTTGCATTTTGTTTCATGGGAAATGAACTGTCAAAATGTACATCATCCATACACACACATCTTCCGCGCGCAAGTTTTCGTTGCATCGAATCGGTGTTGCATTTGCATAAATAGAAACTAAAACCTACATTATACTGAAAGACTGCTGCAAGGATGAACTCTCATTTTTGCCTGTTCTTATTGTTGTCGTCTGACATAGATTTCGATTTCAGTTTTATTTCACGTGGGCTTAACCCAACCCTAAAATATCTATTCTTCTTTATATCTTATGTTTTCTGTTGTTGCGTGGTTTTTCATAATTTCTTTTTAAATGTTATCTTTACTGTATATTAACTTGGAAATTATTTTGGTCAAAGCTCAAACATCATATCTGTCTTTAACAGAGTTGGACCAACCCTAAAATTATTCTTCTTAATCTGTTTTTTTTTTATAATTTGTTTCGTTTTAAATGTTGTCTTTACTCTCATTAACTTGAAAATAATTTGTGTCCCCCAAACATCATATCTGTCAAATCAACTTTAATAGAGTTATAACCATAACATTTTCGGTTGTTGTGTAGTTTTTTTACAATTTATTTGTCTACTCTGTATTAACTTGAAAATTATTTTTGTCAAGGCTCAAACATCATATCTGTCAAATCAGCTTTAACACAGGATAAAACTAAATTGAAATTAGGTAAATCATAAGCGCTTTTTGAATCATTGTTATCATGATGAGTTGAGTTCTTGTATTGGTTTCAAAAACAACGTTATATTATTTGACGTTCTGAATTGGTATACATTTTATTGTTCGAAAAGTAAACCGTAAAGTGGACACAATAGAATCAAAACCCGGATTAGATAGAAGAACAAGAGAGAGAAGAATAAAGAGTTTTAAATAAAGAGACGACCCTATAAAATCGTGATGGTTTTTAATCGATTTTAATGTTTAGGTTGCCTATAAGAAATACGGTCTACACCCGCAATTTCTTTGCGGATTTTAAGTACTCTTCAGTGGCGGTTACCTTTAATAATATAGCTTCGATTCCTCTCTCTCTCCTCTCTATTTGTCACATTTTCTTCCATCTCACCTCTCTTTTTTTTTGTAGTTTTTAGTGCCCTTTGACAATTCTTACATGTTTGACAGTTATATTTTCATTATGTTTTCTTAAAGTCAAATCAACGCCATTGCTAATAATTTAAAGTTGTGTATTCACCAAATTTTGTTAAGCCTAAATAAAGATTTTTTAAGCTCTCATAAGATCAAAGTATTGTTTGATTTGATTGTGATATATTTCTATTTGTATTCTCAATTTTGAACAAGTTTACGGGCTGTTTTATGTCTATGAATTATAATTATCTTCTGAAAAAGTCCTTAGCCAAACTGCCTCTTTCCACACTTATTTTCTGCTACAATTGAAGCCTTTGTAGCAAAAACTCCTAATTTTATTCCTACTCCATGATTATGCTTCATCCCTGTTGAAGAATTTAAGCGAGTCACTAAAGTCTATAGGTAAACATATTTTCCTAAGGTGCTTCCAAGATTCCTCTTTAAGTTCTTAGGCTAAATCAGGATGACATTCGGTCATCTAGTACATTAGCGCTGCTCCAACATGCCCATTCATGAATGAAATTCTCTCGTGCATACAGACGAAGGTCGAAAAATTAAGGAGCTGCTTCTGCAGAGCCCTCCGGGCTGCGCCACTGCGTTTGTGGAAGTTTCCTGCACTCGAAAAGCACATCAACAACGAAGCGGTACCGACCGTTCCTTGTCTCGATCTCTCGCTGCAGCAGGGCCCGTATAAATCAGCGAACGATCGCGTCTATACCCGGCAATTACTTACCTCGTACCCCGCCCCGTTATTATATCTATTAGACGCAAGGAGCGCTGCGATCGCGGGGGAACTTAATTACGAATGATGCAGAATGATGCTCTGTCTCACCTTTGACCTCGCGCCGCATTCCGGCATCCCTGCTGCTGCTTGGTTTAGTTTGGAAGAGTCTTGTGGTGCCATCTATCCGCGATCGCAATAAAGTGATATAAAAAGTTTTTTTGGCGCTGAAGTAAGTAAAGTGATGCAAAGAAACTTGCAAGAAATGTTTTTCACCAACTGCTTCCTGGCCTGTCTATATTGTACCTTGCAATAATAAGTAGTGTCTAGGTAACTTTGCAAGTTGACACGACTCAAAATTTATCTCTGTTATTGTCAAATTGTAACTAAATTATTTTATTTTAGAAAGGGAGGAAGATCCTTTACTTCTTTCTTCTTTCGTTTGAGAATTCTTTATATTAAAAAAAAATGAAACTATCCAAATGTTGCTTGCTTAATGTTTTATTTTATAAAATAATTGCCAGCCGGTTTCGAGCCTTTTGTGAATAACTTAAAATAGTTTTATGAAACTAAGGAACAGCAACAACTAATATTGGTTCCACTAAACACACTACATAGTAGATAAAAAATGTTTTAAAAAACACAAATATACTGATATGAAACGTGCGCCGCTGCTTCCAAGGAGGGCCACAAACATGCTCCAAAAATTATATGTAGAAGATTTTTAAAAAAGTTGATACTTTTTGAATTATTAATAAAAAATGTCGAAAAAAACATTTAGGTGGGGGGGAACCACCCCCCCCCCCAACCAAGGGTTGGCGGATGGTTCCTTCTCGTTATATTTTCGGGGGAGTACTGTATATTTATACCAAGTGTGTTGCTTCTCTCATTGAACGCAGGTTGTTTATTAGTACTGTTCCAACATGGTTGTCTGAAATGAAGATTCAAGTGTATACCAAATTTGACAATTTTTGGTGCATCTATGCTAGATCTACCGCTGCCTTGAGGGGGGAGTAATATGCATCGTTGAAAAGAAAATTTATTCAGCTTTAAAAATAAGTTTTAAAACCAGACATGTGAGACTATAAAATTTAAGAAAATTAAAAAAAAAATATTTTTTCCACACCTCTCATTTATTTAAATGCCTATAAAAGCTGTTGTAAGGGGGGCGTGTTATACATCGTTAGAAAGGACCTATCAGCCTTAATAATTGTTACTTAGTTGTTTTTGCCAAGTTAAAAGTTTGCAAATAGTTGGGAAAATACTGTAAGAGAGCACTTTTAAGGGGGGTGAGAGGGGGGATGCCCCCACTCCCACTTTAAAGACGGTCAACTAGAAAAAGTCAGTTTTAAGTTATTACTAACCAAAAATTTTTTTTTGCTCACTCTCATTATTATTTACTGAGTTACAAAAATAAATGTTCATCATTTTTGTTTGATTTAAGAATTTCTACAAACACATTTATTTTTATTTCAAGGCGGCTATTTAAAAAAATATGTCTAACTTAATAAGTATTTAACTGTATACAATGGGCTTTTAACCAAAAATATTTTTAATAGTTTTAAGGGTAAAAAATACCACAAAAAAATAAAAATAATATATTTTAAAAATTTTCTCCTACTTTCATAAGCTAATGGAACATGCACCAATGCCGTCAGAGGGTACTAAGGTACATCGTTGAAAAGGAAATTCTATCTGCTTGCAATATAATCTTTTTTTGAAAAAGTTAACTGTTTTTGAGTTATTAGCAAAAACCTATCACAAAGCACGTTTTTTTTTTTGGGGGGGACCACCTCCCTGCCTTTCGAAAAATGATCGGCCGATCTTTAGATAAATTTTTCGTTTTTTCAAAAATATAAAGAATTCTTAAAACGAGGGGAGCTTTAGAAATAAGTATAAATTAATTAAGCTTTCGTAAAACAGAAATGGTTTTTTTATCAAATAGAGAATAATATATTTTTATTCCAATAGAAAATCAATAACAGTCGATGATTAAGAACTCGGGATATGCAGACATAAATCTGTTTTTGCGCGCATAGGTACATTTTAAAATCTAAATCGAATGAGACGATACATTTCCATTGAAAAGCCCATTTATAACGTGCAGCATAAGAAACTTACTCATACCGCGCGGAGTTGGTATTTCTTTTCTAAGAAACTGTACGTAAGTAATGAATCGTCCATACATCAGTCATTTGAGCCTAATTGTCATTTCTAATGGCCGATCAATTAATAACATAGACTAGTTGACGTCTTCTTCGTTAGAGGATATCGCTCACGTGATTGTTTACGGCGATAAAGTCTCCGATGTTTTGAAAAACCAACCTGCTGCCTCGAAGAAAAAAACATTTGCTTCATACTTTACGAGAATAGGACATTAGAAAGTAAATTGATCAGATAATGAAAAAATTCTCGGTGGTCTACAAGCTATTTCCAATGGAATTATTATTAATGTTAATTTTATTTTTTTATTAAATTAAGTTATTTTAATTCGACCAATACGGTGGAAGTTACTTGTAAAAGAATATATATCATAACAAAAACATTTCATGTAAAAAAAAAAACAAGTACGAGAAAATGGTACTCCATAAAAAGAATTGAGATAAAGGTGAAGCTAAGTTCTCCAATACAAATTTCAAAATGAAAGGTTCTTACTGGTTTCGAAATATTTTTTTAAACTTTGCTATTACAGCCAAACTTTTTTATGTTCAATTTAGCACTGTGCCTAAGAGTCATTAGACCCTTATTGGAATAAAACCTGACCTTATTTTAAAATCGACCCTATCGTGACAGATTTACATATAAAAAGCAGCTGATCTCCTTCAAAATTCGGCCTTTGTGTATTTCAAAATCGGATTTATTAATGTCGGTATTTATTAAATGAAAATTAGCGTCTGTATTATTAAATTTGACTTTGGTATGTCAATTTTGAGAGGTCAGCTGTTAGTTTTCTGTGTAAATGTGTCAAAATAAAGTCGATTCTTAAATAAAGTCAGGTTTTACTCCAATAAGTCCCTATTTGCAGCCATAATAGCAAGTTTACAAAAACATTTCTAAACTAGTAAGAACCTTTCTTTTTGAAATTTGTATTAAAGAACTTGACTTTAATTTTTTTTTCGGAATACCATTTTCGCGTTCTTATTTTTTTACATGAAATGTTTTTGTTATTATTTCACTCCTTTCTTAAAGGATTTGGATAATATTTAAGTTTCAAAGTAGTAAAATATGCGGAATATGTTCCAAACTTTTGCAATACCTTATTAAAAATTTTGAAGTTTTTTCCTATGATTTTATTATAGGTCCTATCAGCTTTCTAAAGCTCAGCTCTCTAGCGTTCCTGTAAGTGGACATGTTACTTTTACATAACTTAACTACTTTATAGGGGACTAAAGTAAATTAAAATTTTGGTGTCTTTAAATTTTTTCCTATAGTTTTATTATAGTTCCTATCAGTCTTCCAAAGCTCAGCTCTTTAGCGTTTCTGGAAGTGGGCAATGTTACGTAGCTCATTCCGAAGTAGATTTTTAGATAGCTCAAATATGGCCTGAAATATTTCAAGAAAAGATGGGACAGCAGTTGTAAAAACTTGGCCGAGCACTGCCGTGCCCTCAGATTTTAATTCGATCAATTCGGTGAAAGCTACTTGTAAAAGAATATATTATCATTAAGGAACACTGCTCTCGACTGTTTAGAAATTGTTCTTTGCTAAAGCAGATTTCTGCGGGAGCAACTCCAAATAACGAAAATCTCCCTCGAGTTTTTTCTATCAAAAATTATGTCGAATGTTTGTAGTCGATGGATATCAAAGAACTGTCCATTTATAGTAAAAATCAATTGATCTAATTCAGTTCGCGGAAAAGTTCTTTAATATTGTAGTGTTTCACGGGTAGAAATTATATGTTGCGGTCGGAACCGAGAGCCAAAATCCGAGATAATTTAATAACAATTTTAAAAAACAGTAGACAACTACCATTTACTGAAGGAGTCCGCCATTGGATTCATTATAAAAGTGGCTCTTCAACTTTAGAAAAAAACTCAATTAATTTAACTTCTGAGAAAATAACAGGTTTTTGTTTGGTTTGGCGGCTCTTGGCCAAAGGGGAGGGAACTCTAAACAACTAAAAGAAATCTTTTACTTTAATAGAGATTGGTATTATGGTTCTAGAAACGGACGAGTATTGAATTAAAAATAGGCAACTCAAAAATTATCATCATCATCAGAACTAAACATGCAGGACACCAAGGCTATATATTATCCCGTTTATTGTTTCAAATCTATTTTGTAAAAATCTTTAAGGAAGCATTGGAAGGTGTAGAGAAATGCAAACTTGTCAATGGTATAAATATTATTAAACAGGCTGACAGTTTTGAAGATTTCTAAATACTTTTTAACAGGATCGCTGAGTAATATGCTTTGAAACTGAACGAAAAAGGACATACGTGAATCTGAGAAGCATGGTGAATCACCAGTGGGATCAGTCTATAAAGATCAAATGTCGAGTAGAAAAAGCTAGATTGAACATGCAAAATTATCGCGTATAAAAGATTGTTTGATAGAATGAGAAATTGATTGTAATCTAAATTTGAGGATGGGTGCAGCATTAGTATTAGATTTATCGATAACTATAATTTAAACATCGAAATCCAATTGTATATCACCAAACACCAAATTATTTCCAAATTATACATCACGTAGTCCTGTTATTTGCAATAGCCATATATTTTAAGAAATCTCCAATGATATATTTGAATTAATGGGATGGGCGCTTCTGTTTTTTTGTGTATCTTTCTTCCTTTGTAATTCTTACAGCACATTTCTGCCTGAATTTCTTTTTCTCGAGATCCTTTTTTCAGTTAGTTGTGGCAAATTTAATTTCCTTTATAATTTATTTTGTGTAGATTGCCCCGGGCTGATTCTTGGCCTTATGCTCGTCTTCCCGAATTGCTTAAATAAAAGAATTTCAGGTCCTTAGCCGAAGAGCGTACCTCATCAACATTCTCGGGCTGTTTTTCGTATCTTTTGTTTGTCGGATCATTTGCGGTCTCTCTGTGTCCCCGAGGTAATTTTTCGATATTCCACAAATCAGCTGAAATACCAACTCACTGAATTAACAGCTGTCGAACTTCTTTCCCTTTTTTTTGTTTCACTATTTAATGCCATTATATTCTGCAAGAATAGATTTCCGTCCAGTATGCTTATCTGATATTTTTATTTATTAATCAGTTATAATGTTCTTCGCTGTTTTCTGATTTTGAGTCTTCATTGCTCTCGGTCCGTCCAAAGTTAGTCAACTATTTATGATAGGGTTGGGTGTGCCTTTGTTTATACTTTTTATTAACACTATTGTGTATGATCTTGAAGTTGAAGTATTACTTTATGCAGATGACTTGAAAATATTTATAAAAATCCAGGACGATTCGTGATGTCTAAAACTTTAAAACGCTTTTGACTTTGTATATCATTGGTGTATGTACTGACGATAATCTACCATTAAATCCATCCAAATCTTACTTAATGTCTTTCACCCATAAAAAGACCAACATCCTCTATGACTACACAATAAATGATCAGATTTTAAACAGACCTGAAATCTTTAAATATTTGGGAGTGATCTTTGATTCTACTATTTCATTTGTTAATCATATTGACAAAGTTGTCTCTAAGTGTTTTAAATGTTTTAAATCTTTCTTTATAAAACTACTATAATTTGCTTTTGTCCGGCCCATTTTGGAGTATTGTACGATTCTCTGGTACACATGCTGTAATTTCCATATCGATCATTTAGAATCGGTGCAGAACATACTTCTAAAATATCTTTGTTTTAAAATCAATTCAAAATAAATTTAACTGTCCTGACTTTTTGAATGGAATCCACTTTTTATATGTCAACTCCTAGTACTATTGTGATGAAGTTCTCCCATCTACATACTATGTGTAACAACTACAATAAAATTGCTCGTATGGTAGACATTTTCAACTGTGGTGTGGCCAGATAAAGCGATTGAGTTTGTAAATAATTATTATAAATATATTTTTTTAAATCGTTATTATTGGCAATTCAAAATTTTATGAATGTGTTATTTTACTCTATATTTAAGTCGATTTTCTATTTAGTTGAGAAGCTTTAGGTAAGTTTTCATTTTTGTGAAATTTTGACTCTCCACAAATTTAGTTTTAAAATATTTTTTTCCCATTCTGTATTGGCTGTTGAATGGTGTAAAATAAATAAATAATTAACTTATTCTTCTTGCTTTAATATCATTATTTTTCTACTGCAACTTTAAACATTTTTCTTGTTCCTTGCGGTATCTATTTTAATTCATTAGAAACGGCTTTACACTTTACAAAAATCACGAAAGTTTTGAAGAACTATACTTGCTATCTTCAATATTGTAGCACAACAAAATTTAAGAATCTAAATATAGCTACGACATCGACATCTTCAATAAAATATAGACTTGGTGCCCGTATGTGTCCCACATCGCCGGTACCTTGTTGACCTTTGGGCATGCTATTCCATGGCCCTAGACCAGTCTTCGCCATCGGTATGCAATGCAGATTTCAACCTGCATGAGTAGCGTACCACATCATATGATCAGTTTTCTTAACTCACATAAAATAAAAAGGACGATGATTTACAGCACCTGTACACGACATTGTTTTCAGAATATGGTGGAGTTTCAAAGATGGGTTTCTTCAAACGATAGGGGTCGTAATATAACTTTTTTAATTTATACATTCGTTTAATTAATAAAAAGTATTTTAATTTCGCGGAAGCGACACTTGAAAAAAGATAGAGAGAGAGAACGGGAGCTTTTGACTTATGTATATATATATATATATATATATATATATATATATATATATATATATATGGTGTTTTTTCAAGTTGCTGTCTGGAATTATCGAGCATACGAGGGTAGTCCTTTAAGGTTTGCATATACAGCTGGAATAAACCAGTAGATAGGTTGTAAAGACTATTGTTTCTTGAAGTATTCTCCACGAAAATTAATGCACTTTTGCATGCGCTCAATGCAGTTGTCAAAGCTGTAATTCCACTTGCTTGTTGGTACTGTCAAAATGGCATTCTAGAAGGCGTCGACTACTTTCTCTGGCGACTGAAATCTTTGACCACGCAGACCAATCTTGATTTTCGGAAAGGTATAGAAATGATTGGGACTTAGGTCGGGACTGTATTGAGGATGGTTCAACAATTCGACGTTTTGTTGGGATAAAAATTCAATAGTTTACTGTGCTTTGTCCGAACTAGCATTTTCTTGGTGGAGGATGATTCGTCGTTCGGAATTCGCTTTTCAAAGCTCAGCAATGACTTTCGGCAAACAAATGGTGATGTACCAATCGACAGCAACAGTCCTTTGATCATCCAGAGGAATTGTTGCTACATGACCTGCTTTTCTTTTTTTTTGTAACACCCAAACAGACCACTAACGTTTATTTTCGGGTTCATATTATGGGTAAATCCACGATTCATCACCACTGACCACTGACATTGCTGTACACGTTTTTCGAGTTTCCTGCCTCAAAGTGGTCCCTAGCTTCTTTCTGTTCTTCGGTTAACAGATAAGGTATCGAGCGGAAAACTAATTTTCTTTCCCCTAATTCTTCTTGCAATTTTTTTTGAATTGAGGTCTTTGAAATCTCTAATGAAGTCTCAATCTCGCGATATGTCACATGTCGATCTTCCGTGATGAGCATGCGAGCAGCATCGATGTTTTGGTGCACCTGGCCTTGGATCGTCGCTAAGGCTAACGACGGATCCACACTTGAATTCTCCAGACGAACGAGAAACTGTCAGCGATATCGTGCTTCATTACGAAAAACAGAAATCCACTCGGCAAGGCATTCTTGTTGAGACAATTTCTTTCGAAAGTTTTAAAAAAATAAAACGCAAAAATGTTCTCAGTTTATCTCCATTTTCCGACTGATTTGTTAACTTAAAAAATTCACTGTTGCTATAAAACTATATGTATCGCACTGACGTTTTGAATTTAGATTAAGTAAAGATTGAGGTTAAGTTTTAGTAACGACATTCGATCAGTGTCGCCCTCTCTGTTCCTATATGCAAAATGTAAAGGACAGCCCTCGTATAACGTACCAATTCACGTGACCTTTTTGTTTAAGTGTAACAAATTCATCAAAATTAAACAGATAAGTCATGCATTAGAGCCGTATGTAATATTTCCGAACGGAATTTTTAAATACCAAAATGATGGCCATATTCTTCATTTGAGATCTTAGATACAGATAAAGATACATACGATTAGAGGTATGTCTTTGCCGGATATATGCTCGCTGAAGCATTCCAATAAATAAGGTGTATATAGGTACTTACTTAGTTGTTGCATCGCCGCATTGCCATTCGAATAGGAAGGAAGATAGGGCTTAAGTTAGTAATGCGTTTTCTTTCATGCGTTTCGAATAAGGATTTGTTTTAAATACATAACAGTAAAATTGATGATAAAAATACTTATCGCCAGTAGAGATACTCGTATAATATCCATATACGTAATACTCCAATACTCCCTGTTACCTATTTATACAATGGTTGGCGTTTGATGCAAACATTCAGAAATAAAGGTACGAAAAATGCACAGATACCAAATTTACATAGAGTTTTTGTCAACTGTACGCCGATGATTTGACGTAATGAATACAAGAATAAAATAATATTCATGCGTAAAAGTATAACCAATCAGGACATTTTATCTTAAAAACCGCAAAAAGGATAGACTTATACCCATTGATATTGCTATTTCAAATATGTTTGCATTCTGCATCGTAAGGTACCGTAGGTATTGCAATAATCCGTACTATATGGAAATAATATGCATTTAAAGGCAACCAATCAGGTCTTTTTTGCTTAAGGCCCTCATGTTTGCATCATGAATGGGGTATTGGAATATTATGTATATGATAATATCAGGAATATTGTACGCTCGATTTTCGCTACAGAATATTAAGACCTATCGTACCTTAAGTTGCAGATCTAGTCAAGTCTTATAGATACTCCGATTGACAAAGTAAAACCTTATCTACTACATGTTATAAAAGATCAAACCATATTCACTTACGATAGGAATGACTTGAAGGGATACAGTACTGTCGGAAACATTGCTTTTATTGATTTGTCTTTGAAAATAATACATATTAAATATTGCTTTTTTTTCTAAGCATTTTTCTTCCATTGTCACTAATTGCTTCACGGGATTCTGCGTATAATATTTTTAATTCGAAGCTGATCGCATAGATGATGCTAGACGTAAAAAATCTGCATGACACGTCATTTGGTTTTACCATATTAGGGTGCTTTTGGTCAGGCTTTTTGTCAGACTGTTACCCTTACCTTTATTCTGCGCGGCGCACCAGCATGCTGTTAGTAGCAGTTCGTTAATTTGCGAATAGATGGCGATACATTTTTTTTTGTAGCAATGGAGATTAAGGCCTCTAAATTTTCAGCGCCATCTATTCGTAAACAACTGAAGTACAGAAATTTCCCGTATAAATCACCAAATCACACATTATCATAATTTGGAACTTTGGGGTGTTTCAGGTCGCTGATTATGATTATATGCATCAAATTCGGAATTTTGGGGTGTTTCAGGTCGCTGATTATGATTTCTAACTTAAACTTTAAAAAATCAAAATGGTCGTTTCACAATGGCTCACTTTCTTATATATATATCAGCGACCTGAAACACCCCAAAGTTCCGAATTTAATGCATATTGGTTCATAAATGGGAAAATCCGCCATTTTCAGGATTTTAAATTTGAGTTAAAAATTGTATTGTGTTACCTTAAGCGCCGCGATGTTTCATGTTTAAGGAAAATCGGTTTTTAAATAAGAAAGTGCGCCATTATGGAACCACCGTTACCCTTACCTTTATTCTGCGCGGCGCACCAGCATGCTGTTAGTAGCAGTTCGTTAATTTGCGAATAGATGGCGATACATTTTTTTTTGTAGCAATGGAGATTAAGGCCTCTAAATTTTCAGCGCCATCTATTCGTAAACAACTGAAGTACAGAAATTTCCCGTATAAATCACCAAATCACACATTATCATAATTTGGAACTTTGGGGTGTTTCAGGTCGCTGATTATGATTATATGCATCAAATTCGGAATTTTGGGGTGTTTCAGGTCGCTGATTATGATTTCTAACTTAAACTTTAAAAAATCAAAATGGTCGTTTCACAATGGCTCACTTTCTTATATATATATCAGCGACCTGAAACACCCCAAAGTTCCGAATTTAATGCATATTGGTTCATAAATGGGAAAATCCGCCATTTTCAGGATTTTAAATTTGAGTTAAAAATTGTATTGTGTTACCTTAAGCGCCGCGATGTTTCATGTTTAAGGAAAATCGGTTTTTAAATAAGAAAGTGCCCCATTATGGAACCACCATTTTGATTTTTTTAAAGTTTAAGTTAGAAATCATAATCAGCGACCTGAAACACCCCAAAATTCCGAATTTGATGCATATTGGTTCATAAATGGGAAAGTCCGCCACTTTGGTTTTTATAAATTTAAGTTAAAAATAATAATCAGCGACCTGAAAGATCTCAAAGTTCCGAGTTTGATGCAAATAGGTTCATATGCCATTTTACTTATTTTTTTAATAAAGAAAATTGTTAAATTCTATACTAACAACCAGATACCTAGTTGGAAAAGTTTGAAAAAAGTTATAATCAAACAAATAAACAAATATATAATCAAGCTAAATAAAACTGTTAAAACAATTGCCAATGGTAATATCATAAAACAAAAAATCTCGCGGTGAATTGTCCCCGCGGCGAATCGGCCGGCGGCAAATCGTACCCGCGACATATCGGACTGCGGCGAATTGGCTCGCGGCGAATTGTTTCATCCCCCTGTAGGAACCCTTTGTATGTAAAGATGCCATTTCCAGCACTGTTAAAAATCAATGTCGATACATGACATGTTGTACATGATTAAACTATAAGCTAATTAGGACACAGATGGATATCTAGAGGGATACAGCAACGTCAGAATTAAGAAATTGCTAATTGTGTGAAATAGAAAAATATTAGGAAAAATTATTGTGACTCTTAAATCTCTAAACTATGGTAATATATGTAATGATGTCAATTCTAGCACTGTTAAAACAACTTTACAACATAACAAAAAGGCTGGAAGGTGGAAATTGCTAATCACAGTAACTAAGCGTAATGGCTAAGTAAAATCCATAAAATTTTATTATTAATAACAGATGATTTATTACAATTGAAGATACACTACTGACAGCAAGAATGCAAACGTATGAAGAAGACGAAGAAGAAATCTCTTTCGAAATTCAATGTAGTGTTCCCATTTCACATCGACAATTTGAATAAAACACAATGCAAACAGTGTTGCGTTGCATCAGCCCGTTGTATTTTTTAACTTTCGCTATTTGTGCGAATATTCGAAGCATTCTTCAAATAATTGTCCGAAACGGACACACCCGGATTCCACACGAAAACGCAGCATTTTTTACTTTCAATATATTTTAAAGGGCATAAGATTCCAAGGTTACTTTAACGTTGATGAAAACTATAGTAAAGAAACTTCTTGGTTCAATCATGGTTTGGTACAGTTTGTGGAACCATAATTTTAGTTAAAGCTCTCTCTCTCTGTCACTTATTTCCTTAAGGGGATGGATAGAGATGTAGATACGAGCTTAATCAAAGAATTGCGCAAAATCCTAAGTTTCTACATTTCCTTTAGCTCTGTTCGTGATAAACTCTGTTGATAATATTTTTGCAATTAAGCTTACATTTAATTTCCTATTAAGTACCCACACCGTTAAACCTTAATATTTAAAAATATAACCCACTTCACATTTACTAATTTTAAACTGGAAAAAAAAACAAACATCTCGGCGTGCACCTACTAACCTGAGTCAATGTTTTAAGTGAAACACATGGACGTCATTATGCTCTGTTTTTTGTCAATCGCCACCTTAGAAGAGACTCACAAAATTTAAAGTAAGCTCTAGACGACATGCAGCGGTCGTTTTCTCTTTTTGTAGTTAAAAATCTCTTCAACCAGAAAGTTTTGTAAAACCGGACAAAATTGTCAGTAAATATATTGAGAACTTTATGTGGTAGGAAATAAACAATCAATAAAATTTCCATTAGGTGAAAAGTTTAAAACAACGTATAGAGCGAAATAGGGATCTTTTGCACGCCGTCCTTTAGCTAACTTTATCCCTTATAAATGCGACATTAAATGACAGATGCCACGTGATATTTAGAAGGCCGATTTTGACCTTTTGCAGACGCAATTTTTTATCCTTTATTTATCTGTCAAAAGCCTGTTTTGTGTTCTGTAAGCAGAATTAATTAAAAAATTCCGAAAACAGACTATGGTTGAGTATGTATATAAGTGGCACCGCGTCATAGCTATGGTAAACCAAGTTTTGCGGCAAAATCTATGTAAAGAAGCCCCAAAAAATTGTTGTTTCACTTTGTACCTGCAGTGTGCCGCTTTATATGTCTATAATAAAACACCGAGACCTTTAGATATAAAATAGGTGCTTACCTAATAAATAAAGATCCGAAATATAAACGCGGATCCAAAATTATATTAAAATGTGCGCAAATATTGATTTAGTTGCAAAAACGGTAATTTGTTTTGTAAAAAGTCGGTCCCAATTTGTTTGACATTAAAACAGTCAAAACATCAACGAATATAAAACGTCATAGCCCGGCTAAATCAATATGTTCGTAACAACCAGACAAGAGTATATATGTTCCTTTCTAATAAAATCGTTTAGAAGAAGACATAAATAAAAAGCAAGTAAAATAGTAAGCTAATAAATTACAGGAAGTGCGGGCCACTGTATGTACCCCTCTACTCCCTTCCCGCCTATCACGGTTTTGATGACGCGGTGTCACTTTAATACAACATCAAGTATAGGGAACTAGGGAAAAACAAGAGCAATACCAATGAAAAACTGCCAGGAAAATATAGGATTAGGTCTGTTTACTGTGTAACATTTATGACTTTACTAAAGTAAAGGATAAGTTTCAAACCAGGTAAGTGCGCATGTCTCAAATAGAAGATAAGATAAAAATGTGGCATGTAAAAGGTGACTAATGTTTCCATTGCGTCCTCCCAGAGTACTTTATGTAGAAGATTAGAGCAGAAAACGCTAAAGTTAAAGTAGAAAATAATATACAAGAACTAGAAGAGCATATTATAGGAATAAAATATCTTGAAAATAAACTCAAAATAGAATTCTCACTTTAGTTTTAAAAACCTCAAAAAAAAACTGGAAAATACCGCTGCGAGCCTATGGACTATGAAGCAAATAGTGTATTTTTAGATTCAGTTACAAGAATAATTCTTGTGATATCAAAGAATTCACGGTTACACTAATGTCTTGTGAAAGACATCTTGCTGTTTTACATACTAACACTAATGATATTTCAACTAAGCCCCGCACCAGCTCTAGGCTAAGTCGAAAGACATTTACGATAAGAGCTACTGGTTTACAGCTGTAAATTATCACGGTGGAGTGGCTGAAAAAGGACATGGGTAATTATCCCTCATAGATATACTGTACATATCGGTGCTACTTCACACTGGAATGATATATAGTTTATGTATTTTAGATAAGAGTGATAAACATCTGAATAATATCAGTGATATAATAGTAAATGTATAATTAGTACCGGGGCTATATTAAACTCGTTTTCCAAGACGCGGACATTTGTTTAGGTTTCTTGTCGCGAGAGGAATCACATCACTGTAGAAATGATTTTTGAGAATATAGTTAGAGCAAAAAATTTGAAAAGGGTCTAGAGGCAAATTATATTACTTTTTTGCAACAGATCTTTTCCTCCTAATTCGCTCCGCTGTATTCGAAAATCGCTGTTGCTCGAAATGTCGACAGGGACGGACAAAATCTCCCCAAAAACCTGTTTTTGTTCAGTTTTATTCAATTTTCTCAAAAACTAACCTTTTTGTCGAAAACTGCAAAGAATAGTTTTTTGTGGCGAACAGAATTCCCTTTCCAATGATGGATGGGTCGATAAGGTTAGGAAAAGCAAGTAGCTCTTAAGTGGCGTCCGGTACTTATCATAGAGCAAACTTGCCTTACGTTGAGTGTCCTTATGTCTACCAGCAAATGGTCTATTATAATTAAGGACACTCATCGTAAAGGCAAGCTTTAAGCTTGCTTGACGATGAGTGACCTTAATTATAATACGTACAGCATCTGGATTTGACAATGCAACTAGGAGTGTGCGCTTTTACCAAAGACCTACTTTAACAACGTTGCTTTAAATGGAGACACCTATGTTCTATGATATCATTGTCCGCCTGGACCAAAATAGCACGTCACAAATATTATATTTTTATTATTCTTTTAATATAATAGTAACAGGACAATAAACATAGCATAACCTAAAAAACAACCTCCTTAAAAAGAAGGGACGGCTGTAAAAGAGCATGTTTTAATAACTAATTTGTCCTGGCCGCGTTTAGGTCCAGCACTATTAAAATAAAGTTGTTGCCTTATTACTGCTAGCCTTATTTTGGAAATTCCAATAAATCTCTAATATTTTAACGATTTCCTTTAGATTAAAACAATAAAAGTTACAAACTAAAAAAAGCAAGTCGGTATATCCGCAATTATGTGGAACAATATCAACATTTAACAAATTTTGCACGAATATAAAAACAACATTTTTTGCTGTTTATTATGATCTTGATTTTTCACGTTTTACTGGTTTAAAAATTTCGTGTAACTGCTGAGCAGGAAATTTTGCAAATCATCAAACAAAAAAAAACCATTTAACCTTATGAAGTGTTTCTCTTTTTTTTTGGGAGGGGCAACTAAAATGTAAGCTATTAGCCGAGATACTCTAAATTACATTGTTTCTTTTGTAATGAATCGTTTAAAGATTACCCAATGCAATTAAAGTTGTAAGAAATCTAACTGATTACTCTCGTGTGAATTAAAAACAACAAAAATGATTTCAGAAGATGAAAGTAATGTGATAGTAATGGATCTTTCAATTACTAATGTTAAAGCACTTAACAGCAGTAGTTTTGGGGTTAAACATAGATATAGAAAAGTAATTAGATAGCGCTTCGACTAATGCGCAATATCCAATCGGGGCGACGCACGGAGGTCAGCTTGTCTAATTTAGACCATCGAAACCTCAATATCGAACTATTTCCTATCATAACTAGTAAGTCTTAAAAAAGGGCCCAATTGCCTTATTAGTAGACCCCAATGCAGAAAATCGATCAACTAACTCATTGTCACTTGTTACGACGACAAGTCTTACGCCGTTTGATAGCCTGCATAATGATCTGCACATATTCCGCGCGGAAAGGAGATTTTTAAAAATGCTCCAAGTTGGTAAACCAGAGATTATATGGCGATTTCTTCACGTATATTTAAAATATGGGTTAGTATTTTTAATTTTTACTATTAAACCATTTGCAAAGTTTCAATTTGCTTGTTAAAAATATTAGATAAAAGTTGTGTATTGATTTAGTATAATTTTTCAAATATGTATTATACATATATTGGACTGAAAAAGTCTGGATCGGTACGTATCAATTGCGTTTGTGACTTTATTATTTCAATCATGTATCAAGGGTTGTATAGGTGCTACATTCAGCTGCCGCTTCTTGCCGCTGTATTAGCTATGAATTATTGTTTCAGCGTTGGCGCATGGGATTGGCCGACGTAATTTATTTAAAATCTGTCACAAAACACCGGTTTCACAGGATAAAAATCAATCCGTTTTAAACTATGTATGTGAAAATAGTGAATATAAAGACTACGATAAAGAATATCAGTGCACGGTAAAAAATTGATATATAGTATAGCAAGATTAATAAATTTAGTTAAATTTTTATAAAAAAGCTATGTTAAATAAAAAACAGCTATAAATAATAAGCTAGTTACGTACACACTTTCAAAGTATCAATTTTTAAAGTTTTTTGCTTAACAGGAAAAAAACGATATGCAACATTTTTTTTGGAGGCAACTGTACATCTCCAGAATGCACAGTATATTAAAATCTCATTTTTTAAACGCTAGTTGACATTTCCTAACTTTCAGCATCAATTTGTCAAAACTAAAACCATAAAATAATTTCGATCGTTCAGAACCGACAAGCTGACCAACGTCCGACGGAACGTTGGCCGCCATGTTTTCACAGATTTTAAGTACAAACGGTTACCCCTAGATGATGTTATGGTGAAAAAGCATATACGGTCACTGGATCAGGAAAGCTATGTCGCCAGGCTTCAGAATGCAGTGACCTTACAAGCGTAGTATAAGTAGCACCCCTAGAGGTCGCTGTGGAAAATAAGCAGTGACGTTCTAACAAATACCTTTAATTGAAATCATGGATTATAGAACAATAACGGATTGAATTTTCGTTATCTGATTTGGAAATGTCAGGTGCTTGTCAACCGCTGTTTTTGTTTATTTGTGTTTTGGCTAGTTTTTTCAATTAATTTTGGAATAAAATCTAACTGTTAAAAACTGTTCAGGGTCATAAAACATTACGCTTTCCGTTGGAATAGGAAAAGTTGACATCCTCCGCAATTTTGACAAGACCACGATAAAATCAAAGTATAGCGAGTTTGGTTAGGCTACCAATTATCGGCTTTTTCAAAGGCAATGTTAAACGCATGGTGTACGCACTCTTTTATGTTGGTTGGTTGTGAAATCCAATCTCTAGCTGACCTTGGCTGACCTATACACCTGATTGAAATCAGTGGCCCCATGTGATGTTTTACCACGAGTTTAGTTCAATGGCGCCGCCTTCCAAATCGTACCTGTCAAAGTTGACCTTGCTCAATCTGTAAAAAATGGCGGATTTCAAATTCTTCCCACCGAACCGAACCAATTAATTACATACTTTTTTTATTGCAGATATTGACGAATGCGCATCATCGCCGTGCCAAAATGGTGGTACCTGTATCGATATGGAAGATTCTTTTAGATGCGAGTGTCCGTCAGCTTGGGAAGGAGACCTTTGCCAATTTGGTAAGTTAAGAGTAAGAGTAAGGCGTTATTATTCTAAAATGACCAGTCTTAGACAACTTGGAAATACTCATACAATACACCTTACTCTTCACAGTTTCTGGTCCATAACATCCTGTCTAACCCTCCATTTATGAACTCGACTCTACTGTTTTAGTTCAACGTTAACAAATATGTGTATGTCTCTTACTTTCTTAGTAAAATAAAAAGGGAAAATGATGTGCCAACGTCAAACTGAATCGGTTACGTCGAATTTACAAATAGGGGTTAAGTATTTTGGTAATAAAGCGGAGTGGTAAAAATATCATGGATAATTCTAACCTCACATTTTTTCCAGACGCCGATGAATGTCAAGCAGAGAACCCTTGCATCAACGCCGTGGCCTGTACGAATCTAGTGGGCGACTATCGGTGCACGTGTAGAGTTGGTTGGATGGGCAAGAACTGCGACCAGAACATCAACGACTGCGTCGGCCAATGCCAACACGGCGCCACCTGTATTGATTTAGTGAACGACTATCATTGCGCATGCCCTCCAGGATATACAGGTACGATGAAAGTATTAACTAGGTTAGAACAAGACTATCTTAAGAAAGAGAGAGAGACATAACCTAAACTAAAAAACCAACGGAAACATTTTAACCTCATAATAATATTTGTTAAAAGTTTGGTGGAATATCTAGATGGTGTCGGAGAATATTTTACTTGGATTTTTGAAATTCATAAAGCAGTTATAAAATTATTGCAAGAAAACAGATGATTTTTGGTAGGGCCGGTATCTTTTTTCTTTACATTGTCTAAATATCCACCCTTTACCAAAAAAGCGCCATCTCTTTTATGTAATGTCAAAACAAGCGTCTATATTTATGTAACAGTCTTCCGTGGTGTCCGTGGCCAATACAAGATGTTGCGTTTGAGACGTTTCATGTGAATCTCGACTTCACGTTTTCTCGTAAACTGGGCAAGATATAATTAGGGACCACTCCTGTCTTGACTACCACACACTCATCATATTCTGCAGTATTATTAGAGAGTCTACACTTCTTTTTGACGGATAGTTATGACTTAAAACACGTAGGTTGAAAAGATTCAACAGTTGCAATATCGATTTTTTTTAAATTGTTAGTGAACTGTAGCAGCTACAGATGGCACAGTCGTTTTCGTAGTTGTGCCATACATGCTTGATTGATGGATTCTCAACTATTTACTATTAATAGGTGGCGCTGAATTATTATTTAATCAAAAATATACCCCTTAATACTCAGCATCTTGGATAAAACTTGAATTTTGTATGAATGAAGAAGAGGGATAGTTTTTGTTTCTTGAGTATACATCAACTGTCAAGGGCATACCCTTTTTTCGACGTATTATGTGCTCTCTATGCAAAATGGCAGTATGCATATATCATTTAACTGCCGTTTAATGACAGTAATACGATCACGAATCTTGGTGCAACGTTAACGGGTTTTTATTAAAAGTGCAGAGCAGGGGCGTGTTTTGGGGGAGGACAGCCATTGATATTTCAAAAATGAAATAAATAAAGTCTAAAAGGCATGGAATTTAGTATTTTTTAATTAGTTTTTTGCTTTGTTTAAATATCTTAAAAACGGAACATCTGTCAACATCTTTAGTACAAAAAAAATCATATCTAGTTATAAAAAAAGGATTTTGATATCATTCGTGGTCTATAAGTAGTAACCGCGACCGTACATTTGACGGAAAACTTTTTGACAGAATCGGTTTTTGGATTTTTATTGAATAACTTTCGGCTTGGTTTCAAAGTTCCATGACAGCTTTGTAGAAAACTTCTTAAAAATACCTTCTTAATTGTAGTGTCATTGTTTTTTTAAATTGGTATATTTTTGGTCTCCTGCATGTAAATAAAATATCACAATTATTGTTTTTAAAATATCAACGACGACCCCTTTTGAACTGAACCCGCCTTTCATCCTTAAAGCAATTTTCTCAGCAGACGCCACTGGATGCCGGGTTTCCAAATTATCTTCTTTGCGTGCGTTGTGACCTTGTTTCTGACGTTTACTGATCATAGTTTGCGTAATTTTTTGCATACATCTTCTTTAGGTTGCCTGTGGGAAAAACAGAAGTTGTTTGTATAATTTGGAATCATTGTTCTTGTTCGGTTCTTTTACTACTGACTTTGGCAATAATTACCTGGAAATGTTTTTGTTATAATTATTTATCGCTGAAACACTTAATCACTGTAGAGTTTAAATTTTCTTGTGTTGTATTTTGACATGAAGATTATTGGAAAGGATTCTTGACTCTTTAAATTGTGATTTTCTTATCCCTTTTTACTGATCATAGCTTGCGTAATTTTTTGCATACATCTTCTTTAGGTTACCTGTGGGAAAAACAGAAGTTGTTTGTATAATTTCGAATCATTGTTCTTATTCAGTTCTTTTACTACTGACTTTTTCAATAATTACCTGGAAATGTTTTTGTTATAATTATTTATTGTTAAAACACTTAATCAAACTAGAATGTAAATTTTCTTGTGTAGTATTTTGACATGAAGATTATTGTAAAGGATCCTTAATTCTTTAAATTGTGATCTTCTTGATAAAGTATAAGATAAGAATGTTATAATTCTTCCGGTTGTAACATGATATTTACCAGCTACCGGTAATTTACGGCTTTATTGGTATCTTAACGATTTTCTGAATTGTTAAAAATAAAAGAAATATTACCTAATAATAAAACTTAGAAAGAGATTATATTTAAATATTAAATTACTTTTTGAAATAATTAATAATATCTGCAAAAACAGCTTAAATTAAACAAAAACTTTACAGAAGAAAGTTTCAGGGAAATCATTACCTTCCCTTTATAAATCAAACACAATCTTTGTCCGTCTTAATTTAAACCGTCAAACGCTTTAAGAAAATCGACGAAAACATTCGATTCTTCTGTTAATTATTATACAACAAAGATTTATTTATTACCCGACCGGGTAACAACCCTATTTTTGCTTACAATCGTAAAAAAATCGCCAATCGACATTTAAATCGATTTGCATAAATGCAAATAGGAATCCCCGCTGCAGCAACTCTTGCCTACGTGAACCACAGATCTTAGGCCTTCTAGAAGTTGACGTCATAATCGAAGTACATAGGAAGGTATTTGTGTCACAGAAACAAAAAAAGCAACCAGAACAGTTAAGGAGCTGGAGAAAACTGAAGATAAAGTAATTATCGGTAGCAGTACTAGTCCCGATATTTTCGATCCAGGTAGAACTAGAGGCACTTGATACATTTGGACACTTGTTTTACACCAGGGGTTGACTGTTGGCAATTGGCATATGAAAGTTTGGTTCAGTTCTGTAATGTTTCAAAAGTCAAATAAATGATAAAAGTAAACTAATTGACCTGTGAATGTAAACATTAAAAACAAACTTAGAGTAGAAGAATATACAATGCCCAGAGCGCCAATAATAGTTCAGATCGCAAGCTACGCGATAGATGGCGCTGCTTAAGTGTCATGAATAGGGTCACTGCATCCTGAAGCCTGGCATTTCGTCTTCGTGATGCAGTGACCCTAGTCATGAATTGTTTTAAGAGCTTGATTTGACATGTTCCATCTATTTCTATGCCAGACAGAGAGGGTAATATGCTTGTTCACCTCTTGGTAAATACATCTGTCAAATTTTTCCAGGGTCTTTACGTAGAACAACTGCCTGAGGTCTCTTGTACTTGCAGGCTATACTGTGTAAGCATTCTTGTGGCGGTAACGATTTCGTTCAAACCATGGGAAGAAGCGAAGGGAGAGAAGAGAGTTGTTGCCCATTCCAATGGGCAATTCTTCAACGGGCCAACGTGACGTATCGCGACAGGACATTCGTCAGATTTGAAGTCGGAATAATTAGGCAGTTTAAATCAGGGCTATATACACATATATAGAGGAGAAGAGGAACACTTGAATGCAAATCGTCGAGGCTCTGGTAGAAAATTGTCGCTCGTCGCCGATTATATGGTGGGAACGTAATGAACTTAATGATGGAGACGTCAAAGGGAATAAAAAAATTACTCTACACCTGTGTGATGCTAGTATTTAAGACCTAACAGATTCAAACAAGAAGACATGTAATTCCTAACCAAAAGAGTCACGTTTTTAATTCTATGGCGAGTAATGGCCGGAATGTCAATTTTATGACAGCTATAGTTAATTTCATAATTTAATAGATAACTTTTTGACAGTTATCAGCTGTTTGCCATAACAAATAGCATAGGCAAGTGAAAAAAATTGTCCCAAAAATTATGAAATAAACTTATGCCTGATCAAGGCCAACAAAAAAAAATACAGGCTCAAATGTTAAAAGATTCAGCTGCTTTCTTTGGTGTCATTTTTACATGAGCTCTAATAAGAGATAAAGAACAGCTAGATATTGGATTTCACAACCAACCAAAACAGAAAGAGTGGGTACACTATGTGTTTGACATTACCATTGAATACGTGGGTAAAATAGTTGGGCACTGGTAGGCAGCCCGCCAGGCAGCCTAACCAAACCTACTATGCTTTGATTTTATCGCGGCCTTATCAAAATGGGAGTTCTTATTTTTGTCGTGTTTTTGTTAAAAAAAAAAGAAATTCTCGGACTTTTCCTACTCCAATGGAAAAAGTTATGTTTTAAGACCCTGAAAAAGTTAAATTTCATCTCAAATGTAATTAAAACAACTGGCAAAAAACACAAATAAACAAAAACAGCGGTTGACAGGCACTTCGCATTTCTAAACCAGAGAACGAAATGTCAATGGTTAAAAATGACGGGACGGCGGCCATTTTGGATTCGCCGCTTTTATTTGGTACAAGCTATTGACTAATAGACTGAGGTTTTTTCCCGATAATTTCAAAATGGCTTGAATATCCACCAAACTTTTATGAGTATTAAATATATTAATAAGAAGTTAAATATAATTTAAAGTTATTTTTTGTAAATATTTATATTTATGAATTTTTGTAAACAAATTGCAGCAAAAAATATCGAAATTAAAAAGAAATAATTATTAACTTCCATAAATCGATTTTAATATGAAAATTACTGAGTTTTTTTTAAAGTACATAAATAACAGCGTGAACCATAACATCTCGTTTACAATGGTCCAGCACGAGACAAACAATACGGCTCTTGGTGTCGCCATGACTATGTAAGGAGGTCAGATACCCGTCAATTTTGATATTGTAAAACCATAAAAGGAGCTTTCCTGTTTAGTTTAAAAGATTCTTGCATTTTCCCTAATTTTCGTTAATAATACTCTTTATTTTAATCTTATTTCGTAAACCATATTATATGCCGAGGCGTAACGGCAGACTATATTCGAATAAATTCAAATCATAATGAATGCTCCACAAAAAAAAAACAGAAGAGTTAATACACACCCAAACAAAACAAAGATAGTTGCAACAATGTTATAATTTAAAGAAACCCCGAAAATAAATATAAAAAGAGAAGCTCTCATGGTAGTCCATCATTCAGCTTGAAAAGTCTTAGATCTTTTAATAATATGCCTACTGACGGCCGCGGTGAGGTATTAGGCACACCCACGGCATCCATCAAATTAAAAATGATTGCCAGCAAAGAAACAACAACAACGTAAACTTGGCCGCTCTGCAGCCACGATACTACTACACCTGACCTCTACCTTTAGGGCAAAGAACGAAAAAATATTGAAGTTTGTATATAAGTTTGTTTACTATTCTCGACTGTGGAAATGTCATCCTGTAGTATAACGTTTCTTTCAAAACTGCATCTACGTTTTAGCAAGTCCGCTATATTAAAAAGTAAAAAAAGATATTTGACGGATTATATGCGAAGCAAGATAATATTTGATATGCTATTTCTTTTGAGGCTCAAATACCTACGTCTTAAAGATATCTATACAAGTAAAGACTCTCCAGAAATGAGTGCAACATGCAGGCCACCATATTGAACTTAACTGTTCACCAAAACGCGTAACTTAGCTGAATATTCCTTGGAAGGCTGTTGGTAAATGCCACTTTTAGATGGCGCCATCCGCCAATTTTAATTTAAAGTTCGTACGCGTAAAGCTTTCAATAAAAAAATCGAAGGGTGCTTTCTACTGCGCATGTGAATGTTGCTCAATAGAAGTGGCATTATATGAAGTTGCGGTGTTGAAATATTTAAAAAATGTTAACGAAATTATTTTCTTGTAGGAAGAGACTGCCACACGGACATTGACGAATGTGCATCGAACCCGTGCAAAAATGGCGGAGAATGCGTCGATCAGGTGAACGGCTACAGGTGTATCTGTCCCGTTGGCATCACCGGACACGAATGCGAGGTATGTCATGTGTCATTAGTGTCAATTTAGAAAAGTAGAGTTTTATTAGCTATTTATAACCGTTTTACTCGTACACCAGTATCAGGTGTAAGGATATCTGCTAAAAAAAATAGATTAGAAGCGGTCACAGTTGACCTTATTGGTAGTTTCGAGAAACAGAATTATATTTTTGGAGCAAATAGAAAAATAAATAAAATACAAAGTTTTAAAGGAATATTTTTTTACGTTAGGGGTAGGTTAATTTTATAAAACAATGTTTGATGTCGTAGTTAAAATTCTCAATTTCAAATTTGCTATTCAAAAATATTTTAGGTATATAAAAGGGTTTGGTTTACCATTTTTGCTATATAACCCGAGAACTATTAAAAAAAAATCCAAAAAACAAAATGATTTATTTGGACACTTAAAAATCTACTTGAAAATAATACCTATATATTTTTTAAACTGACTCGATTATTAAGTCATTTCAAGTTGACTTTTCGAAGACAAAGTTTATCGTTATTGCTTTAAAGCCGCTAAAGAAGTAGATTAACAGTAATAATCCGATTTTTCATATTATTTTATTGTCAACGCTCCCAGGTTTAGTTTTTTTTATTTAATCCTCTCCAAAGGTTTATGTTAATTTTGCCGAGCAAACAATATAACTGTTAAATTGTTAAAATTTGATTTTTGACACCCTGTATCTTATTTTAAAATGTTTGTTCTTTTCTAATCTTAGCATTTTCTTGTCTAGTAATAAGAAACCTGGTGTCAAAATTTGACATTTGCATGACGTGACATATTCTAAACATCTTAGAAAATTTCATATAAAGAACATTTTTGTAGCATGAATATTAAAGGAAAAAAAAGGGGTGACATTTATTAATATGTTTATAAAAGTCAGTTAAACAATGAGACATATTTTATGCATTTTAATATAAATAAGTCTACTTAGAATGCAAGAAATTCAAATTATTTCATTTTTTTATTGGTATCAACCACAACATGCCCATGATATGCGCAAAGAAAACAGAAAAAATCACCGTTAATGATCTTTGTATGGTAAAAAAGAAAACTTGATTGGATAAAATAGCCATTGTTATTACAGAATACAGTCTGAACAGATTCATATTGAAATTAATTTTATGAGAGGCAGGAACAGTTAGAAAAAAATAGACTTTATAAGGTTAGTTCGATTTTAATATAAAATAACAAACCACAAAGAAGATGAAGGTGTGCACAAGTAGAGTCCATGCTTCCTTTTTTCTTTCTTTTTTATAGACTTTTAATTCCATGTTCTTCTCACATGCATAAAAGCTTGAGAAAACGCAGCCTCTGTGTTAAGTTAATGTCTGCAGAGAATTCTTTTAAATTTTTTATCCAAGTGCCGAGATATTTTTATAGTGACAATCTTTCTATTTGTATGTTATCGGTAGCCAAATTTTCACTGACCGACGCAAAATGGGTTATATGAGAGGTCTAGCGTGACACTCAATTTTAACTCAGTTTTAACCAACTTTCGGATCCCCTTCAAATTTGGTACAAACTTAGAGTTCCGATGACAATACAATATAATGATATTTTGAAGTTCACAGCTCGCCCCCTTTGGGAATGCGGGAGGGGGGTAATATCTAAGTATTTTCGATATCGTTCAATATTGCTATGCAGGAACTTTTGGGGATGGGGATGGGGATCAAGAATTTTTAATTAGATTTTTAAAATTGTGAAACTTACGCCTCCCTCCCCCTTGGAAAATCTGGTAAGTCAATTTTGACCAACTTGTACATATCCACTCAAAAAGCTCTAAAGTTGAAAACTCCCCACCTTTAAGGATGGTGGAGGGGGTATCATCTCCGAATTCGTTTAAAAATGGTGTGTAGAAATTTTCGGGGTTTAGGATCACGCACCATCTTTTTTCTTTTTTAATAAGCTTTCGAGCAAGTTGCCACAAGTTGGGTCTACCAGTTTACTCGTTAAAAATTTCAGTCGATGTACTTTTGTTTGATGTATTTTTCAGAATAATCTAAATTTAATCCGCTGTCGAATTTATTCCATTTGGCTGTTACACTGACTGTATAAAGAGGGGCTAAAAAAAAGGAACAGCTAGGAGTAGCAAATTTTTTGTTTTTTGAGTAAAATAGACCCTCCTCTCTAATATTCTGGTGGAGATTTTACTAAGCCTTGCTAAGCTTGTTTCTGCAGGCTTTACAAAGAAAAATAAACTTGCTATATTACAAAAATTTTAAACCATAAAAAGGGTTTTGGAATTAGGAAATAACTAGCAGTTTTCAAAAGTGCAGTTACTGGTTATGCCCACTTTATAGCCATATATCGAAAAAGTGCTGTTTGTATTGTCATTTTAGTTATTTAAAAATATTTTTCAACTTTAGGATTTGGGTGGGTTTGGTTATCATAATTTAAAAAACATATACAGGGCTAATGTCGTGCTAGCTCCCCCATATAACCCATTGTGCGAAGTTACCTTTGATTCCAATAAAGATTTACTAAAATTTGAATGTCGGATTTTGAACCCTAAAAATGTTCGTTAGATGTTGAGACCCCACACGCCTAATCAGGCCATTATGAATGTTTTTCATATTATTATGATACGAATATAGTTAATAAATCAGTAAAAATAAATTATCGGCAAAATTAACATAAACCTTTGGAGAGGATTAAATAAAAAAAAAACTAAACCGGGGAGCGTTGACAATAAAATAATATGAAAAATCGGATTATTACTGTTAATCTACTTCTTCAGCGGCTTGAAAGCAATAACGATAAAGTTTGTCTTTGAAAAGTGGTCAAGTCAACTTGAAATGACTTAATAATCGAGCCAGTTTAAAAAATATATAGGTATTATTTTCAAGTAGATTTTTAGGTATCCAAAGAAATCATTTTGTTTTAATAGTAGTTGCATTTAAATCAAACATGTTTAACTTTTCTCATACTTTTTCAGCCGTTAAAAAGCTCACCTAAGCCTTAATAAATTTTAACAGTTTTTATCATTGTGAAGCTGAGAGAAAAATATTTTTATGAGAGAATATGTGAAAAGAAGAGAGAGAAAAGAGATATATGATTATTATGGGCTGCAAGAACACTATCATAACAGGGCTGCCAAATGTAAAGTTTTATAGGTAGATTTTTCCCAGAGATTCTAAAACAACTAATCTTTAAGCAAAACTGTATGCTGTTCGAGCTTGCCGGACCCTATTACCTATAACCTAATTATTTTTTTTTCAGAACGATTACAATCACTGCAACCCGGACCCCTGTCAGAACGGAGCGCCATGTTACAAGGCTCAAAACGACTATTACTGTCACTGTCCCGAAGGGTGGCAAGGAAAGAACTGCAGCATTCCCAGACTAATGTGCGACAACCCGCCTTGTGATGACGGTAAGTTATTGTCAGCTGTCAATACTGTCTTTTTTCTATGGCCTGTCATTTTTTTTGTTGGCCTTGACTTAACAGCCGCGTCGGGTCGGTTGTGTCATGAGTGCAGGAAGATAACAACGTACTGTGTAAACTCAAAAGGTAAAAAAGTTTTTGACCAACCTTTCGTACGTCATTGTGTACAGTTTTTGCTGTTTGTAATTAAAAATTCCAAGCTTTACACTGATTAAAAAAATGAAATTCCAGTGTCAGTTGGCTGTGAATGACATTAATGCGTATTAAAAATCCGGACGTCCTGTATGGCAAGGGCGACCGGACAGAGGCTACAAAAGTAAAATGAATTCTCGAATATTTTAAAAGAAAGGGAGATTTTTCATTCATTCTCGTTTTTCGCTCGATCACCCAACTCATATGCATCCTTTTTTATTTGGTATACAGGATGAAATCATACTAATATTAGAGAGATACAGGGTCTCTTATAAGTCATAGCCGAGACTGTAGGAGCTAAGGACACTCATCGTAAAGGCAAGCTTCTTGACGATGAGTGACCTTAGTAGGAGCTGATAGAGGAGGTCATTCCTAACCAAAAAAATGTTCACATAACACATGATTCACAATGCTTTTTCAATCGAGATACAGATCATCAAAGAAACTTTTTTGGTTAAAACTTCTTCAAGAAACGCAGTAAAAATATGAAATGTGGTGAAGTCGTGTATAAATATATAGAAAGATAATTTTTTTAAATATTATGCGGTCTATTTTTTTTTTAATTTTTAAAAACAAATATTGATATCTTTTATTGAGGTCTCAGTAATAACCATCAGAGTTTTCTTGCATTTACCTACTCACTCAAGTTCTGTACCTTTTTCTGATTTGAAACAATCTTATAAGTTCACCCTGTATGGACGGATTGACAGACAAACAACCGGCTGCTCGAACCGGTCTCATTTCTGTCGCTGCGGGGACCCGCGGACCCCCGCCGGGACACTGCAGATCCCCACTTCAGGTGTCTGAAAATTACCTGTCAACTAAAGACTAAACTAAAAAGATTCATGCCCACCGAGCTAGTGAGTGCAGGGCCTAGTTTTTAAAATATGTGTATAATAAACACGAAATATTTTATGAACACGCGGGCTAATTATTCTAATTAGTCCTTTATCCATCCTTCTTTGTAAGGCCTGTTTTTAGACCAGGCGTCGACTGCTAAAAGAGAGATATCGCCTTTAGAAAGCCACATATACGAGATCATCAAGAGCCACTTTTTTTAATACCATGTTTTTTTATTTTATTTTAACCAATGTCGTTCGTGCGGGATGTGTTCTCGGTATTTTTTGAAAAAATAATGATAAGCCACCTTTTTTTTTTAATAAAAAATATTTTTGAAATTCTTATTGATGAACAATTGTCGTCTCTTGATTTTGAAAAATTGACAAGACGCGGCATTTGGTTTTACCATATTGATTCGATCAGTTTGGGGCTATTTGCAAAGATGTCGCTAGAAGTAACAAAAATGTGATTCGTTTTTTCCAACGTATTGCGGATTAGATACTTTTACTAATTTTTATAAAAATCCTATTCGTAGATCCCACTTCAGGAATCCTTTCAGAGTCTCTAGCGAATAATGTACCTTATCGATCTTAAACATTCACTCCAATGAGGTTCTTTCTAAATTTCAAGTACCGCTACGTTACGATCGTCTTCAAAAAAATGTTTATCTAGCAATTAGACGTTCACCTGATTAATTGGCTAAAAATTCAAAGCACAGATTATTGGCAATTACAAGAGATGTTATATTAGAACTGACAAAAAGATCCCAATCATAGTTTAAAAGATAATCGTCGACACAAATCATGTTCGGCGGAACAATTCCTGCATATAAAATTACACACAGTCCACAAATGGTGTTGTTTAAAACAAATCGCAATCAGTAACTATCTAATGAATAGCTGTAAATTGGCCGAGACATAACATGACTTCGACTGTAGATATATATAAGCTACAAGTCCGGCAGATATATCACACTCATAGTCATCCTAATTACGAAAAGAGCGTTGCTTAATTTGATCATCGGCCGATAAGTTGCGTCACACACAATAGGCGCGTGAATAGAATTTATTTACTCGCCTGTGTATAGATTCTACAAGTCATTTTAATACGCGGGTAGTCACTTTTAAAGATCCGTGGAAGTATCTCCCTCTGTCTTCTAGCACATCGTTGCTTATACAATGTATTACTTATATACCATTCCAAGAGTTCGTAAAGAGTGACGTAATATTTACCCCACAGAGGTCACTTGAACGTTCTGGTTAGATTAAAATCAAAGGTCATTGGCTACCTTATTTTGGGGGACACCGTTACATATTAAAGTCGTATTTTTTCTTGCTTTTTTAAATAAAAACCTCTTTTAAAAATAGTTTTTATAAAAAAGTGTGATCAAGCTTTTGCTAACAAAATTTTTTTCTTCCCTTACAGGATTTGATACTTGCGTCGTCGTGTCGGTAGGTGGCAGTAATAGAGGTGCAGCACCAAAGTTATGCGGAGAACACGGCCACTGTGTTAGTCAACCAGAAGTCGGATACAAATGTCAATGTCAGATCGGGTACACGGGAAAATACTGTCATGAGAGTAAGTGTACCTAATTTAGCTTAACATATTCTGTTGCAAAAAGTAACAACAAACCAAAAATATAACAGTGAATTATTACTCTTGACAAAATAATTCTAATTTGACCTTTTTTGTTTTAGATATCAACGATTGCAAAATTAACCCCTGTGAAAACGGCGGCACTTGCGTAGACAAAGTGAACGCATTTCAGTGTATTTGCACTGAAGGCTGGGAGGGGGCACTGTGCAACATTAATACTGACGACTGTCAACCAAATCCGTGCAGGTAGGCAACAATTATGGCTCTAGTTTATTTATTTATTTCCTTTTACATTAGAAAATATGTCGATTCAGTAATTTTTATTTTTCTTCATAAACATAAAACATTGTCAAAATTATATTTAATGTAGGTATATGTCTTTTCCTAGAAACAATGGCACTTGCATAGATGGCGTGGCTGATTTCGAATGCGAATGTAAAAATGGCTGGAAAGGCAAAACCTGCAACTTGAAGGACAGCCACTGTGATCATTCGACCTGCAAAAACGGCGGTACCTGTCAAGATTTGGGCAAGACCTTCATCTGCCGATGTCCACCCGAATGGGAGGGCACAATATGTCACATTGCCAAACAGACCGCATGCGCGTCAAATCCCTGCCTGAACGGAGGAACCTGCGTGAACACTGGCGACTACTATCAGTGCATTTGTCGGGACGGATTCGAAGGGAACCACTGTCAAGATGACGTAAACGATTGCAGTCCGCAGCCTTGTTATAATGGTGAGTAACTAGTTCAAAGTAGTGACCCTTTTTTTACTTCTCGCTGGACGTATCTTATTCCTTCAAACCTCAAATTCGGTTTTTATGAATTAAGTCTCATTTGTTTATTTGTTAACAGGAGGTAAATGCATCGATGGAGTCAACTGGTTTTTGTGCGAGTGCGCTAACGGCTTTACAGGACCTGATTGTCGTATAAACGTCAACGACTGCGCATCAAACCCTTGTGGCTACGGCGGAACCTGTATAGATAGCATTGGCGACTACAAGTGCATCTGCCCGCCTGGACGCAGAGGGAAGAACTGTAATGGTAAGTCTATTTTTTGGCTAATATACCCAGACTGACGTAAAAATTGATGTAATGGCTTTCATGTTTTCATACTTTTAAAATTTTGTTAGAAGATGGCGATACTAGTATTCTTATTATATTTCTTGTTACAGTGGACGATTTATCGTACCTGGGCGGTCCCGGAAGTTGTCTGTGGAACTCACACTCCTTGAAAAACAACATGACGTGGCAGCATGAGTGCAACACCTGTATGTGCAACAACGGACTCGTTTCGTGCACGAGAGTATGGTGCGGCTTGGGCAATTGCCGTAACAATGGAAACAACCAACAGAACAACCAGTGCAGCTCCAACCAAGTGTGCGTGCCCAGTTCCGTGGAGACATGTTTATCGCCCCCGTGTTTGCCGTACGGAGATTGCCGGGACCTAGAGAGTGGTAAGTCGATTCTTCTGTATCTTCCTCACAAAAGTTTGGTGAAAAATTGATATGGTGTCGGAAATTATTTAGCCTGTAAACTAATTAAATTATTTGTTGTTTTTCCAGATCGCCGAGTAAAACCCCCTTCCATCCCAAGCCCAGGCAGTTGCTGGCCGAACCAAGCGATATTGTCAAATTCGTGCGCCCGTCTAACCCTACTTTTGGACAGAGTCAAACTACCCCAAGGCACCACTGTTGAAGGCTTGTGCGGTGATCTTAGACGGCTGCTGGCGAATCAGCAAGCCAACGAAGGCTTGCAGAACGACCTCGTACTCCTTTGCGATTTAAAACCGCAATACAGTGACACCGTCGAAGTGACCTTGTACGGTGACAGTTGGGTTTTCGAAGGGATCAGAGTCGTCGGCGAGGCGATTTCAAGAAAACAAACAACTTTACTAGCCCTAACCTCAATAGTGGAAGTCAAAGTGGAGACGGCCAGAGTTTCTGGCGAAGACACAAGCAACCGTGTCGTCATCGTATTGGTCTGCTTCATTGTGATTGGTCTGTGCACAGCCGCCTTTGTTGGATCACTCTACATCAGACAGCGAAGGCGGAATTTGGGACTGAGCGGAATGAACCTATCGCCATCTAGTGACGTGTGTCATAGGAACCACGAGGACGAAAAAGTCAACAATATGCAGAATGAGGAGAATTTGAGAAGGTAAGGGTACTATTATTAGTTTTTTGTGTTTCTTCTTTATTGATGCAAACTTATTTTGAGCAAAATTAAAAAAAGTTTTTTTTGACAATTCCAATAGCCTTCCTGCTTATGGAAAATTTCTGGGGGTTCGGTTCGGCCTTGCTCATGGTTTTGGGAGGCTATTCTTCAATTTGAGAAGGTCGTGTATGAATTTTGTGTAACATCCCTGATGGGCTAATTCTAGAGACAAGGCTGAAGATTGTGCTTTATATTTTTCCGGTAAAAATGGACCTTGATAATTTTTTTGCTAAACATTTTTAATATTTTGCATCAGAAATCAATGACTGGACAAAGAAATGCAAAAGACTTGCCGCACTTTTTTTTAATTAAAAACGAAACAAAATTGTGGTGCCAAAAAATTTCACACACAATCACAAAAGTGCTAAGAGTATTTTGTATTACTATAAAATGAACCCTCATTTTTAGACGTAACTAATGTAGTATTATTAAAAAGACTATTTAAAAAATTCGATTTTTGCGAATTGATCTCGTGATTTATTTAAAAACAAACACCAGTCGAATGAGTGTTAAACTTGAAGGCAGAGAAAAAATTACAAAAAAAAAAAACACAAAAAATGGATTATGACTGTTCCCATGAAATTGAACGTTCCATGAAATTGAACGTGGGGTAGAAGCCATTTTTACTTACTGCGCATTTAATACTCATTAAATTTTCAATAATTCTAAAATCTTTGGTGGTAATTTGTAGTCCTGTAGTGTCAACTGATTTAATTAACAAAGGATTTTTTTGATAAGAGGATCAAAGTATGGAGTTTTGCTTAAACACTATACCAATACTAAAGTTTGCAACTTTTTAAAATCATAATTAGTAACAATTTATAAGCTAGTATAGTTTAAAGCGTGGGTCTTTATTCTAGGAGCCGTAAAATCCTTTGAGTTAGCACAGCCCATCACACATAAACTCGCATAGGCCTCATAACGCGTAGCATGGGGCTTTCAACCAATCAGCGATCGAATAGCAGCGGCCATATTGGTTTTGCATTAGAAAAGTCCATAAAGTTGGACTTCTATGCGCTATGCATTTTTGTGTGTGATGGCCTTTACAGTAAAACGATTTTTGCGCATATTCAAAATGGTCTATCCTAAAAGATTTTATTTAAATTCGTACCAATTAATATGGATTTCTAAATGTTATTTCCTCTTGTTTCAGATACGCCAACCCGCTCAAAGAAGACGGCAGTCTGGGAAGCATCAACTCTGCCGCTGGTTGCGGCTTGGACATGCCACGCGTTAGCATAGTGCGCCCCCTATCCACGATGTTGCCAACCGAGAGTTCGAGCGAGATGCTCGAGATGATATCGGAGGTCGACTGCCCCGGATCACGAAAGACCATGATGGTCATGCCCAGCACTAGCGCGTCCGAGAATAACGTCAATTTGAAGCTTAGCGAAGCGATGACGGAGGGATTTGCGCCGGGGCTCAGTAGTTCGTGCGGGTTGAGCCCCGCTCATCGGAGCAGCCAAATTATGCTCTACAAAGCGCAGAATCCGGACGTGCGGAAAAATACCGCGACGCCGTACGATGACGTAACGGCGCACAAAGACTTTACCAAAAACAATTTTAACGTTAATAAACAAAGGACTATGCAGAACACAAGCGGGAGTGCGGACATTCTGACGGTACTCGTGTAGTAGTGGCACTAACTAGGGCGCCAGTTGTTTGGTTATTAATATTGAAAAGTATTTTTTCCGTAATTCTATGAGGGTTTTTAGAATGAATCGTTTGCCCGCACTCGATGGGTAATTAGGGTATTTCTGTTTTTGAATTGACACTAAGTTTTCAAGATATCTGCGTGACTATGGTTGTTTTCTGTCAGATCATTAGGCACATTTTCTTTCACATAAAACCCCTAACTTTTTTGTGGTGTGTCGTTGACAGATTTTTAAATGCAAAATAAATGTATTGTTCCAAAATATTTTGGTCTCTTCATATCTGCTACCGTTATAGAGTTTTGTTTGCTCAATAACGACCGCAGATACGAAAAAACAACAGCCAAACAGTTTATACATAAAACCAACCATTTAATTTGTATTTTTAAATTTGCCAGCGGCGCACCATAAAAAAATCACGGGAAAAAAGTTCAATCTAAACTTCAAATTTGACCTAAACATCTCAAAATATGCGGGAGTTACAACAAAAAACTAAAAAATCTTAAATTTCAAGACCTGTATTTATAGAAACTTTTAGTCATTAAAAAAATCAAAGAATCATCCTTCTTTGTTTGTAAATGTTGTTTATTGCAAAATTTACTAGTTTAAAGTCTGTTCAGCACTTTAGATTTTGTGCCGATTTTAAAGAAACCATAGTCTATGCATTACTATTTTTATGAAAACGAAACTTAGAAAAAATAATTGCACATTCCTTAAAATGGCTGCCGTAAAAGTATGCAGTAATTTTTGTAGAGAGGGTGCAATTTTCCTAGTGAGATTAGTATTTTCCTATTATGATGCAAAATATCTAAAAAAGTAGATAAAAGTTAAATATTTAGAGGTTTAATTATTAAAATAAAATGGTACTTTTTTACTGGAACAATATACTGTGACAACTGTCGGTTTTGTTTCCAAACTCTGAGGCTATTGTGGTTTTGGGGGGCTATTCTTCAATTTGAGAAGGTTGTGTATGAATTTTGTGTTACATCCCTGATGATATTGGGCTAATTCTAGAGACAAGGCTGAAGATTGTGCTTTATATTTTTGCGGTAAAAATGGACCTTGATAATTTTTTTGCTAAACATTTTTAATATTTTGCATCAGAAATCAATGACTGGACAAAGAAATGCAAAAGACTTGCCGCACTTTTTTTTAATTAAAAACGAAACAAAATTGCGGTGCCAAAAAATTTCACACACATCACACACAATCACAAAAGTGCTAAGAGTATTTTGTATTACTATAAAATGAACCCTCATTTTTAGACGTAACTAATGTAGGATTATTAAAAAGACTATTTAAAAAATTCGATTTTTGCGAATTGATCTCGTGATTTATTTAAAAACAAACACCAGTCGAATGAGTGTTAAACTTGAAGGCAGAGAAAAAATTACAACAAAAAAAACAAAAAATGGATTATGACTGTTCCCATGAAATTGAACGTCCCATGAAATTGAACGTGGGGTAGAAGCCATTTTTACCTACTGCGCATTTAATACTCGTTAAATTTTCAATAATTCATCTTTGGCAGTAATTTGTAGTCCTGTAGTGTCAACTGATTTAATTAACAAAGGATTTTTTGTTAAGAGGATCAAAGTATGGAGTTTTGCTTAAACACTATACCAATACTAAAGTTTGCAACTTTTTTAAATTATAATTAATAACAATTTATAAGCTAGTATAGTTTAAAGCGTGGGTCTTCATTCTAGGAGCCGTAAAATCCTTTGAGTTAGCACAGCCCATCACACATAAACTCGCATAGGCCTCATAACGCGTAGCATGGGGCTTTCAACCAATCAGCGATCGAATAGCAGCGGCCATATTGGTTTTGCATAAAAAAAGTCCATAAAGTTGGACTTCTATGCGCCATGCTATGCGCTATGCATTTTTGTGTGTGATGGGCTTTACAGTAAAACGATTTTTGCGCATATTCAAAATGGTCTCTACCCTTTCTTCTTTTTCTAAGGTCAAAGCCAACATACAAAACTCAAGTCTTTTACAAAAATTTTATTGGTGGTAAAATGTCATCCACGAATAAATATAAAAAAATTAGTTACAATTTTCTGTTGACTTTTTAAAACTAGCTTTTAGAAAGTATACAGGAATTTAAAAGATGGTATAGAATTTGAGAAATCATTCTCAAGTTTTATATAATCATAATAATACACATATTGCCCATTTACTTTTAAAAAGTTTACGAATAAAGATTAAAAGCTTATGATAAAACTTTCTGTTTGCTTTTTAAAACGAATTTTTAGAAAGCATACAGAAACTTATAAAAAGGAGAACAATATAAAATTTGAAAAATCTTTCTCAAGTTTTATATATCTATTCGAAGTTACATTCAATATAATTTTTTGTGGTTGATATTTTGATCATTTTCTTCGTATACATATGTTGCAAAATTATGCAAATTGCAGCAGGTCGGAAATTGTACAAACAATTTCCAAAAAGCCAATATAAAAAATTGAAATTAATCTAGCAAGTCTAGGTCAATACTGAAAAACAACACACTCATGTCGAAAATTGTACATACAATTTTTTTAAACCTTTTTATCTTTGACCTTAGATCAACACAGACGATTTATCGTTTACTTTTTTACATACTTTTTTGTTTAAACTTTGTGATAGTCGCAATTTAAAAAAAAAGTCTTAAAGTTTTAATTAAAGTTTTTACAAAAACAAAACAAAAAAGTGGGGTTGTGTTTAAATATTACAATTATGACTACATTATCGGTAAACGATCGATAAGTCTGTGCATATTTCTTTTTACTATTTGGATTTGTGTTTAATTTCAATTTTGACTATTTTTCTATAAAAAAAAGTATTACTGACTACTACTAATTTTTGCCCTGCCTTCTGACATTTAAATAGTGTGATATTATTTAATATTTAATTTTTTGTTTTTTATTCTTGTTAGAATGTTTAATAAAATCATCTTTATTTAAATTTAATGTCTGTCATCCAGCTTAAATGTGTAAATATATTTTTTTTGTTTTTTTGTATGTATTTATTTGTATTGTATTTTTTTGGATGGCTAAAATAAGAATGTTCCATACAAGATCAGTGTCTTTGTGTATTGTTACATAATTTTATTTGAAAATTTTTATTCTAAAATGCAAGCGTCGAACTTTTGTAAAATTTTATATTGTTTAGTTTTCTACTTATTTATTACAACTTTTACAATTGTGTTTTGTGTCGTGAATTCTTGTTTTGGCCACCCTGTATATATATTGTTCCTGATTGTATTTTTTAAGTAAAAAACTTCATTGCGACTTCTTAGCATCACCCTGTGTATTAGACCTTAATTTATTTTTAGTATTTACTATTTTTTTATTTAGAGTTTAACATTAATTTAAGATTAAAACACACAACTTTGTAAATATGTATATAGGTATTATTGTAACCGTCAAGTCAATAGGAACTTATTGGAATAAAGCCATGTAATAATAGTGTCAGGCCGTATTTTTACAGTTTTGCATTGGAATATGACAGTTATAGCCCATCGCACCGACTTTTTTTTTCGTTACTTAGCCTAAAGTGTTCCATAAGAAACGCTTAAGCTATGAAACCGAAAAAAAAGTCGGTGAGATGGACCCTTAATCTTTCAACATAGGATTTTGTTTACTATATGAACCGAAATAAATACTGTCGACTTTATTTATAGATAAATAAACGACTTTGGTATGTCATTTTTGAAAGATTAACTGTCAGCCTGCAATGTAAATCTTTCGAAATACTTCCTGACACTTATTCGATGTCTTTATATTAATAAGTCCCTATTATAAACGATATTATACATTTTTAAAATTAACAACTGTCAAAAGTATTATTTTTCTGTTGATATTTTTAAAAATGTGTAATGTTGCTTAGAAAAACTGTCCAGTACTTATGTAATGTCTTATGTTTTTTTACATTCTGTAATGTTTTTACAATAGTGCCTTTTCCGTGCCTATATACAACGAAAAATTTTGTAAAACTTAAGTTTCGTCGCAACATTTTTTTTGTATTTACACATTTTTTTACCTTTAAATTATTGCTTATTGATGGATATGTAAAAATGAATCGAAATGTTTTTTGTATAATAGTGAAGTAGAAATATTAAAGTGTAAATTTTTGTAAAAACCAACTTTCTAGTAAGTGCAAAATGCTTTTGTAATTACATTTTCAATTTAAAAAGCTTGTCAATTATTAGAAGAAATAAATCGTTAAATAAAGAATAATAGATTCTAACTATTAATATTTAATTTATTTCCTTTTTAAAAAAATCTATAGAAAATAAATATCGGAATAATGACATTTGCAAAGGTCAAGGACTTATAAGAGTAGTAGATACATAAGTCTTTACAAAGGTCGATATTCAAAATAATACAAGATATTTTTCATGTACCTAGTTTTACACAAGAAAAATCTTGTTTTATTCAAAATGGTCGATTTAAAATAAATTTCTTTGCACATCAAAACAAGGGTGTTTCGCAAATGATAACGCAAAATTTGCACCACTTATGCATTTGATAAAAGGTTTTGATAAACAATTGTATTTTGGCCTAAGGTCTAAAAATACTTTTCTTTTTTGTTAACGAAGGGTCTATACAAAAAATTATGAGTAATTACTCATATTGTGCAGTGTTGAACATAAAGTTTGCACACATCTTGCGAGTAGAGTAAGACTTACAGGAGCCCACACCTAATATTTTTTATACACATTAGAGACTTGGAATTAATACTGCCGCCGTTATTAAAAAAAAATAAACGTCTGGATTTATAAATTCTACTTTTGTATGTCAATTTTGATAGATCAATTGTCAGAATACTGCCCGGTACTATGTGTCTGGCTTTATTGCAATAATAGGGACTTATTGCAATAAAACCAGGCAATAATAGTGTTGGGCACTATTCTGACAGTTTTCCATTGAAAACTGACAGTTGATCTTTCAAAATTAACATACCAAAGTACGGCAATATTAATTCCGGCTAATAATAATAATACACAAAGGCCTAATTTTAAAAGAAGACAGCTGTTCTTATAATGCGAAACTGTCAGAATAGTGCCCGGCACAATTACTGCCTGGCTTTATTGCAATAACCCCCTAATTCCCTAACAGGGATAACGCCAGGCAGTAAAAGTGTAACGAATTTAAAAATAAATCGTTCATTTATCTTTAAGTAAAGACGGCAGTATTTTGGTTCTTATAGTAAACAAAGGCTTTATATTAAAAGAACAGCTGTCATCTTCTAATGCAACTGGCTTTATTCCAAATACCTTATAATCCCCTCCTTTCTTCATCTTGTAATATATGAGATGAAAAAAGTAACATTAAAGAATTATTATCCGGCATTTTTTTCACCTCTGGCTTAAAAAATGTGATCAAAAGTAATGGGAATATTGTCCCCAAAATCACTAGTTTGGTTTAGTCAGTCCGAAGCTCGAGAGATTCCTGCGCCCGCGCACTGTTAAGAATCATTTTGAAAAATTTTCGCGTGGAAAAAATTGTACGTCTCGGCAAATAAAAGCTATTTACAAAAATTTAGCTTATACACATCACTTAAAAAATAGACCGGCATACTGTGGACTCTATTAGTTTTTGTTGCCCAACACTTTAACGTTTAAAATAATAAGAATTAAACGTTATTTTAAACACCTTGCGGTTGCAGAAGACTAAATTCTCAATCAATATTTTTCTCTACCAAAAACTTATCTTTAATTTTGCTTAATTTCAATAGCGTATTTGACAAATTTTAGAAAAGAGTTTAGAATGATACCTAGATCCCTAATTTGCTATGCAAAATTGTTAAAATAGTATATTTTATCATGGAACACATTTAAAATCAAGTTTTCTAATTTCCGATTTGAATTTGCCGCTAAAACGCTCATTTCTAGCATGGCGTTGCAATGACGTCACAGCGCAGTAAACTCGCGGACAGATACACGGCACTCAAGTGTTTATTTGTTTTTGGTCTGTGTTTTTACTGTTTTTTATGTAAAAAAATATCATATAAGTGGTGTGTAGTGCCTGAGTGTTCGAATACTAGCATAAAAACACCTGAAAACCTATTTATTTATGTGCCTACAACACTAAAATAACGGAAAAAGTGGCTAGAACTTGCTCGAAGAGACCCAAGGGCCTTATCTAATACATCTTGTGAGTATAACTAAATTGTTTCTATTAATTTTTCTCACGTTGTCTATAATATGTATATAACTATTTCGTAAATGACGATGAAATTTTTGAGGTTATGTTTATTACAAGGGGTGAACAACTATAATAGGCAGAAAGGTGTACAAATTTTTAGCCGGTGCTAGGCAGTTATTAGGCAGGACTAGAGAGTACCTCTAAATGCAGGATTAGGCAGTTCACATGCAGGCTAAATGGACGGTGTTATGCAACAACCGTTTAAGCCACAGCCTGAAAAATTATATTTTTTGTAGAAAAACGTTCCAAATTAGTTATAGAACGATACGCAAAAATGATTTAACCCACAACCAAAAACACTAAAAAGCATAAGAACAAATCGTCCTTGTTAAAATGTGTTTTTTTTAATGTGTTTAATCTTTTATGCTTATCTCGAAACCTCCCAATTGTGGCTTAAACGGTTGTTGCATAACACCGTCCAAATGTAGGACTGAGCAGTGCATATGCAAGACTAGGCAGTGCATAGGCAGTACCTATGCAGGACTATGCAGTGTAACCTATGCAGTACTGCAAGTATTGCTGGTCGTTGTTGAATCTATTGTAAGTGGCATATTAAACAAAAAAGCAAAATATATAACTTAACCTCTAAATCTAAATGAGTAAAAGTAGGCGAAGAATATCGTAAAAAAACTTTCAGTTATATACAAAACAACTCATCGAATACTTACATCAATATTTTAACGTTTAAAAATTACGCAGAACAAAAATCACTGTTGTTCGCAAAGAAGCCTGCCACCATAAAGGAGTTCAGCATTGGCAAGTTGGAGCTATCGGCTTTGGAGAATCCGTTTTCCATTGAAAATGTTTTTTATAAGCAAAACCCAAAATAAAATCTAATTTAGGACGATAATTCGCACTTTAAACCAAAGCAAACATTACCTTCCATAAGAAAATAACACAGAAAATAGGTTCGTTCGAGGCGTTTACTGTTTTGTGACGTCACTCGCAGCTGATTGGTAGACCGCCTGTTTTGAATCACGTGGCTAATGGTTTTAATTCAATGAATTTATTTAATTAAAAGAACTATGAATTTTAGAAAAAATTAAACAAAAAAGTTTGTTTTTAGCATTCCCAAGACCTAAAGATAGATATCTAAAAATAAATATATATTTATTTTTCACTACTGTTTTTGTTGAAAATTAAATTTACAATTAATATGTGAAAATTACGACGTTTACCTTTCTAGGATTTTTGAGATTTATGTATACGATTCTCTTTTCTCAAAAATTGTAACTGGCAAACTTTGACGCAAATTATATTTGTAAACATTTGAAAGCCCCTACTAGTTTCTTGCAGTCTCCCCCTCCCTACACCTCAAGTGGAAACTAATGGCCTTATATCCATGTATGATCCGTAAAATTTTTGGCCACATTTGACAAACCGACAGATAGACCTTCTCAAACAGTGGACCGTCTGGTTATTAGTTCTTTTCGTCTAAGAGCGAGCATTGAACAGAGAGCGTCTAACTAAGAAACGTCAAAAAGTCATGCATTTTCATTGTTCTTTTAACCGAGTATAACCCTGCTTTAGAGGTAGAATTAAAGAATAATGAAATTCCATGACTTTTCTTGGTTAAACGCTCTCTGTTTGATTTTCGCATTTAAACCAAGACAACTAATAATCGAGCGGTCCACCGCTTGAAAAGGTCTCATCACAAAATTTGGTAGTATTTTTTTGGCCCAAATAACTTATTTTGAGAGAAAATAAAAAAAGATCCTGTATCTATGGCCAATAAAAATGGGATAGTTGAAATTTTTATTTTTTTATTTTTATCAACCCCCAGTAAGAATTTTAGAAAATGGTTTAACACTTGTTTGCTTATTTTAATAGTAGTACTTACATATACGTACAAGATCTTGATGGCTTTGCGTTTCCTAGATATCGAAATTCCTACATATAAATCCAATCGCAAACCTTCACTTTTTATAAATGTAGCTGTGCGTTGATCATAAATTAAAGATTTGAAATTTTTTCATCTCGTGACAACGTATTTAGGCGTAGAACAACCTGATTTTTTTTCCGACTCTGTCTGTCCCCCCCTAATACAAAAACAACGCTTAAAATGTGACATAGGATCTTTTGCCTTGAAAACGAATAAAAATAAAATATGCGGAGACTTGAACTTAACACGCAACGCATTTATTGTTGCGTTATCTTGTTTGCTTTTGTTAGTTTGTTCATAAACGAATACAGAATGGCTTATTTTTGCTGGCCAGTTAAAAGTCGTCAGAAACCTGTTTATAGTGCAATTCAATAATAAAAAAATCTTAAAATTATACATAATTGGGGTACAAAAGTTAGTTTTTTAATTATAAACAGTGTCCTATCTAAATTGCAATATTAATGAGATTGTTTTCCAAATACAAATTTTTTGTGAAGTGAAGAAAACAACCACAGAGGTAAGTAATCAATTTCAGTATTTTTGCATAAAAAAAACATCTTCTATTGTTTGTAAAATGAAGATGCCACAAACATATAGATTTTATTTACTAGGTTTTACATTCTTCTATAATTTCATGGATAGAAAATAAGCAGAAAGTATTGTTTTCTAATTATAACTTTAAGGTCATGAAATATAGACACGGATCACCTTATTTGTTAGGTGATTCGTGATATAGACTTCTCCAGGAGAGGTAAATAAATGTAAGTACACTCTCGCTCCTGTCAATTTTTCTCAATTTTCTTATCTTTTTTTATTTAGGATTGTAAAAGCTTTCTTTCTTTTTATTTACCTTACAAACATGTGCACCAGTATTTACTAAAGGGTCTACAATCCTAGGTTTAAAAGTCTACATTTTGGTTAAAGGTTTAACTCATTTTTTCCTTAGATGCAATAGTTTTTAATATTTATATAAATTGTTCATAAATACCTTGCGATATGAGCCATCTTTGTTCGTTGTAACAAAGACATTATTTCCACACAAAGGTTATAAATAAATAAAAATAATAAAATATATTGGTTTGAAAATGGTAGCCATATTTAAACCTCCAAACGTCACTAGGAAATGTCGAATAAAAACGGTGTCAGCTGTCCGCTATATTTTACATGTTAATTTTTTAGACAAGTTAGCGACTATTAAACCGATTGTTTTGGTGAATGGGTAATTGAAAAACGATTCTAATATATCTTGTGCTTTACAGTATCTAAATATTGATACGTATTAAGTTATTTATGTATTATTTAGCTTTGAATAGTTTTGTATATAATTTTTTTTGTCAATTATGGATTATTTCTATTGTTTTTCGAACTTTAAATACACCATTCAGGGGTGGTACTACAATTTGATACTATTTTTAACGGGAATCCTACGACTGCACGGACCAAATTTCCAAAAAATTACATTTCGTTTCAAAATTTTTATGTAGTTTTTCTTTATTTCTAAAGTTAATTTGAATTTATGTGAGATGAAACTCACTGAGAAATGCTTACTATCATATTGCACATTAGGATGAACCAAATCTTTGCAGTTATTTGACTTGAGGATTAAAAAAATACACTTAAACCGGTCGGTATCAAGTTTATAGACTTGATACTTAAACCCGGTCTACAATGCTAAGTCTTAGGTCTTAGTAAATACCAGTGGCGGATCCAGGAGGGGCACTAGGGGCACTTGCCCCCCCCCGAGAATTTTTTGAATATACAAAAAATGAGTAAAAGCTAATGTTTTTGCTAATAAAAATTAAAAATTTTTGCTTGCGGCGCATGAAATGTCTATTGTTATTATCATTATCGAAATTACAACCACTGGCTAATTCAATAAAATGCTGCTTAAAAAAATATATACCGTTTTTTACCAACAGAGAATGTCACCTAAAGTTTACCCCCCCCCCCACCCGAGAAGCACCTCTGGATCCGCCCTTGGTAAATACTGGTGGTGGAGTTTAAAGATAAAAATACAGTAAAAAATAAATGGATCCATGACGGATCTGATACCTTCCTAGCCTATTAGTACACTCCAACTCCATGCTATATAACCCATGAAAACAGTTTGTTGTAAATATCTCAGAAAAGAAAGCTATCAAGTTTTTGTTTATAACACAATTTATTGAGAAAAATATCGCACCCCAAAAGAACAAAGACCTAACTCAAAAATGTGGGAAATCGCGTTTTCGTCAAAATCTGACTTAAATGAGAGCTACCTATCAATTAGTAATAAAATGAAAGCAAAATTTCGATTATGTGACCGGAAAATTATTTATAATTAAGGCCTAACTTTTCTTTAAAAATCTACCTATTTTCAATGTAGACAAAAAATAGTTAAACATTTTCTTAGAACAAACATTTCTTAACAAGCATCCCAAGAAAAATTGTTCAGTCATCTTTGAAACTAGATTTATATCTAAAAACAAACAAACCTATCATCAGTTGTTTGCGTGTCCTGAAAAATCGTATTTTTAAACAATAACATATTTTCGGCGTTACCTCAAAATTATTTTTTGTATTTGGTAAACTTATCACGTCCTTGCAATTCAACTACACGTAAATTTTGTGGGAATAAGGACACTGTTGTTCTGGTAAATATACGTTTTAATCCATCGGTAACGTTTCGACAATGGTTTTTGTCTTCATCAGACCTTCAGACTAGATCGTACATTGGAATTTTTGTTGTGCGATCTAGTCTGAAGGTCTGATGAAGACAAAAACCATTGTCGAAACGTTACCGATGGATTAAAACGTATATTTACCAGAACAACAGTGTCCTTATTCCCACTAAATTTACGTGTAATTATTTTTTGTATTTTTGAAAATTAGATTCTATTTCTTCTGGCACACTCACTCTGCTGGAAGGCAAAAATTAAATGTCACTTTGACAGATCGGTTTTTAAATAAACTGCGCTACAGCAATTTTTCATGGAATCTGACGCCTCGGCAATATTTTCCCAAAGTTAGTTGATTATAACCAAAATTTAAAAAAATTCTACCTTGAAAAGTGACAAATTTTTGATTGTCTAGCTATTACTTCTAGTGTTCATTTCCCTAAAACATAATATAATCCTTTTTGGGGAATAGTTGTAGGGATTTTGATTATATTTTAAATTATGTAGTAGTCTACTTGATCTTCGTATCTTGAAAAATGTTGACTAAAAGTTATTTAAAATTTTTTGCTTCTTAATTGTGATCTACTGATCTACTTTATGTTTATCTTTATATTTTCCTAGGATAGATATGAAGTTTAAATTGACACCGGAACAGAAAAAGCATTATGAAGATAATGGCTACATCGTTATAAAAAATAATGTAAGCCATGAAATATTGGATGAAATGACGTAAGTTGGAAAATTATTCTATTTAAAAACAAGAAATATGCATATTTTTAATAGATAATTATTGAAATAAAGCCAGGCTATAATTGTGCCAGGCACGATTTTGACACATTCACATTGAAAACTGACAGTTAATCCTTCAAAATTGACATACCAAAGTCGAATTTAAAACTTTCGTCGTTTACTTTCAATTAATAGGGACCTATTGCAATAAAGCCAGGCACAAATTGTGCCGGGCACTATATTGACAGTTTGGCATTAAAAACTGACAGTTGATCTTTCAAAATTGACATACCAAAATCGAATTTAGAAATCCAGTCGTTTATTTTCCATTAATAGTATAGCGTCACTATTAATTCCGGCTCTTATAATACACAATGGCCTAATTTTGAAAGAAGACAGCTGTTCTTATAATGCGAAACTGTCAATATAGTGCCCGGCACAATTAGTGCCTGGCACTATTGCAATAAGTCCCTAATAAAAGAAGGCACTATTTATTCCGGTTCATATAGTAAACAAAGGCCGTGTGTTGAAATATCACTGCTGATATTGCAATGTGAAGGTGTCAAAATTGTGCCTGGCACTATTATAGCCTGGCTTTATTTCAATAATTATCTAATAACATTATTTACTTTACTTAATTTAAAGACCAAAAGAATGTTTTTTATCTCATAAATTACGAGATAAAAAGTAAAAAATTAGTAACCCAATTTTGTTTTTCTGTATCTTAAAAAATATGTTTGAAAGTAAATGGCAACATTGTCCCCAAAATCGCATGCTTGGTTTATAGATATTTTATTACTGTAAGGTTTATAATCAGTTCTAAGCTCGAAATATTTCTGCGCCCGCGCACGCTCTTAGGAATCACCTTCAAGAATTTTCGCAAAGGAAAAAATTGGGCGTCTCGGTAAAATAAAACTATTTACAAAATTTCAGCCTGAAATGACTTAAAAAAGAGACCGATGGACTAACTGTTGCAAAGATATTTTTAGGAAAAGATTTGTAGACATTGCGGAAGGAAACGTAGACGATTATCATGTAGTCACCATAATGAAGGACAAGTCTCTTAAAACTCAGGGAGCTACAGGGCAATATCTCATTAACAAGGTAGGCCTACACCTTTTACACCGTCTTCTTTAGATTTTGTTCGGATTCTACAAATCTACATAAGAAAAATAAATGGATCCATGAGGGATCTGATATCTTCCTAGCCCATTAACACACTCCAAGTGAACTCGCTATAACAGCCTTGAAAACAGTTTTTGTAAATATCTTAGAAATGAAAGCTTCTACGAAGTTTGTAGTTATAACACAAACCATTGAAAAAAATGAGATCTACTATATATTCCGAAAACCTTTAGAGTAATTTATTAATACATCTTGCTTGGGAAAAGTCGTATGTTCCAGTATATAACGACAGAAAATTTTTACGGGTCAAAAACAACAGATATCTTCGGCAATGCTGCCAGTTCTTTAATTCGGTTGCATTAAAAATAATGTACCTTTAATTAAGTTTTTTGTACTGCTATCGCCATCTTTGCGTTGCGACGCCAAGCTAAAGCAAACAAATCAATGACTGATTTATTGAAGCCAATCCAAATGTTGTCCACAGAAGAGTTCGGTTCGGTCCGCTTAAACGGTTAAAATGTTATGATGTGGTCTCCGGGCAAAAGGAAAAAACTCCATGTCACTTTTTTCGATCCTTAACCCTTTCAGACGGCAGTTTTTGTAGTGCCAGCGAGACAGATGTCGTCACACATTTGTGACATTTTTTGAAAAGCAAAATTTTTAAAGTAAGTTTACAGAAATATATTATTTTATTTCGACGGCGTTACACCGCACCGGTTTAAGTGCTATGCCATACATCTGTGGTGTACTTGATGATGCATTATATTTTTAGTGCATATTTCTAAGTATAGCTTTAAATTATTGTTATTTTTTAATGTTCTGGGTATTTTTTTAAAATAATCCAGTTGACTTACAATAATATATACATATGATCAACTATTAATTGTACATCATTCTACCAGTTAGAAAGTATGGATGGTTCATTGTCGAGGTAAAAATAACACCCTTTGTTGTGAATTATATACAACCTTGACTGACAAATCTGTAATGAATGGCCAGCCTTGAAGTATTGATTTGAGCTCAAGGCCATTCATTCTCGAGGTCAATAACACCTTTCAGACATATGATTTCAAATTTCATATCAAAGACAAAAAGACCACCCACACTGTTCGCCTCTACATACAAATGAAAAAGACGCACTCGCACCTGCACACAAAAGACAAAGGCACACATAAATTTACATTGTCATACCAAAGTCAAAAGACCACCCACACTGTTCGCCTTTGCACACAAACACAAAAGACAATGGCCTTGGCAACTATGCGACATCATATCAAGGTCAAAAAGACCACCCACACTATTCGCCTCCACATACAAAAGACAAAGACCCGCACTCGCAACTGCACACAAAAGACAAAGGCTCACATATCTTGACATTATCATATCAAGGTCAAAAAACCAGTCACACTATTGGCCTATGCTCAAAAAGACCGCTCACACTCCTCCTCGTACAAAATTACCTTCATACTATTAGCCTGTGCTCAAAAACACCCACACTATTCGGATATGGTCAAAAAGATCACCCAGACTGTTCGGCTATTATGATGACGTCATTACCTCCTCATTTTGGGCTAGAAGGAACAGATACCTACCACTGACACCCTTTACGATTAAGTTTTTGGTCTAGTTGTGGACGCATAAAAGTTGTCAGGATTAATTGAGTGATTTTTAAAACCTCATGTTAAATTTTCTAATTTTAGTTACAAGATATCGTACACGACCAAGTGTTCTGGAAATACTGCTCCCATCCAGACGTGGTTGACGTTGTGGAGCAACTAATCGGCCCAAATGTGACAGCCGTCCATTCCATGTTTATCAATAAACCACCCAATGCTAGCAAAGATCTTTCTTTGCATCCAATACATCAGGTAAAATTCTGTAATCCGACGTCTAAACTTTCTTTCTGTGTATGAATTCTTAAAATGAGTGAGAATGAGTATCTTCGCATGTTAGGACCAATAGAGATGTGTAAATCAAATGAGATCGCATGCGCAGTATGACTTTCACCCGATTTTGAGGAAGTCCTCCTTCTCGCCCATTCAAGAATTCATATTTGATTTAAGATTTAAAAGTGAGAACTCGGTCATCCAACGTCAGAGTTCCGCGTTTAACGATATAAATCTGACTTCTCAAAGTGCGACCTTGTAATTCTTAAAAGTTTTAAGAGATTTTGCCAAACCTTGTTTTTTAACAAATTTATACCCGTGAATTTAAAATCCCAGCAGTTTTCGTGGCTAATCGGGTAAAAAGAAGTTTTTGTTTTTCTCATATTTTTCCGTAGGTAGCTCGAAAGCTGAACCTTACGGGGGTCCAAGATCTATTGGACACCTTATAAGTTTTGACAGTTAACTTAACTGTTTCGTCCTTATGGGGCTCAGAACACTGCTTGGTCAATGTGACACCCTTGCGAAGTTAATTAGACCGCTTTGTCTCTTATCCTACGTCTATAGTGAGAAAACTTTTGCAAGAAGCGCCATCTACCCAGATACGAGAGAAACTAGAACAAAAGTTTTTTGTTAATTTCTAGACCTCTAGGGATTTTTTTAATCCCAGATTACAATTCAGCGTTGAAAAATAGATAAAATATTATGATCCGTCTTACAAATCTCGACATTTATTATTTTGTAGGGTTGTGTTATTAATAAATATTTTGTTAAAGGAATAAACTGGGCAATGGCGCACTCTATCGCAATATATTTTGCTATATTAAATAAGTATAATCTTTGAACTTTGGCACCAACAGCAAATAAAATTCGCCGCGTTTAACATTTTAAAAACAATTAGAAGGTAATATAATTAAAATTAAAAGTAAATTTTGTAAGAAATTGCGATTCATACACTTGATTAGGCATCTTATTTCAGTGAATTATATAACCAACCCATTTGTTTTATGACTTATAATATTGTAGGACTTGCATTACTTTCCCTTCAGACCGGCCGACAAAATAATGGCGTCTTGGACTGCAGTTGAAAAGGTGGACCAGCAAAATGGCTGTCTGTATGTCTTGCCGGGATCACATAAACAGCAACAATTGTATCCTCATGAATATCCAAAGGTTGGTACAAAACACGCATCCAAAAATAGATACATTAGGCTTAACCGAGGGGTTAACCATTGAAAAAATAACATGTTATTTCTTCGATGGCCTAACTGAGAAAATTTCATAAACATTGTTAATATTGCATATTATGCAGTCACACATTACAACAACGCGAGAGAGTGCCAGCGGATAAGGATCGCCTTCCAAATAATTGGATGAAAAATCCCCATCCGCATGCCAACCTCACCTCCACTCGGTATAACTGACAGTGGTCCTCTCTCCAACTCATCCTACCGCCGCACATAAGGACAAATAGCTACATTAGGGCGCCAATAATAGTAAAACAAATTTAGTTCAAACTAATCACACATATCGTTAAAATGTTACCTATAGATACGACCGCAAGGCAACATAAGAATTTAATTTTTTAAACTCTCCCAAATGTATTTGCTTACACGCTGCTTATTAAATTATTTGCCACAGATTACTAACCACAGAAATAGATTGGACACCCCCATGTTAAACTCTTAATACAATTAATGGCATTTGAACAGCGCCATCCCATAGCTGTCTGTTTGAACTAATTTTTGCGCTCTGCGCCTTGTATATTATTATACAGGTCAATTAGTTTTTAATTTTTTGTTGAAATTCTTTGTTTTTTGAAAGATAATAAAATTATGTCAAAAAAAAATAAGTCCAAATTTTGCATAATAGAAACAATTTATTTTAATCATAATTTATATTAGTATGAATAAATACATTAAAAATCAGTAACTATTACACTTACGCCGAACCGAACCGTAACACAACAAGCACCTCTCATTCTAAACCTTTTTTGAGAGAAATCATCGCTCTGCTCTGCAAGATTTCACTTTCCCGTGATAAAGCGCAAACACACCGATTTTTTTTGGATTTTTATCTTAAAGGAAATGTGAACAAAATTTCACTTCAACGCGAACATAAAAAAATCTTCGCGAAAAACAAATGACAAGTTTTATGAGTTTTATCCAAAGATTATAGATTATAATATGTTTTATCGATGTGCACATCAAGTGCTTGACAAATTCAAATTCCAAATGACATTTAAAGACACGCAGGATACAGGGCTTAACAATATTAAAATTTTTAAGTTAGCTAGAGTTATAAGAAAAAGGTCCGCCGAGTACACCGATATTTCTTTGCTATATGGTAAACATATCTTATAGCCAATTTAAAAAAGTATAATTAACGTCCCCCTGTTTCCCCCCTCTTTTTTTTAAATGGTTTTATTTTACTTGACTCCGTATACTTGTTTCCATGCCCATTTCTGTTTCAAATCTTGCGACAGCTATTTCAGATACTTTCTAATGAGCTAAAAGACTTGAAACTTGGTATATGTATCGAGTTTCAGTGACAATATAACTTTGAAACTGTTTTATCAAAAAAAATTAAAATGGATTTAAAATCGCACAAGTTTAATTGTAAACCAATTTGCTTCAAATTCAAAAGTTTGCACTGCTTGCTGCTTAAGGTCACTTAATATAATTTTTGGTTCTTTAAAACAATAAAATGGCAGATCCAAAATGGCAGACTTTCTAATTTATGAGTCGATATGTATCCAGAACTACAGCAGCGGCAAGCAAGAGGTGACTATCCAAAAGCTCCAGTAAAAGAAAAAAACGTAAAATAACAACTCAGTTTTATGATGAAATGGGTCTCGTTTTTGATCAACCTAAACAAGGTGGAGGCAATAATGATGGAAATACAGCACGGAAATTTGTTCAAAAGCCTGAGTTGGTTTCCAAAATATCCGGTATCGATAAAAGATTAATAGAAAGATTTGCAAATATTCTTCCCATCACTTCTTGTGGGCACTACATCAACGATGAAAATTTTAAAAGTATGGTTTTGACACAGCAGAAATAGCACTAAAATGGGATATAAAGATGGGATATAAAGAGTAAATAAATTTCGACAATATTACTCTAGGAAAACCTGAAGATTTAACACTAACAGCGATATATTTAACTGGATGCTGGTATCCTCTGACCCTATTCTGACCAATTAGCGAAAAAAACGAGAAAAATAATTAAAAAGAGTGGAGAGTAGAAAGGTAATGAATATGGTAAAGACAAGGATGATCATGATAGCGATGATGATGATGATATGAATAACGAAGAAGATGCAGATACCGTAGATATTGATGTTTAATAATGTTAAGGAAACCATTTTGCAAATTTTAAACACAGCAATAAATAAATATGCATTAAAAGTAAACTAAAATAACATTAATTGTGCATGTTTTTGCAACATAAATATTAAATGTAATCCTCATAAGCATTTCTGATCATATTATCTCATAAAATCGAATTTTAGATTTTTGGCGCCGTAAATTGTTATTTTGTCCTTATGTGCGCTGCAGAGTAGACAGAGTTGTATTGGAAAGTCACAAATTAATTTTGTTTTTAGTGGCGTCCCTATTAATTCCGGCTCTCAATATAGTGCCCGGCACAATTAGTGCCTGGCACTATTGCAATAGGTCCCTATTATATGCTTCTGTCATAATTTGAATTGACCGCCCTCAGCGTGTATAAGCTTGCCCCTGCCGCTTTGGAATCTAATTTACACGCCGAGGGAATTCAACTCCTCCCATAAGACCAAATAACTATTTTCAGGGCAACAAAAACGCATTATACCATGGAATTCAAGGAATGGAACATTTGCCAAAACTTTGGGTGCCAATGAATAAGGGAGACACAGTGTTTTTCCACTCTCTGTTATTACACGGATCTGGACCCAATTTAACTAAAGTAAGAACCAGGCTGTTAAGAAATACGTAATAACAGGTGCTCCTTTTTGATAGTATTAAATAGAAAACTCAGTTACCTATCCTCAAACTGCGAGACATAAAAAATATGCCAAAAGTTTTCTCAAGCCCCACGCACCTCTACGAAACAAAATTCAAAAATTTAGAATTCTAAAAATCTGTCATCTTTGTTATTAGTGCAGATTTTAATTTTGTTAAAACTTCTCTACAGAAACATGATGTTGTCAATTAAACGTCGATGTCAAATTATAAATGTGAAATCCCCTGGTTCATAATAACTAAGTTTCCGTTTCATACCATCAAAAATGGAAGATTCTGTACCTATAAATTATTTTAAAAATCCTGGGAATCGGTCAAAAAAAAATTGTTTGTTTATGGCGTTGCAGTTTATTCAACAATCATCATACATTTACATTTATTTATATTTGTATTTATACTTTAATAGCAATTTTTGGATTAATTATTTTAAAACGATCGATGTGGCGGTTTCAAAGTTTGTTTTAGATTTATTTCATTTCATCATTTCAAAGTTTTTTTTAATGTTTAAAACGAAAAATTTAGTAAGAAATACGTAGCATAGAATAATGTAAGAACAAACGTATTGTAAACTGGAGACCTTGGAAAAATAAAAGAAGTAAGGGAAGACCCCAAATGAGAGGCGCGGACGATCGAACGATCGCACACGGAGACAGATAGGGAAGAGTGGAAGATACAATGAAATTGAAATGAACCCACCCTTCTTTTTCTAAGGGAAGATATTGGGGGAGGTCTATGTCCAAAGATGGATCGAAAAACGCTAAATAGATAGATAGAAGAAATAGCACTCATAACTGTGTTGCAATTTTAGGGTTTTAGGAAGTGCATCTCTTGCCACTACGCCAATAGCGACTGCTCCTTTATTGACGTCAGAGGTACTAGTCAACACAACATTCTAGAAGAGGTCGAAGCGCTTCTAAAGAAACATGGTGTTGACGCCAAATTTGAGGTGAGTCTTCTTAGCGCCGGTACACACACGCGTTTTTCAGCCGCGCGGTGCCGCAGCGGTACCCCAGCGGTTGCCGCAAAAATCGATACATACACCTGTCGCGACATGACGCTAGTGCTGTATGCATTCGGAGAGATGGATGTTGTTGTTCGCAAGAAACATGTAATTTTTGCGTTTCCTCCAAATTGCAGGCCATGTCGCTTTTAGACAGTGACAACAAACCACACGTCAGTGTTGCCAGGTCAAATTTTGCACCATCCCTAGATTATATTTCAAAAATCCCTACAAAATCCCTAGATCTACGTTAATTTGTATACCATATGCGCCAAGCATTGCACACTGCATATAAAGTAAGATAAAACCATCATTTAGAAATAGTTTATTTTCGCCATTAAAAATGCAATTAATATACATTGGTTTAAAAATACAAACAATACTTAGGATTTGAGTATACATTTTATTGCTAGTTTGCTAATTGCTAATCAAGACTTGATTAATGTTAAAGCTAAAACAATCTTGATTTTTTATTAGTGTTTTGGTATGTAGGATGCCAAATAAAGTTTCTGAAAGCTTTTTTTTTTAGACTTGTTTCAGGTAATGGTTGAAAAAATTCTTGCAACAGGGGCACTTAAATGTGACAAACTTACGATAAGAAATATAAAATTACAGAGTGTGGGCAACAAGAAAAAATTCATCAGCATATTTCATTTTTGAGATTATTGTTCAAGATTCTTGAACATTAAGATTGTTTAATTAATTTTATTTCTCAAAATTCATTAAATTAATATAAAATATATTTGGTATTTATCCAATTAAACCGTTTTTGTAAAATTTTCCCTAGATTTTGCAAAAAAATCCCTTTATCCCTGCCATACTTTGAAAATCCCTAGATTCGGGATAAGTCCCTAGACCTGGCAACACTGCCACACGTGTGTACAATTCTATTACCAACAATGTACTGAGAGCCGCACTTCAGTGCGCGGTGCCGCTGCGTTCCCAGGGAGAGTGACGGTCATTTATTTGATAGTATCACGGACCGCAATTGCGGTACCGCTGCGAAACCGCGCGAAAAAAAAAAGCGTGTGTGTACCGGCGCTTAGAAAATTTTGTACACTGGGACACTTAAAAATGAATAATAAAAAATATTCCACAGTACACCGGTCTATTTTTGAGGTTATGAGTAACCTGCTAATTTTCGTAAAGAGCTTCATTTTGCTGAGACGCCAAACCTTTTTCTTTGCGAAAATTCTTAAAAGTAATCCCTAACAGAGTGCGCAGGCGCAGATATCTTTGGAGCGACGGACTGACTAAACGAAGCATGTGATTTGTAGGACAATGTTGCTATTTACAAAAAGATCTCGTGGTTATTGTACCAAAAAATAGAGTTACAGTTCATTTTATAACTTTTTGGCAGTTATCTTAACAACCACATAGGCCAGCGAAAAAAAGTTGTTTTAGAAATTGAGGAGTAGAAGTAAAAAAGGAGCTATGTGCCAAAATTGTTAAATGGGGATATTTAAAAAAAAACTTTTCACAAGAAAAAATATTAAACTTTATGGCTAAATAAGCTATAATAAAAATTACTGAAAAAAAAATCTATTATTTTAAAAATAATGAAAAAATACTTTGGAAAATAAGTGCCAACTTATTATTTAGTTAAATCAGAGTAAAATTCTTTGTTTATGATCTTTTAAATAAGGAATAATTGATATTAGGGACCTATTGCAATAAAGCCAGGCACAAATTGTGCCGGGCAATATATTGACAGTTTCGCATTAAAAACTGACAGTTGATCTTTCAAAATTAACATACCAAAGTCAAATTTAGAAATCCAGTCGTTTATTTTCCATTAATAGTGGCATCACTATTAATTCCGGCTCTTAGAATACACAATGGCATAATTTTGAAAGAAGACAGCTGTTCTTATAATGCGAAACTGCCAGGCACAATTAGTGCCTGACACTAGTGCAATAGGTCCCTATTAAAGTTTAAAAATTAAAAACATGAATAAACCACAGATTAGGTTAAATAAGATTGAATAAACTAATTGAACATGCGACACGATAATACGTTTGATGACGTAAAAGACCGATCACTTGTCGGAAGTGCTATCGGTTTGCCCGCTTACTTAAGCCATGGAATGGAATTCTTCGATGGGTTTGCATAAGAAAAGTCCGTGGTTGAACTTCTATGCGCTATGCATTTTTGTGTGTGATAGGCTTAAGCATCGAAGAAATAACTGTAATTATTCGATGGCAAAGCCTATATGGCCGCTCTTATTAGATCGCTGCACACAAGGGCAGAATAACAATTTGGCGCGAAAAAAATCTAAAATTTGATTTTATGTGACAATATGATCAGAAATGCTTATGAGGCATATATTCAGTGCTTATTTTGCAAAAACATGCATAATAAATGTTATTTGAAATTAAGTATTTTAGTTAAAAAGAAAACAATTGCATACTAAAGCTTCCTCGGAACTATACGGTCTTACAGTAGTAGAACTAGAGGCTGCATTGTTTACCGTTTTCATTTTTTTAAGCCGTCTGGGCGATGTTTTAAGTGCTAACTTCATAACTTGGGCGGCAGTTCTTTTACCTGACTTTTCCAAGCTTGTTTCTGCTGCTAAGCATAACTGCTCTAGACTGAGATTTAATACAATCGATTGCACATGTCTTTGTTTACCGCGTTTACAACTCTCTTCAAATGATTTTTTTGGCCTGCCTCGTGGTGCTGAAGCTATATGCTGTAGTGGCTGCCTCATATTTGGACGTTTTATGTAATCATCAAGCCATTTCATATGTGTGTTAATAAATGTACATGTATTTACAATCACGCCATTTCGCCAATAGCTTTGTGAGAAACACTTTTATTAAAAGTTGTATTTGTTTTACGTAATTTTCAGAAAGTTCACTAACCCCAAATTTATCCACTATATACTGTACTAACTGTTCATTGCGCTCTGATGACGATAGCTTAAAAAATTGTTTATTTTTCAACACTATAAATAGCCCCTTCACTTAATCTGCATTTTTTTAACGGGATCGTTTCCACAACTACCTAAAAATAATGTGCTCAATGCAAAAAACACCAGATTAAAAACTTGGATCCGCAATTTTGATTTTAAATTAAGAAGTTTGAGTTAAACATTAAAGAAGAATGATGATTTTTTAATTTGAGTCAAAAGTCATAATCAGCGAAAGTCCCCTAAAGGTTTGAATTTGATACATATTGACTCGTAAATTGGAAAGGCCGCCATTTTGGATCGGTCATTATACTTTTTTAAGTTTAAATCAAAAATTGTATTAAGTTACCTTAAGCAGTGCAAGTTTTTAAATTTAAGGCAAATTGGTTGTCAAATAAATAAGTCCGCCATTTACCATCCACCATTTTTATTTTTTGTAAAAAAAAATTAAAGTTATATTGTCAACGAAACCCTATACCAAATTTCAAGTCTCTAGCTCATCGGAAAGTATCTGAAATAGCTGTCGCAAAATTTGAAACAAAAATTGGCAGAAAAACAAATATACGGATTCAACTAAAATAAAGCCATTAAAACAAAGAGGGGGAAAAAGGGGGACGTAAATTATACTTTTTTAAATTGACTATAAGATATGGTTTTCAGCCAGTAAAGAAATATCGGTGTACTCGGCGGAACTTTTTTTATAACTAGCAAACTTAAAAATTTTAAAATTTTTTTGATCAAAAATACTATTTTATAAAACCCTGTATATACCAGGTCTAAAAATAACTGGTTTGTTAACAATAATTGCAAAATTAAGTAATTACCTGCCGCATCACTATCCATGTTGACACCCTCTCAATTTGATTTCTGACAGCAAATAACAAATGAAAGTTTTTCTGTCACATTTTTAGAAACACGTCATTTAACAAACAGCGCGTAGGCAAAGCCAACTTTGAGCTAATACTAATACAATTGGGTGGCCTTAAAAATTAAAATTCTTGTGTTGCCGCATCTATTGGCAACATTTTTAATATATGTGTGATTAGATTGAACCAAATTGATTTTAGTATTATTGTCGCGCCAATGTAGCCATTTGTCCTTATGTGCGCTGATTAGTAAAAAGCCATATGCTACGCGTTATGCAAGTTTGTGTGTGATGAGCTTTACGAAATTATGAATTGAACTATATTTTCTGCGCACAAACAGTATAAGAATTCTTAAACTTCATTGTCTTATTTGCCTATTTAAAAATGTTTTTAAAATAAATTAGATGGGCGGCTCCCCAATTAGAATTTGGATCAATCACCCTAGTAACACCGGACGTCCCAGGGACGTACTTTTTAGGCCCCATTAAGTCTCAACGTACATAAAAAGTACATTTTTAAAAAGTTAAAAATTAAATGTTTTTTAAGCATACTTTTTATGTCTCTTTAGGTCCACAATATTCCCGTACCTAAAAAGTACATTTTTAAAATGTCCCAAAAAGGAGCCTAAATGTACTTTTTTAATCGCTTAGGGCTCTAACTTTGGCGTACCTAAAATGTCCCGAAAATAGCGTTTTTAAAATGTCCCTAAAAGGCCGTTTTTAAAACGTTGCTGACATATTTTTAAAATGTCGCTGAAATGTTTTTAAAACATCCCTGAAACGTTTTTTAAACGTCCCCTGAAACGTGATTAAACTTTCCCTGAAACGTTTATTGGGAGTTCCCGGAAACGTTTTTTGGGCGTCCCCGGAAACGTTTTTCAAACGTCTCTTGAACGTTTTTTAAACGTCCCCTGAACGTTTTTTAAACGTCCCCTGAAATGTGATTAAACTTTCCCTAAAACGTTTTTTGGGCGTCCCCGAAAACGTTTTTTAAACGTCCCCTGAACTTTTTGTAAACGTTTCCTAAAACATTTTGTAGACGTCCTTGAAACGTTTTTTGTACGTCCTCGAAACGCTTTGGAACGTTTCCGAACGTTACTGATTATTAAACGTCCCCAAATTTTGCAGAAGGTATAAAAGATTAAATTTGACTAATGTCCAAAAAACGGTTTTAAAACGTTTTAGAAAAGTTCTGTTCATATGGGACGTTTTAAAAACGTAAAAAAGACCCACAGAAACGTTCCAGGGACCTCTATCGGACCCAGAGGGACCTAGAAGACGTTTTAAAAACGTTTTTAAAAGTCTAATTGTTTAAATTTTTTAGTTTTTTTCTCAATAAAAAAGTCTCCTTTGTCTTGTAAAAACTTCCAATTCTCTTCAATTTTAGGATGTTTGGAGAAACAAAAGCCGATTGGTTAGGGGTACACCAGGCAACTATCAAAAACTAAATAGTCATTTGTAAATGACATGAAATGACAAACAATTTGCTTTTTTATTTTATAATTATTATTGTGATTTGTTAACCTGCGATTTACCTTATTCTTATTGATGAATTTTATTACAATTTGTTTAAATAAAAGTTTGTTTTCTAAAAAAGGATTTTAATTTGGAAAATTATAATAATGCCGATTATCTCATTAAATACTCTGCCAATATATAGGTACCTAAGCTCACACTAGGTACTATAGTTATAGTGTTCGTGTGAGCTAATATAACTAAAATCTGAAATATATTTTATTCAACTCCAGGCTCAATTACCTTTCGTTTGATACCACACAAGCCATGTTTTAAGTTAAACTCTAATTTTTGAAATCTACCCCCACCCTTTTTTTTTAAACTAAAATGTATTTTGTTTAACTCCAGACTCAATTACCTTTCGTTTGATATCACACACGACATATTTTCACTTAAACTCTATTTTTTTAAATCTACCCCCACCCTTTTTTAACTAAAATTTATTTTTTCTAACTCCAGACTCAATTATCTTTCGTTTGATATCACACACGCCATATTTTCACATAAACTCTAATTTTTGAAATCTACCCCCACCCTTTTATTTGGCTTGTGATCGATGGATTTCATTCATTTTTAAATGGGACCATCCCGACCCGAGACCCAGCCTAGGTATCAAATTTGATTAAAATCGGGCAAGCGGTTTTTGAGTTATGCGCGTTGGTCGTTACAGACAGACATACATACAGACAGACAGACAGACAGACGGCGCAACAAAAAAGTTTCAAAATCATCTGAAACGCAAAGATATATAAAAATTTTTGAAATCGGAGCAATTTTTTTTTCTCGAAAAAACTAGGACCACCATAGCTCACACTACTATAGTATAGTAGTAGTGTGAGGTAAAATATCTTCTATGGGCAAAAATTTTAATATCAAAATCGAGCCTTATAGTCTAAAAGCCCAGTAGGAATTTGGGCTTGAATTTCAAACCAATTCTCATATATTTTAGTCGATTCGTCATAAGACCATGTCCTAAAAAATACTCTGCCAATCTATGGGCACCTAAGCTCACACTAGGTACTATAGTTATAGTGTACGTGTGAGCTAATATAACTAAAAACTGAAATATATTTTATTCAACTCCAGACTCAATTACCTTTCGTTTGATACCACACAAGCCATGTTTTGACTTAAACTCTAATTTTTAAAATCTACCCCCACCCTTTTTTTAAACTAAAATATATTTTGTTTAACTCCAGACTCATTTACCTTTCGTTTGATATCACACATGCCATATTTTCAGTTAAACTCTAATTTTTGACATCTACCCCCACCCTTTTTTTTTAAATAACTTAAAATTTATTTTGTTTCACTCCAGACTTAATTACCTTTCGTTCGATATCACACACGCCATATTTTCACAAAAACTCTCATTTTTGAAATCTACCCCCACCCTTTTATGTGGCTTGCGTTCGGTGGATTTTGTTCATTTTTAAATGGGACCACTACGGCCCAAGACCCAGCCTAGGTACCAAATTTCATTTAAATCGGACAAGCGGTTTTTGAGTTATGCGGGTTGGTCGTTACAGACAGACATACAGACAGACAGAGAGACAGACGGCGAGACAAAAAAGTTTCAAAATCATCTGAAACGCAAAGATATATAAAAATTTTCGAAATCGGAGCAACTTTTTTTTTCTCGAAAAAATTAGGATCACCATAGCTCACACTACTATAGTATAGTAGTAGTGTGAGCTAAAATGGAGGTACCGGCGAAAATCCTGCATAAACAACTCGCCATCTAATATCTATTTATGAATTGATGGCTTGACACTTTGACACGCAACACATTTATTATTGCGTTATCCACAGCCCTCTTAAATTATTATTATTATTATAATTTGAGAGGGCTGTGTGTTATCTTGTGTGCTTTTGTTAGTTTGTTCATAAGCGAATACAGAATGGCTAGTTTTTGCTGGCCAGAAAAAAGTCGTCAGACACCTGATTATAGTGCAATTTAATAACAAAAAATCTTAAAATGATATATAATTAGGGTACAAAAGTTAGTCTTTTAATTATAAACAGTGTCCTGTCTAAATTGCAATATTACTAAGATTGCTTTCCAAAAACTTTTTAAAAGTGAAGATTGCAACAGGTAAGTATTTAATAATTTCAGTATTTTTGCATTAAAAATATTCTAAACTCATAAGAATAAGGGTATCATAACAAAAACAAGTACGCGAAAATGGCATTCCGTAAAAAGAATTGAGATAAAATTAAAGCCAAGTTCTCCAATACAAACTTCAAAATGAAAGGTTCTTACTAGTTTGGAAATGTTTTTTTAAACTTTGCTATTACAGCTAAAATTCTTTATGTTTAATTTAGCACTGTGCCTAACAGTCATTTACAGCCATAATAGCCAAGTTTAGAAAAACATTTCCAAACTAGTAAGAACCTTTCATTTTGAAATTTGTATTGGAGAACTTGGCTTTCCTTTTATATCAATTCTTTTTATGCAATGCCATTTTCGCGTACTTGGCTTTTTTTTACATAAAATGTTTTTGTTATGATTTCACTTCTTTTTTAAAGGAATTAGATAATATTTAATTTTTAAAGTAGTAAAATATGCGGAATATTGTTCAAAACTTTTGCAATGCCTTACTTAAAATTTTGAGGTTTTTAATTTTTTCCCATAGTTTTATCATAGTTCCTATCAGCCTTCCAAAGCTCAGCTCTCTAGCGTTTCTGAAAGTGGACAATGTTACTTTTACATAACTTTACATTTTTCCTATAGTTTCATCATAGTTCCTATCAGTCTTCCAATGCTCAGCTTTCTAGCGTTTCTGGAAGTAGATAATGTTACTTTTACATAACTTTACATTTATAGGGGAGGAGTAAATAACAATTATGGGGTTTTTAAATTTTTTCCCATGGTTTTATCATAGTTTTTATCAGCCTTCCAAAGCTCAGCTCTCTAGCGTTTCTGGAAGTGGGCAATGTTACTTTTATATAAATTTACATTTATAGGAGAAAGAAGTAAATTAAAATGTTGGTGTTTTTAAACTTTTTCCTATAGTTTTATCATAGTGTCTTTCAGTCTTAAAAAGCGTTTCTGGAAGTAAAAACAAACTAACATGTCAAAAAAAATTTCATGTGTCAAAAATCTACCTCTTCTGACATGTCACCACCACGACGAGTTTATTCTTTTAAAAAATTGCCCCCCAGGCCTCACCTTGTATACGCCACTGCGTTTCTCCTAGAAATACTCTGCCAATATATGGGCCCCTAAGCTCACACTAGGTACTATAGTTATAGTGTACGTGTAAGCTAATATAACTAAAAACAAAAATATATTTTATTCAACTCCAGACTAAATTACCTTTTGTTTGATACCATACAAGCCATGTTTTGACTTAAACTCAAATTTTTGAAATCTACCCCCACCCTTAAAAAAACAAAAACTAAAATGTATTTTGTTAAACTCAATTACCTTTCGTTTGATATCACACAAGCCATATTTTCACTTAAACTCTAATTTTTAAAATATACCCCCACCCTTTTTTTTAAATAAATTAAAATGTATTTTGTTTAACTCCAGACTCAATTACCTTTCGTTTGATATCACACACGCCATATTTTCACTTAAACTCTAATTTTTGAAATCTACCCCCATCCTTTTATTTGGTTTGTGTTCGGTGGATTTTGTTCATTTTTAAATGGGACCATCTCGGCCCAAAACCCAGCCTAGGTACCAAATTTCATTAAAATCGGCCAAGCGGTTTTTGAGTTATGCGCGTTGGTCGTTACAGACAGGCATACAGACAGACAGACAGACAGACAGACAGACAGACATACAGACAGACAGACAGACAGACGGCGCAACAAAAAAGTTTTAAAATCATCTGAAACGCAAAGATATATAAAAAAATTTGAAATCGAAGCAACTTTTTTTTTCTCGAAAAAATTAGGATCACCATAGCTCACACTACTATAGTATAGTATATGTGTGAGCTAAAATAAAATTCACTAATTTGCAAGTGGTTTATAAAAAAAATTAAATAGGAAATTTGAAAAACATCTTTTTTCGTCGAAAGCAGTTCTCCAGCCATTGCTACGCGAGTTAGGAAGGTAAAAAATAATAAAAATTTTGAATATTAGATTCTATTTCTTCTGGCACACTCACAGCGGTGTAGCGTAGGGGGGGCGCGGGGGGTTTGTCGCCCCTCCCCGCCCGAGGGTACTGGCGCTCCATGGGCACCCATGCTTTATTAGTAGCAGGGGCGACAAAGGTAAATCGAGGGGAAGCAAATCGGCTGGTTAATAAAAAGAGAGTAAACTTAAGACTTAACCTTTGTTTTTTTTTTAGTCACAAATTTTTTTATGGGCGCCCTTTTCAGCTTTTGACCCCCTCGTCCCTCCAGTCCAGGCTGCTGGTAGGCAAAAATTAAATGTCACTTTGACAGGTCGGTTTTTAAAAAAACTGCGCTACAGCAATATTTCTTGGAATCTCCGACGGCCCAGCAATATTTTCCCAAAATTAGTTCTTTTGATTAAAAACAAAATTTTTAAAAAAATCTACCTTGAAAAGTGACAAATTTTTCTTCTAGTGTTCATATCCCTAAAATATAATATCCTTTTTTAGAAAAATTGTAGAGATTTTATTGTTTCAAATTATGTAGCAATCTACTTTTCTTTTTTATACTGGGTTTTTCCATCCATAGCTAGGATCAATTGCCCAGTGTTTTTGGCCAAATTTGTGCAGAGATATGCATTTTTTGGACGTTACAAAAACAACCATATGCCGAGGTGGGACTCGAACCCACAAGATACGCAGCGCGCTCAACCTACGCGCAGTCGGTCCAGTCATATAGCAAGCACTGCAGCCATATGCACGAACCAACGCGCTAAGCCGGTCGGCCACGTCTTTAGAACTATCTTGAGTAGTACTCTTTAATTTATCTTTATACTTTTCGCAGGATTCGATATGAAGTTTAAATTGACATCCGAACAGAAAAAACATTATGAAGATAATGGCTACATCGTTATAAAAAATAATGTCAGCCATGAAATATTGGATGAAATAACGTAAGTTGGAAAATTATTCTACTTAAAAAAAGACCAAAAAATGTTTTTCGTCTCATAAATTATCTCAAGAAATATGTTTGCATGAAGGCAAAATCGCATACTTGGTTTAAAGTGAAATTTATAGTCGAGCCTTGAGGCCGGCCCACGTACGTCAGTCTTAAAAAATGACTGGTACAAGCGTGCCGACATGTTGGATTTCAAATGAACCCAAACGTATGGCTTGGATAAATTCAGGCTGCTGATAATGGGTGATGCGCTCTCAGCGCCATCTCTTTTCTAAGCTTAAAAACACCCATTATCAGTTACCTTAGGATAAATACCTTTTAATTTGTTTAAAAAAATACCAAGTAAGCGGCTACGTCAACTCACGATAATGGCTTTGTCTTCTAAAAGTTCCAAAATCCATAGAATTTTCTTAAATTTAAATTATAAAAAAATTTAGCCCCAATTTCGACAACGTCAAAACATCTCATTGACAAATTGTCAACGTCATCTGAAAGCAGTTCCTGTGAAATTTTAATAAAAGCGTCTACTTTTTAATCCAAGCCGTACGTTTGGGTTCATTCGAATCCAATATGGCGGAACGCTAGTAGCAGTCATTTTCCATTAATGATTTTAATACGCTTTAGCAGTACTGATATATTTAAGACATACGTGGGCCTGCCTTTTACGAGGCGTCCTCGGAGATTTCTCAGCGTTTTCATTTTTATAAAGCTTTCCTTAGCTTTCCTCCAGAAAAGGTGAGCCAAGAAAGAGAATGAAATGGCAACATTGACAGTTATATCGATTTTGACATCTTTTAAAAATTCCAGCTGATTTGTCAAAGGTGTTTCAAATTTTTTTTTGTTTTTATAAAAGTTTATCTGTGTAAAACACTCTAAAACGAAAAAGTAAGATTGTGTAAATGTTTTACCAAAATTTAAATTTATTTTATTTAAATTAAATAAAAGGATATGATTTTAAAAATATAATATGCAGATTCTGAACAGTTTTAAGATAATAAAAGAGATTTTTAGGAATGAATTGACTTGGAAATATATTTGATAAAATTGATGGCTATTTGACAACTCTAATTAAAATATAACAAGTAGTAAAATAAAAATATAAAACACCTAGTGTATCAAAATGTAATATCCATTGTGCTTTATCCTGTTTTTTTAAATTCTTTTAAATGTATTGAAGACGCTGCAAAAAAAGAACACCTCCTTAAGGAGGCTTTGAGTCTGAGGACGTCTCAAGTAGGACTATAAAATACATTCGGGTCCTTAACGAGGCCTGGAGTGCCGAGGACTCCTCAAGGAGCGACTATAAATTCCACCCTTAGTAGGTTCCAACCTTGTAATATTTCTGCGCCCGCGCAATCTGTTCACTTTCAAGTATTTTCGCAGAGGAAAAAGTTGCGTCTTGGCAAAATAAATCTATTTACAAAATTTCAGCTCAGCATCACCAGAGAAAATATAAAATCCTATATGTTCTCTGCACGGCAAAAATTTTTTTCTTAGAAGTAGTAGGTTTAAGCGGGTGCTGGACCACTTTTGAGGAGGGAATGACCTTGAATGACCTTGACGGTCGTTGCCTTGTTTTATGTAGAGACGAATAGTTTGAGTAGTATATTTGACCTTAAAAAGTTGTGAAGGTCATTATGTTGACCTTGAATGACCTTGAAGATCGTTGCGTTTTTATATGTAGAGACGAATAGTCCAAGTAGTATTTTTGACCTTGAAAAAAATAATCCAAAATTATAGTAAAGATGTGTATTTTTTAACCTTCAGAATCTTTAACATTGCTTTATTTGCCCGCTTTTTAGATATATTATTTTCTGTAGACTTTACCCCCACTAAACTAACATCCAACAAGTATTTAAAGAAAAATAAATATCAGAAGAGTACTATTAAAGTTTCTTTACTTCAACGGCGAATTTCAAATTAGTAGAAAATGAATTCAAAGCAGCAAATTATTGATTTGGATGATTTCACCAGTCAAGACATCGACAATTTGTTAAAAGATATTGGGAATGAGTTTCAAGCCGAACAGCAGCCAGAGCCACAGCTAGAGCCACAGCTAGAACCACAGCCGCAGCTACAAATGGAGCTACAACGTGACGTACATAAAATCAAAAATGGAAGAGTTGGTAAAAGAAAGTACATTAAAAAAACGAAGACAAGCATTTTATCAACAGCTCCAACTCCGACAGCAATTCCAATAGCAATTCCCTCAACATCGAGGGATCAACTAGTCCAGCAAACCGTAGCCGCAAATGTCACAACAATAGAAAGCCAAACGATAGAGCAGGCTATCCAAATCCTACGGGTGAAAAGAAGCTGCGTGGAGCAGCTTAAACAAAGAGTGGATCTACTCAAAGCAGAGATTCAACGACTACAAAGAGAGACCGAAGGTGTGGAGGAAGAATTCCAAGCAAAATTAAATGACTACAATAAGCTAAAGGATCTTTTTTATGCTTTTCTTTAAATTTTTAACATTTTTTTTATTGTAACATATTTAGTTTTTATATAAAATTATTAGTTAGCCAATATATAACTTTATGAAACAAAAAAAACAATTTGAATATGTAAAATATTGTCGGGTATGATTTTATTTTAAATCGAACCCTTAAACGAGGGTACCGTAGTAGATCTCTTATGTGAATAAAATAAATCTGAAACAGTTTTAAAAACGTTACAAACTTTAATGAATACAAAATAAAACTCTGTTGCAATTTAAAAATTGTTACAAGACTTTTCTTATGACCTATAAAACGAACAAGACCCAAAATATTAAAATAAAAACTTTAACTTACCATAATAACAAACTGCAAAATATTATTTAAATATAAAAATCTTATGTTTCTTACTGACAATTACTTTTAGAGGTTTTAGTTAAGTTCAACAAAACTTAGAATGTAACTACCGACTTGTCTCCTCAAAGTTTGGGTTTTTATAAATGGTAGGTTGGACCTAAATAATCCATTATCCCCTCTTTGAAGAGTTTCGAGGAACCAAGTCAGTGGCGTTGCTGATAATCCTAAAATTTACTTTACATTCTAGCTAATGAGCTAAACAAGATAAGCTAAACAAAAACAGAGATAAAATACATTTTATAGACAACATTTTCTTATCTCACAGTATTTCCATGTCCAATCACTTTGAAGGGAAAACCCTCTCGCTACTTGCTGTATCCCCACGCTTAACCATTACAACTCCCACTCTAGGCTTTTCAATAGTTTTTCTCGCCATAACCATCTGCTGTGTAGTGGGCGGCAACCAAATGTTTTCTATTTTGGAGGGAGGCGGAACCACTTTCTTATCTCAACAGAACCATAATTGTGTTTGTCGCTTTTCCAAGATGGTTTCGTACAGTGGCACAGTCAGGGGTTATTTGCATTCCTGACATATGCCCCCCACCAATTTGTCGGCGACCTCGACGACCTGACGTTATATGGTCTCAGGGTTGTTTGGATTTGACTATAACCAAGCTTTGGAACCATTCATCTTTACTGTGGTACTGATATCAAATGCTGGGAGTTTTTAGGCTGCTTTCGTGTGTTGTGCACCATTAACATGTAACAAAAGTGAGGCATTAGTTCTGAACTTATACCGATGATTGTTTTCAAAGTATGAGAGATAATGTTGTTGTCTTTACAATATTTAAAAAAATGTATTTATGTTTAATTATAAAATTACTTAGTATAAAATTATCAAAATATTAAACCATTTACATTTGCAAAAAAAATACATTTTGTTTAAAATAAATATGTCCTGAATAGTACGAATACAAAATTAACTATAATAAAAGTATTCAAATATTCCTTTTCAAAATAATTAATTTGGGTCTTGCCAACAGAGTATTTAAAAACTAATTTTCCAAATATCACTTGTTGCTTATTTTCACAAAATTATAAGCAAAAAGTGATTTATATTTTCCAAGAAAAATATCTCTCTCATATTTTCAAAATATTTAATACACATATTTAACCAAATAAATATTTTATATGATGCGCGCACATTACCTAAGACTATTTAAGTAGGTAATTAGCAAAATCGTTTGCTATCGCTATATAGCTATTTTTTTTTGTATGTGAAAGAAAAAAAATCCGCCTTGTATTTTCACCTTGTAAGTGAAAGAAAAAAGTCCATCTTGTATGTTCACCTGGTATTTTCACCATGTATATTCATCATGTATCTTCACCTTGCAAGGACCAAAAAATTTTCTCCAAAGTTTTAAATAATCGTATCCCCGCCAAAATACAAACATGCATGCATAAAATCAAATCAATAAAATAACATCTCCTCAAATTTTCAAAATATTATAAAAATATAAGCTTTCTATTTTTAAGAGCAGCTGCAGCTATATTTTTACTTAAGATGTGCCCATTAGATATATTCTTATATCTTTGAATGCCTTTAAAGATTCAGGGACAAAAGTATAAAATTATCTTTTTATAAATAAATAATAAACCATAATTTCAAACGAAAGCTTTGTGGTCTTAATGTAATTCAATTCGCTGATTTTTAGCTTCTGACTTCTATAGACGTTAAGATAAGTACTTAACGCAATTTGTATACGTATATCAAACTGCAAATTTGGCGTTTTTAATTTAATTACTTTTAACAAATACAGAGTCTCTCATCAGGAAATATTACATGTTAAAAAAATGTTCTTTATTAAGAAAATAGGTATTGTAATACCTTTAGTAATTAAAAAAAAAATCTTAGTGTACATACTTTTTAATTTTCAACTAAAATTAACTTTTTGGTTAATAAAGCTGACAGTTGAGCTAAATAGCTTTAGGTTAATCTTTTGAGCTAATATTATGTATTAAAAAATCTGCACAGTTTTTTATGTGCTATTTGAATTTTTAATATAATGTCCTAATTTGACATTGGCACAATTAGTCCTGTTTTAAATGGGTGTCTTTGAAAATATGCTTAGCGCATTTCTCGAGAAATTAAAATAAAAAAAAAATTCTTTTTCTTTTTAGTAAAATTTATTTAAATGCCAAGAGATCTTTTGAGACAAAATTTATGCTAAATATTAAATTTTATATAAAACAGTTAAACTTTTTGTGCAAACTGATTAGTTGTTCGTTTTCTCAGCTACGAGTGAAGCTGAAGGGTCATTGCGTGCTTATTTAGTTGAGCTAACCAATTTGAACACTTTGCTCATACCACACAGTACAGTAGCACTAAAAAAAAAAAAATTTGTTTTTTTTTATTGCTAAGAGATATGCTCTATTGGGGCATGCGCAAAACGCACCCTTTTAAATCTTACTGTTTTTGTATATTTAGCTTTATGTTTTTCAGAAAATACCAAAAAACATTTTTTTTTAATTACTTATTTTTTTCACTCGCCCTGTATTTCGTTGTTCCTGTAAAAGTCCCAACTTGCACAGGTTACCCATTTGTTGAGTGTTCCGTGGTACTTGTGTGGGTTTTAAGTATGTTTTAGTCGCTATTCGTCCTTCCAGATGTTAAATTATATCGTCTGTTCTGCCAAAAAGTTGGCATCAAAGGTCGGTAACGTCGTGACGGTTATTGAAAAAAAAATAAATAAAACGTAAATCGTTCGGTTCAGTAATTATTAATGTCTGTTTAGTGCTTGCCAAGGGCATTATCTCCAAAATTGTGAAACGTGTCAACCTAAGAAAAAAAATTATATTAGTATCAGTATTTGTGCTAAAATAAATTTAAAAATATTTTAAAAAATTGTGAAAATAAGTGGAAAAAACATTATGTTGAAGCTCTACATTACACTTGAATCCTGTATGCACCATCCATCGAAAGAATTCATTTTTTCTTGGAGATACCGATGTAAGTCGTTTTTATGTTATTTTTTGTAGGAAAAAATATTAAAATAATGTTTTATGGATAATAAGTTATAACTTATTTCAAGTTTTTTTTTTTTTAAATTTTTTCCAGCGCTGAGCAATAGTTATGAAAACAACTAAATTTACAACATGTTTTTACCTTCCTTTCTTGTTGCGACTTTAACTGACTTAAAAAATTGACGTTCAAAGCACTTAACATTTTTATAAGTCTGAAATTTTAAATTCCGACTGACTGATTTAATCTTTTTTTAAAAATAAAATAAAATTTCTAACTTGGTCTTCTGCCTATTTTATAAATTTGCCCTGTATAAATATTTTGCCGATATTTTCTATCCTTGTCACTAAAAACCGTGACTTTCTATTTATGTCCAGATTTTAAAACAAGAAAAACATTCTGTGATTTTCCACGAAATCGCTTTTTATACCTAAAAAGTTTAGTACATTAACAGAAAAAATTGTTTAAAAGATATAGCGATATTGCTATTCTATTTTTATATAAGTTTTTTCCAAAACTTTTTTTCGTGCGCCAATTAAAAACAAAGTTCTACTAATTGAGTTTAAGGTTATGTTATTTACCAATTTTTCACAAATCCATCCTTCATTTCTTTTTTAAGATTTATTTTCAATAACTCTAAAACAACTATTTTTAAAAATACAATTTTATATGAGCTTTTTAAGAAATGTATTGCCTGTGGCGCTGCAGTTCCTTATGAACTTTAGTTCAACCTTTTATGTTTTGAAAAAAATCATTGAAGGAAACCAAAAATGTTTTAAAAATGCGTGTTTTGGAAAAACATTGCTTTTGGGACATAACTATTCACTTTATTTCACTCCATCTGTGTAATTTATTTCACGAAAGCATAATTAAATACGGCAAAACTTCTTATTTTGGCACTAGATAATTATTAGAACACGAAAGTCTAATTTATTCAAGTGGCTATCGAGAGCCTTTCCAATGCGACCTCAAGCGGTCTTTTGTGGCTAACAAAAACATAATATGAAATCTTAACTTGTACTTGGTTTTTTATAAACTGACAAATCTTATTTTTTCCTTTTCATTCCAACACCAATTCTGTTGTTTAAAATATAATTTTTTCATATTTTCGAAATATTGTCTTACTGAATTTCAAAGTTAGAAGTGGGTGTTTTGCATAAGAAATATTTACAAAAAATCGCACTCAATAAATAAAAAGTATAAATTTAAGTGTTTCTGTACCAATTTTTTTTTAAATGTGCTTACATGCGCTTCTAAATATTAAAAAATAAATAAAAAATTTACTTTTTAAAATTTTTACAAAGAGTAATTCAATTTTGGTGTTTTAGAGTTCTTGGATTTTCGAAATTTAAGTAAGAGATGCGTGCTTATTTTTCAACATGATAACAATAAGGCACGTCTTAAAATATAAAAAAATACTAAAAATAAAAAAATTTATCAATGTATTCTAATCGAAAATTTTACCTTAGATAATTATTTTAAAAATAGTAACCTTAATTTACAGAAAAAATAAACAAAATTGAACATTTAAAAAATTTTTGAAGTTAGTGTGTGCTTGATACCTTTATAAATATATACTACAAATATATATAAAAAAAGTTTATAAAGCAAAAAATGTAAACAAAATTTAATAACTAATGTGCTATTAAACTTTGTTGAACTCAAGCGATTTATTAAATTCAAAACATCATCTGGGTCCGTCGAAGGTTCTTTTCGCAAAATATAATAACTCGTGAGTATATCATTATGCAAACCACTTTCAAAATATTCCAAAAAATTAGAAAAAGTCATAGATTCGTCATATTCGACACAAATATTTGTTAATAATTAATATTCTCTTTTTGCTTTGTATTTAATAAACAAATTTTTAATTCACTTTTGTAAAAAACTGAGCCAAATTTTTCTAAAAAATCGCATATCTGGCGTATTTTTCCATTTTTTATTTTGATTTTCTACTTTTTCTTTATATTTTTGAAACCAAGTAAAAGCCACGTATACTAAATAAGTGCCAAATAGATTTAAATAGATAGAATTTTTCTTTTTCTGTCCAAAAACTTTGGACCTGCACATCTTTCAAAATGCTCCAAAAAAAAATCACGAGCATTAATCTCTGAGGAGGAATCACATAAATTTGGGGATACAAACTTTGGCTTTGCCGGGGTCCCGGTCTCATTTTTAATATCTCAAATTGTAATATTGGCCATTTCTATTTATTACAAAGAAATAACGCGCGTATTGAAATTACCCCTATCAAAATAACCTCTAGAATTTCTAAAAAATAAAAAAAAAGTAGAATTCGGACCAGGGGGTAGCACAACTTTGGGCCCTCCAAGTTTTGAAGAAGTTCAGTTTTACCTGGTCGGAATTCGGTACAGGGTTTGCTTGTCTTATAGTCTTAACATTGATTTAAAAATAAATTTTATTTAAAAAAAATCAAATTGATGAATAATAAATAATTAAAAATAAATTGATAAATAAAAAATTATTAGCAAAAAATTATAAATTTTTAAAGCAAAAATAATTTTAAAAAAAATAATAATTTTACAAAATTATTTGCAAAATCTTATTCACACAAGCCTCAAGCCTCCACCAACTTGTCGGGTATGATTTTATTTTAAATCGAACCCTTAAACGAGGGTACCGTAGTAGATCTCTTATGTGAATAAAATAAATCTGAAACAGTTTTAAAAACGTTACAAACTTTAATGAATACAAAATAAAACTCTGTTGCAATTTACAAATTGTTACAAGACTTTTCTTATGACCTATAAAACGAACAAGACCCAAAATATTAAAATAAAAACTTTAACTTACCATAATAACAAACTGCAAAATATTATTTAAATATAAAAATCTTATGTTTCTTTACTGACAATTACTTTTAGAGGTTTTAGTTAAGTTCAACAAAACTTAGAATGTAACTACCGACTTGTCTCCTCAAAGTTTGGGTTTTTATAAATGGTAGGTTGGACCTAAATAATCCATTATCCCCTCTTTGAAGAGTTTCGAGGAACCAAGTCAGTGGCGTTGCTGATAATCCTAAAATTTACTTTACATTCTAGCTAATGAGCTAAACAAGATAAGCTAAACAAAAACAGAGATAAAATACATTTTATAGACAACATTTTCTTATCTCACAGTATTTCCATGTCCAATCACTTTGAAGGGAAAACCCTCTCGCTACTTGCTGTATCCCCACGCTTAACCATTACAACTCCCACTCTAGGCTTTTCAATAGTTTTTCTCGCCATAACCATCTGCTGTGTAGTGGGCGGCAACCAAATGTTTTCTATTTTGGAGGGAGGCGGAACCACTTTCTTATCTCAACAGAACCATAATTGTGTTTGTCGCTTTTCCAAGATGGTTTCGTACAGTGGCACAGTCAGGGGTTATTTGCATTCCTGACAATATAATAAATCTATATTAAGAAAAAAAACATTATGGTAATTTAATAACAAACAAAAAAATTTGTATAATTTTTTAATTTTGGTTACTATTTTATAGTTGAACTTTATAGAATAAACTTTAATATAGAAAAGAATATTATGCTAATGCAAAAAACAAAGTATTAAAAATAATTTTTAAACTTTAGTTTGTTTATAAAAGAGTAAAATTTCATAGTGTAGAATAAACCAATTTGTAGAAAAGATCTAATTTAAAAAAAATACAAACTTTTAGAAAGAATTTTTAAACTTTGGTTTGTTTATAAGAGAGCAAGATTGCATGGAATAGCATATAAAAATGAAACTTAAAAACGTTTTTTTTTACCATTTTTAACTTTAGTTTGTGCATAAATGAACAAAATTTGCGTTACTATAATTTAAAAATTGAATATTGATGTGATTCAAAAGATAGAATTTTTACAAATGGTTTCATTTTAAAATTGTTAGATGAAAATTTTTAATTGTTTGGTTTAGTGCCACAGTGCCCCAAACCTCGCACTGAGCTGTGTGTACCAGCCATTTTTATTGTACACCCCAATTAAACTAAACCAGACTACCAACGTTGAGCCTCCTCAAAAGGAGAGTCATCTCTTTCGCTTCCTACATCAGACATCTCCTCAGAAGGAGGAGAGTCAACTCTCGCTACTTCCCACACACCATAATTGGTATCAGAATCATCATCATCACTCTCCACCACCTCATAATCATCACTGTCTGAGATGTAGACAGGTGATTCGGGTGAATATGGAGGATTGCTCTGCCTCTCCATAATTCTTTGATATTGCTCACTACAGACATCGCATCGTCCATTAATTGTAAAAACCTCTACCGGTTTCCAGACATTGCAGAAATTGCACTGCACATGCCCATTTTTCAAAAACGGACGAACGATGAGGGTAGGGCGAGCGGTGGATGACATTATAGGAAGACAAATCGAGCAAGAATGAGTGTTTACCAAATGAGGAGTAAAATATATATACCCATTACACGGTTATATCAAGGTCAGTGTGAATCGTTGACAATTTTTTCCAAGGTTAAATATGTAATTGCTCATCAATCTTGTTCAAGGTTAAATGAAGGTCAGTGTATAATTTTTTCCAAGGTTAAAGATGTAATTGCTCATCAATCTTGTTCAAGGTTAAATGAAGGTCAATGTCACCTTGAGAATATTTTGCAAAACCAAACATAAATTAAAAAATAATACATTTGGCTGTAAATTTTGTTCAAGGTCAAACTATTTAGATTTTGCTGTGAATTATGATAAAAAAAAATATATTTGAGAGTTATCAGATACAGCTGAAGAAAATGAGGTGGAGTGGGGTGTCTGTTATAAAACCCACAACGGGCATAAAAAAAGCATAGTGGTTAAAACAGAGGTGTTGATGAAAACACCTAATAAATAAATAATTTAAGGTGTAACAAGTAAAGTGACCATGTTGAAGTGTTCAAAATGTGACAAAAGTTTTACTCGAAAAGATAATATGGTTAGACATAATAAAACAGCTTGCAAATATAAACATAATGATGATAATATCAATGAGCAACCATTAAAGAAAAGAAAAATAGCTAGTTTAAAAGTTGATAAAGATAGTGATAAACAATTGGAAATGTGTAGAGAATGCAAGATTTTCATACCCAAAGATAAATTTTTTGCTCATTGTAGAACACTTCAACATAAAAATAACTCATGTGCACCATACTCCAATGGTGTATGTGTGGTAAGAAGTGGTCTTAAATGCAGAATAGCAAGTTATAGAATTGCTTCAGAAACTCAGCAAAAAGACTACAGAAGGTTTTTTTATGAGATAAAACCCAAATGTCTAACATTAGTAAAAGAAAATATAGCAAAACACACCTCAATAAAAATTAATATGGAATTATTTGCAACGTTTCTTCACCAATCAAAAGAAACCCTAGCTGATAAATCATTTAACACAAATAATAAAATAGTGTGTGATGCCTCTGATTTGGATAATATTTATGAGTTTTTTATGGATAAAATAATTTCCCAAGCGAGCGAGTTTATGGAGCGAGATTCTGGTAAGATTACTCATTAGTAAAATAAATAATTTTTGTTTAATAATAATCCGTAACACATTTTTTAAATATGGTTGTTTAATTAATAATGTTTTAATTTATTTACAGGTTGGACTTTACAACATATATTACACTTGGAAATCAACATCAACAAGTTTCGCCCTATTGGGGGCAATTCATACTTCAAGTTACCCAAATTCATTGAATCTAAACATGCTGTAGTGAATATAAAAAATCAGGATAATGCATGTTTTGCATGGGCTGTTACATCAGCTTTATACCCAGTTTCACTTCATGTAGACAGAGTTTCTTCCTACCCCCATTATTCTACAGTTTTAAATCTTGCAGGTATGGAAATGCCGGTTAAATTGACTGATATATCTAGGTTTGAACAAAACAATAATATTTCAATTAATGTTTATACATTGGAAACCAGATTTGCAAATAAAAAAATTCAATATGAAGTTGTTGGTCCACTTCGCTATTCCAAGAGAAAACTTGACACTCACATAAACTTATTAATCATAAGTGAAGATTGTAAAATTAAAGAAGAAACTCATGAATGTAATAGCGATTGTAGTAGAACACATTATTGTTGGATAAAAAATCTTTCAGCTTTGGTTTCCAATCAAATATCAATGTCGAAACGTAGACTTTATTTTTGCGATGGTTGTTTAGTACACTTTATAACAGCAGAAAAACTAATATTTCATCAAAAATATGACTGTGGGCAAGTTTACGCGATAACCCCATCTACAGATTTAAAAACTGATAGATTTGGAAAAACAACACAAGAAAACATGTTAAAGTTCGAAAGTTATGAAAAACAGCTAACAGTTCCCTTTGTAGTGTATGCTGACTTTGAATCAATTTTACAACCAATGGCAGGTTGTGAACCAGATCCATTAAATTCTTTCACAGTCAAAAATATCATACATAAACCATATTCATTTGCATACCTAATTAAATGTTCATTCAATGATGATTTAACAAAATTTAAATTATTCCGTGGTTCAAGCGCAGCAGAAGAATTTGTAGCATGTATTGAACGTGATCTTAGAGAGCTTCACAATAATTATTTAAGAGATATAGTCCCAATGACACCACTAACACCTGAAGAAAGAAACATAGTGGAAACATGTGACAAATGTGGAATATGTGGTAAACCTTTTAACTTATTTGATAAAAAAGTAACCGATCATTGTCACATAACGGGAAAAAAAGATTTTTAGCTGCACATTCAACTTGTAACTTACAACATCAATTACCAAATTTCATTCCAATAATTTTTCACAATCTAAGTGGTTATGATTGTCACATGTTTATTAAGGAATTGTGTCATCATGGCGATAAAATAGATGTTATTGCAGAAAACAAGGAAAAATATATTTCATTTACAAAATCCATATATGTACATGATTACATGAATTCTGAAGGAAAAATCATAAAAAAAATCTACGTCTAAGATTTATAGATAGCTACAAATTTTTAGCTGCATCCCTGGATGAGTTAAGTAAAGGTTAAGATTCAGACTCCTTTTTAGAAACACACAAACATTTTACATCTGAAGAAGAATTTAGTTTAATGAGACAAAAAGGTGTGTTTCCATATGGATTTATCTCTGACTTAGACAAATTAGACGTTACTAATTTACCCACTAAAAACCAATTCTTCGATGATCTAAATGATCAGCATATTACAGATTTAGAATATGATAGAGGGAAAAAAGTATGGAGTCTATTTAATTGTAAAACTTTAGGAGACTATTCGGATTTATATTTGAAAACTGATGTTTTAATTTTAACTGATGTTTTTGAAGCATTTCGAAGAAATTCTTTAAAGACTTATAACCTAGATCCAGCTCAATATTACACGTTGCCATCATTATCATTTGATTGTATGCTTAGAATGACAGAAGTAGAATTAGAGCTATTGACTGAAATTGACATGATTCATTTCATTAAAAAAGGGATTCGAGGGGGTGTTAGTCAATGTGTTGATAGAATGCATATAGCAAATAATAAGTACCTTCCAAATTATGATCCAAGTATAAAGTCATCCTTTATAATGTATTTGGATGCAACAAATTTATATGGGCATAGTATGTCACAACCACTACCCACAAAAGGTTTTAAATGGCTCTCACAAGAAGAAATGATAAATTTAAATATTCATAATGTACCAGATGACAGTCCCATAGGATACATTCTTGAAGTAGATGTGTATTATCCAAATGAGTTGCATGAAGCTCATGCTGATTTTCCATTTTTGGTGGAAAATATAATCCCTCCAGATTCATCATCCAAATTCCCCAAACTCATTCCAAATTTGCATGATAAAATAAGGTATATTGTACACTATAAAACTTTAAATCAGGCAGTAAGAAATGGGTTAATAGTCATTCAAACTCATAGAATGTTAAAATTTGAACAATCACCCTGGTTAAAAAAGTATATCGATACTAACACAAAGCTTCGAAACTCTGCTGATACAAAATTTAAAAAAGATTTATACAAGCTTTTTACTAATGCAGTATTCGGAAAAACTATGGAAAATGTTGAGAATCATAAAGATATAAAATTAGTTACAAGTTGGGAGAGTATTCGTAGAAGGGCCGGTGCTCGTGCTCTAATCAGTAGACCCAATTTTAACAATTGCTCGATATTTACCGAAGAATTAATTGCTGTTCATATGAGTAAACTCAAAATTGTATACAATAAACCAATATATTTGGGTTTTTGTATTCTGGATTTGTCTAAAACAGTTTTGTATGACTTTTTTTATAATACTATAAAAAAAGAGTTTCACAATAGTGCAAGTTTAATGTATACAGATACAGATTCTCTAGTACTTAAAATTTACACTGATGATTTCTATAAATTTATGATTGAAAACCCTGAGAAATTCGATACATCTAATTATAAGAAAGTAAATAGGTTTAATATAAGTAAAAACGAATCTGTTTTGGGTAGAATGAAGGATGAATTTCCTGAAGATCCAATTCTAAGTTTCTATGGAACAGGAGCTAAAGCCTACTATATAAACTCAGTCTCAACGGAGGTAAAAAAAGCAAAGGGGGTTAAAAAAAGTGTAATCGATAAGCATTTATCCATTAATGATTATAAAAAAGTTGTTGAAAAAGGTGGTTACTTATTTCGAAAAATGAAATCATTTAAAAGTGATCTACACAATATATACACAGAAACCAGAAACAAAATTGCATTATCTTACCATGATAAAAGGTTTGTTATACCTAACACAAGTCATACACTACCCTGGGGGCATCCACATATCAAGTCATATGAAAAATGAAATATTAGTTATGTTTTAATAAGCGTATGGCTTAATTTTAAGTTTTCGAAAATATATAAAAATAAAAAGTATTCTAAAATACAAAAATGTTTTTTTTTTTCATTTTTCTACAACCTTTTTGTGAGTGAGAAATGGCATTTTTGGCAGAACATGAAAATATTTACAGAAAGTGAAATGATGACAGATGTATATAGCCAAATCCTATGAATTCACCCTCAAATTATACAGTCGATGATGGAGCAGTTATTATTGATTGATTTCCAACTGATGAATAGTTGAATTATTAGGATTTAAAAAAATTATCAATAATTTAGTGCATCAAGTTGATGATAGGTGGCGCTATTTCGGAATATATTTAAATAATTGAAAAAATTATGATAGATGGCGCTTTTCAAAATTAAGGGCACCATAATTCTAAAACAGTTTAAGGAAACTAATATTCTATAATTGTTTGCTTAGTGACCTTATTAAATTTAAAACTGAAAATCTCAACACCAGGGGTGTTTGTAAATCTTATCAATAGGTGGCGCTGATGTTGATAGGGTGAGATAAATGGTAGAGGGGGTAAATGGTAGTGGGGGTAAAATTGCTTACTTAGATGCATGATGTGGCGGTAAGCGTTCTTTCTCGTTCTTCTCTTAGTCGAAGCAACAACTCCTCCTTTTTTTCAAAAAGTTTAAGTAATTTTTTTCGAAAATGGCCTCATAGTAGTTCAAGTGAAAGTTATGTGAAGATCGAGAATGTGGTTATGATTGCGGATGCATTACCTGATTTGTCCGCGGAATCGCTCGCGAACTTTAATTTGTCCGCGGACGCACTCGCGAACTTTAATTTGTCCGCGGATGCGGTCGCGAGCGGGGATATGGTCGCGGACTTTAACGCGTTCGCGAACTGTAACGTGTCCGCGGATGCGGAAATGGCGGCAAATGTGAATGTGGTGGCAGGTGCAAGTGAGGTTGCGGATAACGATTTGGCGCCCATGCGTGAGTACATGATTGACTTTACTCAAAAACTAAGTGACGGTGAAATGCAACAGTTTTTGGAATCACCAAGCATCGCTGCTTGGTCACCCGGAGCTGCAGATAAATTCCTTAATAATTTGCAGCCGGTTGCGAGTGACCCAGGGGGGGTCCAATAGGTTTTTTTTTTAAGTATCAATTAAAATTGAGACTTGTAATTTTTTTCATGTCTTAAAATAGACGTTTTTTCTTAATATCTTGTAAAGTAGCGTCTTAATTGAAAATTTTTAAGAGATAAAAATTGTGAAAAAATAGGTTAGCTTTCGATCTGTTAAAATTTTATTGTGATATTAATATTATTTTAACAGTTATGATCAATTTAATTAAAATAGTAACAATTTTAATTGGGCTATTATGTCATTATCTCCTAAAATTAAAGTCCAGCAAAAATTTTTATATGATAAGAAATGTCAACGCATTCTTGATTAATCGATTGAAATAATTATTTTTTGTAACAGCCTTATTAGTTTAGAAGCTAGACCCATTTGTAACTGAATAGACATCTACCCCACTTGACAAAATGTGTTTTTATTTGTTTTATTATGTAAATATCTCCAAAAATTAAACTTTTCCAAAAAATTTTATATGATAAAATTTGTTTGGATATGGTTGTTGAATCGATGGAATGAATTATTTTTGTAATAGCTTTATTAGTTTGGAGACTACACTTATTTTAATTGAATAATTTACCATCTATTCTCCAAGTAAATATGTGTCTTATCAATTTTATTATGTGAATAGGTGTGCAATTGAGTATTCAAATTTGTTATAGCTTAATCATAAGTATAAAAATATAAAAACAAATAGTATTCTATAAAATGTGTTTTATTTAAACTTTATTTAAGAAAAATATATTTATATCTAAATCATTTTAAAATACAAAATTCAAAACATTTATTTTCATTTAAATCATTAAAATACATTCAAAAATATTATAAATAAAATTACATTGAAATTAACCCCTTGTTACAGTACCATTTAGAATATTATAGGAAATTAGGGAATCATGAATAAGTAAAGCATACACTTTTACATCATTTGGAAATTTAGATTTTCTGGTGTTAAATTCCAATTTAATATCCACTGTTGATGAGGTTATTGAATCCTGTTGATGCGAAGCATCAATAACAATGAATGGGTTTTGAATAAAACTATTTAAATCAAGCATTGGTTCATTACATGTTTTTCCATAGTAACTGCTTTGAAAATTTTGATATGCATAGTAGGCAGGACCGCATAATCTTTTTGAAAAATCGAGACTCCACCTCTCATAGGGGAAAACTATTGAATTAATATATAATCTAATATCAGCCAAATCAGCAGAGATAAATTATGTGGCATCTTTGTCTCTGGCATTGCAATTTTCAGTTTTTTGAAATCCAATAATAATGTATCGTGGTTTTTCCAAATTCGTACTACTTCTTACTGCCCACGTATCAGAAGCTGTGCTCCGAAGAGGCAATTCATATAGGTCCCACATGCGATAGACAGCTTTGATATTAACATTATTACCACCCTTATTAATTTTAGATAGAATGTTAATCCTTTGACGATCCTCTGGAATTATGTGCCGGATTTTCCATTCGATTTTATCTATGGAGATTTCCGCATCAACTTCACCAATATAACAATTATTGAAGGTGTGAGCTATTACGAGAATCAGTTCTTGTTTTTGATTAAAAATGCCCCTTCTATAGTCCTCTGCAAATCCCATCAAGTATTTTAATGGGAGTCTTCCACTAAATACATGACTTGTTTTGTCCAATATGCATTGATTGGCTTCTGTTAAACCCCAACCGTATGTTGAAAGAAGCTTTTCTTGACTACTTCCAAATGAAACAATGGTTTTTAGTGCTGAAGTAATTCCTGATTTTCGAACAACGCAAATTTGTTCACCACCCATTTCATACCGAATTTCTTCGAATAAAAAAGCAAGAGCATTATTTGATAAGTAGCATCTTTTAGATGCATCACTTGGTGTAAACTTTCCTTCTATATAAATATAACTTTCGGAAACATCCAAAATTAGATCTTGAACTTGAATTGGGATACGAATTTCATCTGAGTTTTTAAAAGATGGTGTTCCATAGGGTTTATAACTATGCTCTTCCAGACTTATAATTGAATTCTCAAAAATTGGTTCATTAAATGCTTCTAACTTTTCACTAGTTGAAATCATTTTAAACAGTTTTTTTAAATGTAAACCAAGTGATTTCAAAAACACTTTTTCTTCTGTGGACAATTTAGATCTTTCTCTTGACAAGTCTTTAACATGAATGGTTTTTCTACTGCTTCTGCATCGGTTTTTATTTGGAATATAAGTCTTAACATCTTTTTTTTGCGACACTGGATAGCTGTGATGATCAAAACAATAACCCATTTTCGTTATAACCTTTTAAGCTCTAATTTAACAATTATTTTTTCTCCTTCAAAATTAATGAGCTTTCCTCTATCATCCACGATCCTTAGTGTAATGTTGTCGATAAACTGACGACCCTCTGGTTGAATTGGCATATAAATGATATTTGTTGGTTCTTTAGTTAGCTTATACCCAGGTTCCACATCAATGTCAAATTCATAAATAGAGTGCACCTGTTCTGAATTTAAATATGCACCGGTTGTTATATTGCAATCTACTCTTATAATGCGAACTTTTGTAATATCAACTATTGTTGAAGATTCATGAATCTCATTGGGCTTTAGTCGCTCTTCATTTGCAAATCCCAACAACTGTCCAATTGAGTTGTAGTGCTTAAAGTGAAGTACATACTTTGACTTAATTTCGCATTTTAAAGTGCTATTGTTTGCACGTAAGCTAAAAATATTTTCATCTAGATCTTTTGCACCTTTTTGAAGAGCTTTAAGCATTGCATCATGTATTTGGGTTATTTCGTATGCACCAGGAGGTATTTTTAACATTACTGGCCCTCCCCAGTTTGGCTTACTAAATCCAAACCAATTGTTAGTTTCATCTATGTTAAAAATTGAATTATATGAATAAAATCCTATAAGACCCAGTCCATATTTTTCTCTGTTGTTTGTCTCTATAGGAGGATAGAAGTTGGCACTTAAAATACTTGAATAACCACTTAATGTAAAAGTATAAGACATTTTTTTTACTGTGTCTTACAACAACTGGATATAATGTCACAATCTACAATTTCCTCAGATTTAGACACTTTTGAACCGTTTGCATTACATATACAACAAAATATTTTTTTTGGTGGTGGACCATCAATTTGATCGTTAGAGTTGTTTGTAGAGTAATGGTCGTAGCAATACTGATATTTTAAAATATCAATGTCTTCTTTAACTTCTTCTGGCAACTTCTCCCACACCAAAGCTATTTCGTTTGGTGCACATGCTATCATTACTTCTTTAGGTAAACCACATAGTTCGTCACTCGTCATCGGTAGCAAACTTTTTGCATTGCTAAATGCTTTTAGTGATTTATACATTTTTTTAGTTTTGCATACTCACTTTCGGAATTATTTCGATTCATTTTATAAAATTACTACTAAAATAAGTTATTTTTTAAGAGAAACTGTAGACACAGCTGACCACAATATACTGTATTAAATTTTTGTTGGTTTTTATATGTATACCAAATTTCTGTGGCATAATTACATCCTTTATACATGTATTCTATGAATTCCAAAGGTGGGGGTAAGTTTCCAAAACTATCATAATAAATTACTTTTCTAGCTTTCTTTCTGTAGGCAACCCAATGTGTTCCTGGTCCATTTACACTGTCTAAGTTTATGATGGCCGATTCAGTTTTGCGAGGTCCACTTTTAGGAAGACTATCTCTCATAAATACACCAACGAAATTTGCAATTTGATATTGTTTTGCATATCTTTCCAAATCAATATTTGATAATGTCCTTGCTGGTAAGGGCTTTACTAGTTTTTTGGATTTGTTAAATAAAGTCCTAACCCAGTTCGATACGGTTTTAAGTATAAACCTCCCCCTTTTTTACTTTCTACAAGCATTTGAGAGTTTTTAACACCAGCAACACTATTTTTAAGATGATTAACGGTTTTTATTGCTTTAACTATACCAGCAGCGCCACCCGCTAATGATCCTAGGGCGGATAACCCCGCAAAAATTGGTATAAGAGGTAAAATACCCCCCATTTTAGGAATGGGAATTACTCTTGGGGTTTTAATCTTCTTTTTTCCACCAGAAGCTTTTAAATGCTTACGCGCTGCGATCAAAGCAATTTTTGAAATTTTTGAAATATCTTGAAATTTCCCCTTATTTTGATTCAAGATCGATTTAATTTTTGTTTGAACGTTTCGACATATCGCAGACCCAAAAGCCACCTTTCGAGTTTTCGATTTTATCTTTTTTAACCCCATTCCAATTCTTCGCTTAACTTTCATTGAATTTGTAACAAAGTAAGCAGCAGCCTTCTCTTTTATTCCAGCGTCTATTGATTTAACAACTTGCCACGCACTTTCTTCTAGTTCGCGATCAGATTTGTGTCTTTTTTCTAAATTATCCAAATTAATAGAGTAACTAATATCGTGTTTTTTGCAGGCTCTATCTAGTGCATTTATTCCAGGATCACCTCTCGCTAATCTTGTCTTTAGTTTAGTTCCAGGACCACAATATTGATAACCCGGGATGTGTAATTCTACAGGAAGTTTATTTAAAAGTGAATTAAATACGCCTCGCCCCTTTTTTACTGAACTTTTTCTGTTGATAGATGACATCGAACTGATTTTGATATAAATACAAGTCGGCTTAAATACTAAAAGATAGTTCATATAAAAATGCGCATAGTGCAGCAACAAGACAGAATCTCAATTATAAATTGGGATGAAAAGACGGGTTGTGGTATTACATATCAACGTCATGGATCTTTACTACCCAATTCCATTCGTGGATTAATAATTGGGCCATCAAATTGTGGTAAAACCAATGTGCTTATCACTCTTATTACACACCCACTAGGATTAAAATTTGAAAATGTGTATATATACTCCAAATCATTGTTTCAATCAAAATATGAATTTTTAAAGCAAATTTTATCGCCAATTGAGGGGCTTGGATACTACACATTTAATGATACATCCTGCGTTATACCACCATCTGAGGCAAAACCAAATTCGATATTTATTTTCGATGATGTAATTTGCGATGGTAAGAGTGTAATAAAATCATACTACAGTATGGGGAGGCATAAAAATATAGATTGTTTTTACCTAGCACAGACTTACTCTAGAGTACCAAAACAGCTAGTTCGAGATAATTCAAATTTCATAATAGTATTTAAACAAGATGAAATGAATCTGCGACATATTTTTTCAGATCACGTTTCTCCAGACTTTACTTTTACTAAGTTTCAAGAAATCTGTGGAAAATGTTGGGACGATAAATATGGTTTTCTAGTTATTGTTAAAGATGCAGATTTAAACAATGGCAGATATAGAAAAGGATTTGATAGTTACATATATGTTTAATAAATGTGTAGCAACAACTTTAGTTGCTTTTAGAACGAACAACTGCAAACATCTTATTTGTAAAAAAATGTCAAATTCGATCGATCGATCGATCGATTTAAAACGTGATCTTGTTGCTATGACTGATGCAGTAAGAACAAAATTTAAATTTTTAAAAAATGAAGAGTCGCAAAATCAAACAAATCTTGAGAAATTTTATGAACCCATCTCAAAACCATTATCAAAAATTTCAGAAAATTTTAAAAATGCAGCAATTGTAAAAAGGACAAGTAGTAATATAGCAACACCTTTGATAGCTGTGGAAGCAAAAAAAGCAAAGAGAGTTGCAGCCAATGTTATGGTTGATGATTCGGAAGATGGTGATGGTGGAAATAAATCTCATCATGGATCTTACCTCTCAGCTTCACCACCCTTGCCGGATACACCAATATCCTCATACTCTAATCAAAGTCAAAAATCATTTAATGCAGATGCAAGTTCTCATTTATCACCTAAAAAGAGTGTCAACAATGAAGCTATGGATGAATCACTGAGACAAGATATTGGGGAAGATTTAAATTCTATATCTACAATCTATATGGAGGGGCTTAAATCAAACCCATCTATCTATGACACCATATATGGTGTTAGGTACAATTCCAACAATGATAATTTTCAGATAGGTAATGCTACAATAAAATTGCCAGATAAACTAATAACTCTTTGGCGTAAAAAAAATATGATTGGGGCATTTTCTGCTCATCGTGATTTATACGATTTGTTATTTTTTAAAAAACCAAGTGTGTCAAACATTGGCGACATTAGCCCAAAAGCACTCAGCGATTATAAGCAAATACTTAATTTGTCAAATGCCTATTACAATGAATATAATAAAATATATGGGGTAAATACCAGCCGATCTGTAAAATTTACAAATTTTATAAAACCACTTCTAACACCGAAACATGGTAGAAGTAAAGAAGGTTCTGGTATTACCAGAAATAAAATTTCAAATCTCAAAAAATTCAATAATAATAAAGTAAACTATGTATATTGGAATACTGCTAAAGAATTAGTTAGTCGCTTGCGATTATTATGGAGCTCAAAAATGGCTGGGCATACTGGTCATGATGGTGAAATTTTGTCTATAATTGAAGAATTAAGAGAAGAAGGGGTTATATATTAGGACTCACTTTTTGATTGTAGCATATATTGTTCAGTTACTATCTAACATGGGAGGTGTAAAGAACACGATTGACAAGTTTGGTCGTATAAAAAAAACTTCCAAAATTACATATATAAAAGGATTGAAGGGTAATGGTTTTAACTTGACCGCTAAAAATGATTTCGACATTGAGAACAAACGTTTATGTAATATAGCAGATGCTGTAGATCATAAAGACGCTATCAATCTAGAATTTCTGGAAAATCGTATAAACAAACTAGTTGAAGAACTAAAGCTAGCTATAGCAGAATCTGTTGATGCAGTAAGAACCAATTTAGAAAAAATAAAAACGCAACAATCGACAAGTGGTAAACTATTGTTAAATTTACATGGGAGATTGAGTGCCATAGAAAGAAAAGTTTTGAAACATCACCCACTTGAATCCGCTTTGTAACCAATAATTTGGTCAGATGGACGCATAGAATATCATACACCCATTTGAATTGAAAAAATAAAGTATTTATTTTAACGATGGCTAGTGAGCAAAAAGTTCAAGTGGTTAATGAGCTATATAAACCTGCAAGAAAAAATTTCCTGCGAAGAAAAACCTTAATAAAAGGTTTTAAGGATCTATGGCAGATTGATTTAGCTGAAATACAACAATTATCAAAATATAATTTGGGGTATAGATACATTTTAGTATGCATAAATTGCTTTTCTAAATTTGTCTGGGCTAGACCAATAAAAAATAAAACAGGACTTGAAATATGTGCAGCAATGCGAGATGTTTTTAAGCAAGCTGGTTATTACCCCCATAACATACAATCTGATCAAGGAACGGAATTTTTTAATAAACACTTCCAAGCACTTATGAAAAAGAAGTCTGTAAATCACTATCACACATATAGTGTAAAGAAGGCAGCCATTGTGGAAAGAGTAATCAAAACTTTAAAAACAAATCTTTATAAAGAATTCTCTACATTAGGAAGCTATAAGTGGTTTCATATTTTACAGGATGTTGTTGATAAATATAATAAAACAATTCACAGAACTATTAAAATGAGACCAATTGATGTGAAACCCACCACTAGAATTACCGTATTTGAAAATATAAAAATGGTACCTAAAAAAATTAAATTCAAAGTTGGAGACGTAGTTCGTATAAGCAAATATAAGTCAATTTTTGAAAAAGGGTACACACCATCGTGGTCAGCGGAACAATTTAAAATTGTAAAAGTAAAAGTTTTGACGGAGAACCTATACTTGGTGCTTTTTATGAAATGGAGCTACAGAAAACCAGCGTGCCATCAATATATTTAGTGGAGAAAATTATTAAGAAAAGGAAGTGTAATAAACTGGAGCAATACTTTGTTAAGTGGTTAGGTTTTACAGATAGACATAATTCATGGATAAATAAGTCGGATATCGTTTAAAAAAATATTTGAATTTTAATATATTTTTTAAAATTCACATCAAATGAAAATCAATATAGGTTTTTTACACTTCCTTAATTTTTATAATATATTTATTTTGTGTTTTATACTAATATTGTTACTTTATTATAAAATTTTGTAAAAAAATAAGATAAAAATAATATTGCAATAAAACAAATCCAATTAAAAAATAGTTTTTCATTTCTTATTATAATATATTTTATTACAGCTTTTATCAATTTAAAACTACATCCATACTACAATCCATAAACTAATTATAAATACACATTTTTGATAAATGTCTTATATTTAATCATCGTTCTCACTGAATCCACTATCTTCATCTTCATCTTCATCGAGCGGTGGAAAGAGTAACTCCAGTGGAATGTCTTTCAATGGCCTCAGAAGATACAACAAATTCAGCCATCTCATATTTTTACAAAACTCTTGAAGTGTTTGGTTACCCATAAAAAACATTTGGCATTGAATGACACCATCCATAAAATTATTTGCTCTAGCTACATCTCTTAGTGAAGGGTCACCCTCCATCAGTTCGTCCGACTTCTCAAACAACCAGAATCGTAAATCGTGAATTTGTTCTTCCAAACGATTCATATTTTTAATACTTTAAGAATAATATTTTAACACACAATAATTTTAAGATAATTTAGTATATTCCAAATTCAAATATGGATTTACGTTTTGCACCGATGTATGTGGGTTCACTTTGCCCCAGATAGGTTAGAGTATATTTTTGATTACTTTTATTAACTAGATCGATAAAATCATCATCTATTGATTTAAGCACACGTTTTGGTAAAAACGTTTTAAATACATCAGCATCTTCAGCCAATGTTATTAAAACAGATTTTCCATAACGGGTATCAATGGTGCACATTTCTTTAATAACATATGTGGTATTAACTTTTAATGAATCTAAAGATTTTAATTGAAGTTTTGCTTCATTGTTTATTTCGAAATTTATTTGTTCAAGTTTGATTTTTGAAATATCCATATTATTACCTTTAAATTATTGTTTTTCCACAAATTAAACTATTTTTTCTTTATTTTTATTTTAGAGAGTGATTTGACACGTTGAGATACAGAAATCTACTAATACTTCAAGTGGGTTTGTTTTTCCTTTTTATATGTTTAAATACAATTATTAGGGTGGGGATAATGTAAATCTTTCAAAAGTGTAAAACAAATCAGAGTCAAAGATAGAGGTATTTTTTGTGCTTAAGGTCAGACAAGGTCAAGGTTGTTCAGGGTCAAAAATACTACTCGAACTATTCGTCTCTACATATAAAAACGCAACGATCGTCGAGGCCATTCAAGGTCAACATAATGACCTTCACAACTTTTCAAGGTCAAATATACTACTCAAACTATTCGTCTCTACATAAAACAAGGCAACGACCGTCAAGGTCATTCCCTCCTCAAAAGTGGTCCAGCACCCGCTTAAACCTACTACTCTTAGACCAAAGCAAATTGCTTTGAAGTAAAATAATTTGTGCTTTCCTATTCACCAAGAGAATATTTTCTTGATATAGCACAAAAAATGTCTTGACTTTTTATTTTAATGTGAAACAGAAATTGTTTTATTATAAATTGAAACTGAATTAATCTAAGTCACCGTTTTCTCTAGAGGCAAAATATTACTTATATGATGACAATTTGCTTTGTTACAAATGAAGTATACTGAAACAAAACAATTAAAGAAGAAAAATAAAGTTTCATTTCAAAATTAAATGCTGCGTTGAACTAAAAAGAAATATTTTAATTCAAAACAAATTGTTTTAAGGTAAAACAATTTATTCAAGAAAAGTACGTGTTTTCATTGTAGACAATTTTTTTTACCGTGTGTCATCACTTAAAAAATAGACCGATGGACTAACTGTTACAAGATATTTTTAGGAGAAGATTTGTAGACATTGCGGAAGGAAACGTAGACGATTATAATGTAGTCACCATAATGAAGGACAGGTCTCTAAAAAGCCAAGGAGCAACAGGTCAATATCTCATTAACAAGGTAGACCTACACTTTTTTTGCCGTTTTCTTTAGATTCTAAGTAGATACTATTTGAATTCTGGGTCATTTTTACACTTAAATCTACCAAAGAAAAATAAATGACGGATCTGATACCTTTCTAGTCCATTAGCACACTCGCTATAGGGTAAGTCCATATCAAATCAACCAATGCTTTTGACCTTGTTACCTTTGATTTTAATAATTTTTGGTCAAATTCTTTACTAAGTAAAAAGAACTAAAAATGCAAATTTTTAGATTTTTTTGGAGTCTAATTTTTGAGTTATTCATTTTTTTAAATGCCTAATATCGTCTTTTTTAGCACTGACTTGATTTCTTTAAACCCTTGTTATTCATAAAGTCTTGGGCATATCGAGGTAAAAGTTGCTGTGTAATCTTATAGGTCTACAAGCTTAATTATGGTATGCCTAGTGGCACCCTTCTTGTAAAAAAATGCAGGGGTTTAACCACAAAATTTATTTTTCTAGACTACTTATTTACATGTAGGCCAAGTTTTATCATGGGATGACAATGGGTTCCTATTTAAAAATTTATTTTTGTAAATTAATGTTGTTCAAAATTCTTTTATTTCTATTTGACAATTCCCTTACTTTTAACTATAAATTAGCCGTGACTGGAATTATACTATTTAAAAAGTGTTTAATCATTTTCATTTACTTATTTTGACGCCTAAGTTATAATTACACATCCACTCTGTCACATTTCTGGAATTTCTCACTATCATGGGATGATTTTGGTCATCATAGGGGTTGCAACATTTAGTGGAAAATACCAACCAATTTTTTTTCGATTTTTAATCTATCATCGATTTCGGTAACTACGTAAAATCAAATTAATTTCCAGAGCGGATACGTCGCAAAGTTAAACAGACTGAGAAAACACGCCACAAAACGTCATGTTTACGCAACTTTCGTTTTTTACAAAAAGTCATCAGTCAAAATAATACGCCACCTCTGATATTTAATTAACTTACGGCCGATTTTGCCACTATTTTAAGAATTAAAGAGATAAATAATGTAACAATTTTCATCAATGTCAAACATTGCAGCGAGAAAGGCCGAAAAGGGGGCATTTATGTACAGGTTCTCAATTATTCTTGTGAGCCCGTTATTATGTAAGTACGTTTTTTTAATTAATTGTTTTTTTTATTTAAATTTCAACGTAGCGAAACCAGCTGCCCATGGTGTCCACGTTGTTATAATATAACAATATGTGCACTTTATAAATTAATTTTTATAGTAATAAAAATATCAAACAATATATGCTTCAAGATATAAATAATTTTTTTAAACTATGATCCCATAAAATTTAGCATACAAATAGTTAAAAAAAATTATAAAAATTAAGAAAAACAAAAAATACGTTTTTGATATTTCAACAAAAATATAATTTTGGCATAGACCCTTTGTCCTTTTTTTTAGGAAATGAGGCTATCAACACATCAAAGCTTGGCTTGTGAATCATTCTTTATACACAGCAAGTTTTAGCTAATTATCTTAAACGGTTTAAAAATTATAGAAGTTTAAAGAAACCGATGCAGGCTAAAATTGGGTCAATACATATTTTTATTTTTGGAAAGGCATAAGTCAAAATATATGCAACCAAAAAATTTTAAAATTTGTATTTTTACTTTTTATTAGGCGGATAATAACTACACAAAAACTTACCATCATCGAAAAACTCAAGGTTCAAAAATATTTTTAAATTGGTTGAATTGATGTGGACTTACCCTATATCAGCCTTGAAAACAGTTTTTGTAAATATCTCAGAAACGAAAGCTTCTATGAAGTTTGTGGTTAAAACACAGAAAAAAATGAGTTCCAATATATTCCGAAAATTTATGTGATGCTCCGTTAAAAAGTATTTTTTCAATTTTTAAACTGTCATTAAATTAGTGAAAATCTAATCAGTTCGTTACAATGTCGAACACTATTTTACCTAAAAATTTCATAAAAATCAGTTTAGGAACTAACGCCAGGGCCGTCGTAATGGATGGAAAAGTGGAGTAGCCGCTCCAGGCCGTCGATTTTGGGGGCGAAGGCCGCCTTTTATTTGTAAACGTACTTTCATTTCAAAGATGTAATATGTATTTTAAGGTCACTATAAGTACCTTATTTTGAGACGTAATATCTCATAAACTAATGTAAGGAGTTTTATGACTTCATTCGTGCTATTTAAAAAATTGATAGGAGAATAGAAAAAGATAAATAAAGAGGCGTCGAGGAATATTTCCCATCCTGTTCCAAGCGGCCACTAGTCATTTAACATATCAAAATACAGTTTGTGTCATATTCAGGTTATTGAATAATATGTTTATTTTGAGAAAAATACTTTATATGAACATATGTCCCAAACGTCTTAACTTTTAGATCTGAAAAGCTTTTTTTTCTATATTTAACGATGTAAAAATGCAGTATATGGCGGCCATAAGAAAACACAAAGTTGCCCATGGTTTCCAAAAAACTAGAAGGCCTAGAAATCATTCGATTGGCCGTAGTCGCTAATACAAACCTACCAAATTTTATAAAATTTCTGTGCAAGATGGCGACGATATTAAAATTTTTTGAAAAATACCATTTTTAGATTTTGCTTCATATTTTGCAAACCCCTGTAGATATTGATAATTTTGATACAGCATCTGATTGGGCTCGAAATAAGGCAACTTTTTTCTCATTTGACCAAAATTGTATCTCTGTATGTATATATATGTCTGTAATCTGTATATATATTTTTAATTTAAAAAAATACCCAAAAAGTGTCAGTCATAGTCAAACTTCCTAATTTTAGTTACAAGATATCGTATACGACCAAGTGTTCTGGAAATACTGCTCCCATCTAGACGTAGTTGACGTTGTAGAGCAACTAATCGGCCGAAATGTGACAGCCGTCCATTCCATGTTTATTAATAAACCACCCAATGCAAGCAAAGAGTTTTCTTTGCATCCATTACACCAGGTAAAATTATTAACATTTAAAACTTATATACATTGGCGTTAAAATTATGTCATTCGACGTCTAAACTCTTCCTCTGGGTGTTAATAAAGAGAATGATTTATTGAGCAATTTTAAGAATTTTTTTCTAATAAACATGGTTCCGCAAATGCTTAGTTTTCGATATAATATTGTAGGACTTGCATTACATTCCCTTCAGACCGGCCGACAAAATAATGGCGTCTTGGACTGCAGTTGAAAACGTGGACCAGCAAAATGGCTGCCTGTATGTCTTGCCGGGATCACACAAACAACAACAATTGTATCCTCATGAATACCCAGAGGTTGGTACATACAAAACATGCATCCAAAAATACATACAATGGGCCTTAACTCACAAAATTTCTTTAAACATACATTTTTAATATCACACATTACAAATTATTTAAAAAATCCTGGTCAATAAAAATCTCTTTTTTGTTCGTTTGTGACGTTTAACCATCATCAGACATATACTAAAATGGAAAGTCCTACACTTAAAATATTTATTATGTAGAAAAATTGTTTTAGATAAAACAATAATTTATGATAAAACATAAAATTACAAATACAAAGTCAACAAAAAACAAAAACTTTTCATTTATTCTATAATAAAACGGAATTTTCAAGAAAAAAAACATATAATGGAATTAATTTTTTTTTAAATTTACTATTTTTATTACTTTAAAATATAGGTTTTTCCCTAATTTCTCTTTTTTTGCTTACCATTTTTGAATATTTTGTCTCTCCATTTATTTATATCTGTATTTATAATCTAATAGCAATTTTTGCACAAAATATTTTGAATCGATCGTTGTGGTAGTTTCAAAGTCTGTTTTAGATTTAAATCGATGGATAATATTATTAATTTTTTTAATCCATGTATTCTTTTTTGGTTCGACCATTTTATACTGGTTTGGTAAGCAAATTATAGATTGTTTAATTATTTTTCTATTTTACAGGGTGTTGGGCACATGAACCGTCAACATTTTTTGGGATATTGTTGGGGTTATTTGCTACCTTTTTAACCTTGGAACTTGGGTCCTTAGAGTCACGCCTAAAGAGATATGATTTTTTTTGCTTTTCCAGATATTAATAAAAAGCTTACAAGGGTTTAAAGGTAAGATTTTGAATAATTTGAGAAAAAAATTTAAAATTCATATCTCTTTAGCCGTGACTCTTAGGACCCAAGTTCCAAGGTTGAAAAGGTAGCAAATGACCCCAACAATATCCCAAAAAATTTTGACGGTTCATGTGCCGAACACCCGGTATAGGTATAATTTTTTTTTATTATTTGTTTTTATTTTAATTTTGTATAATTAAGAATTGATAAATTAAATATTACTTAAGTTTTCCGTATCCGATCTAAAATTTATTGCGTTGGGGTGCTTTTTGATTCAAATCATTTCATGAATTCTACTTGTATGAGTTATTTTCTTTAAAAAAATTTCTAGAATATATGGTTTTACATTACAACAACAACAACGCGGGAGAGTGTCAGTGGATAAGGATCGCCTTCCAAAAGATTGGATGAAAATCCCCATCCGCATGCCAACTTCACCTCCTCTCTTTAACTCATTTTACCGCCGCCGAGTAGCGAGAGTTGTATTGAAAAGTCACAAATTAATTGTGTTTCTATTCTCGGTCATAATTTGAATTGATCGCCCTCAGCGTGTAAAAACTCGCCCCTGTCGCTTTGGAATCCAATTTACACGCCGAGGGTACTTAGCTCATCCCATAAGACCAAATAAGCCAAATACCTATTTTTCAGGGCAACAAAAACGCAATGTACCACGGAATTCAAGGAATGGAACATTTGCCAAAAGTTTGGGTGCCAATGAATAAGGGAGACACGATCTTTTTCCACTCTTTGTTATTACACGGATCTGGACCGAATTTAACTAAAGTAAGAACCCGACTATAAAAAATCTGCATGTTCTAAAACTTAAAATACTGTTACAAATTTAAGTTATTTAAATTTTATAATTGGAATTTATTTAGGTTTAGTGTAGTATTAGGTCGATTTATCTTAAGGTTGTATTCTTAGTCTAGGTTTTAGTTGCGTTGTCTGTGGCTTGCGGTCGCGGTAGTGCGGGAACTTTCCGGACGTCGAAGGCTGCCGGAAAGTTCGAGAGAGATGGACGATCCTATATATAGGGCCGGGGTCGCGCACCAGGCAGTCAGTCGCAGATAACGTGCTGTAGTGGTCGTGAGATATTAACACGAAGTTAATAGACCGATTATAGTAGTGAATTATTAGCAAGTTATTAGTGCGTGTTTTTGTACATAATTTGTCGAAATAAATTGACGTATCGTTTTCAACAATTGCGAGTTTTAATTTGTCGTTGTGAACCCGTAACAATACATTCTACAGATATAAAAAATGTTTAGTCGTAAACAAGGTTTGTCAAAAAATATGAATTTAGCCCAAGCGAAAAGTACTTTTGTTTTTGACAATATCAAAAATTGTTTTTAAGAAGTTTTAATTAATTATAATAAACATTTTTTTTAAAACGTATCCCTACAATAACAATGCATATTTAACTCTAGTTACATGTAATCTAGGAAACGCTGACATAAAAATGACTTGAAGAGTGGAATTAACAAAGGTGCCATAATTTCCGAAATTTTGCTGTAGAAAGGTGTAAACGGCATGCTTTAGGCCCTGACAAAGGTGGTGAGTGCTGTGATTTAGATTAAGGTTCATGCAAGCAAGGCTAGATGGGGCTACCGGTGAGTGCCAACCTTGTTTCTTGTCAAAGGGGGCAAGTGCCAGAAAGAATCAGCTGTTTTGGGCTTAATACTTCCAAGCTTCAAATTAGCAAGGCAGCAACATTGCTGATTAAAACTGATGATCCTAGTAAAGTAAAAACAAAAACCGTTTTTTCTGAAGCGCAGCCATGGACGGAAGCTAATGTCCTGAAGAAGGGAAAAACCTTAAGAAGCTTAATGAAGACTGAACTACAAATACTCCCACCAGGGAACAAAGTCTCAGACAACAAAAGGAAAAATCATAAGTAATCCATTACAACAAGATTTCTACAAGGAACTATTTTACTAAATTATTATGATTATATTATTATTCCAAAGGACTAAACAGGGAATGTCTCTATTTTTTATTATAAACTTATATTTTGCTTTATTCAGAAATCTACATTAGTTTGAGTTGGAATTGGTTTTCCGTTAACCATTTGACATGATTAATTGATTATTTCAAAACTTTTTTTTTTGACACTTAGCACCTTTGTTACTGCCACTCTTCAATTGTTGGAAGCAAGAAAAGTTTGACAGCGACCGTCAAAATACATTTGAAATAATAAAACACATAAAAATTGTAGCTAACTTCCAAAATAACAAACTTAATTTTTCATTGCAAATATTGCATATTTAAACGTGGTTTTTCGTTCTTATCAACTTTTCTTAATAATTATTTTCGATATTGTCAAAAATAGAGGTATCGACTTTTCTCTTAAGCAAAATTCATATTTTTGAAATAAATTTTAGAATAAGCACAATTAATTAGAAAATTAATAATAAAAACGTCTTTTATATGGTTTCAACTTACCTTTCTTATTTTAAACAAAACACCCTATAAGATTTCTTTCTCATTTTTTTTCTGATTTATATAATTTTTGCTTAAAATTGCTCATAAAAACTTTATTTCGTTTTTTTAACGTGTTAAACGACAAAAGTGCACTGTAAAGCTTAGTAAGAAATTACTTGTGAATAAAACAATTTTAATGAGTTGAGCTATATTTTTGGCAACTACTGTATAGATAGATAACTGTGTTGCAATTTTAGGGTTTTAGGAAGTGCATCTCTTGCCACTATGCCAATAGCGACTGCTCCTTTATTGACGTCAGAGGTACTAGTCAACAGAACATTCTAGAAGAGGTTGAAGCAATTCTAAAGAAACTTGGTATGGATGCCAAATATGAGGTGAGTTGCCACCGCGCCTTTATTGCACTTCTCTAGAAAAGTGAAAAATAGTCCACAGTGTCCCGACCTATTTTGTAGGCGGTAAGTGACAGGTTGAATTTTCGTAAATAGCTCATTTTGCCGAGACGCCCAACTTTTTCCTATGCGAAAATTTTTAAAAGTGATCTTTAACAGAATGCGCAGCCGCAGATATCTTTGGAGGAAGACCATGCGATCAACACAGCAAGAGTCAAGCCAAAACTATAGCTACGATACATGGATGAAACATTTATTATATGGCCGGGAAATGATAACGAACTACAGAATTTTCTACACCATCTGAACGGTATTCGACCAACAATCAAAAGCACAATGGAAATTGAACAAGATTCGGCTTTATCTTTTTTGGATGTTCTTGTCAGACGAATAGACAGAAACATTCAAACCACTGTATATAGGAAACCTACATACACGGGACAGTACCTAAATTTTAAGTCTAATCATTCTGTTGCTACAAAACAAGGAGTTATAAGAAGTTGTTATTTAAGAGCCGTAAATATTTGTAGTAATAATAAAGAATTCAACACAGAAATTTACAACATTAAAAAGGACTTACAACAGAATGGTTATTCCAAGAAATTAATAAACTCAACAATTAAAAACAAACCAAATTTAGCAAATTCTCAAAATAATAATCCGTTATGTGTTACTAACATTCCATATGTTCAAGGGATTTAAAAAAACACAAGACGAACATATCGTCGGTCTTCTCATGTAAAGGTGTATCTCATAAAATTTGAAAATTAAGTTAAGACCACAAATTGACAGCTTAAGCCTTATACTTTCATCTCATGAATGGGTGTATCTCAATATTTTATTATTTTATTTAACTTTAATGGTCGTATCTTAAAAAATAATCAATATATAAAACAACGTAAAATATTTAAAATCGCTCTTCTGAAAAATCATCAGAACTGAGATAGGCCCTTACGTGAGACGTGAACCGACGATATGGAAACCACTCCTTAAGGAAGACAAGCGTCTTATGATTAAAAAAGGGGGCAGGCCGTGACATCTGACTGCACACCAAGTAGTATAAGTAGTAGCCTGTAGACTAATTTGTTTAGTTTACACTTGAAAACGGTTACAGACATTTACTTACTGAAACGTCGTGTTTAAAATAAATAAAGACAATGGAAGATTTTATTCTACGCGTTTCAAACAAAAACACAAAAATGTTGAGGGTTTGTGTGAAAAATGCGTTCTGGGAGCGCCCAAATTAGGATTTAGATCAAACAGGGATCAATTTGCACTTGCTCCCACAGAGATCAGCTCTTGCAAGGAGCGATTTCTAAGCGGTCAAAAGCAGTATAAGAGTAGCTGTTTAAATATTTAGGTTTTTTTTTAAATAAAATTTTAAATCGCCAATTAAAGTTTTTATCTTGCACAAACTTCCAATACTCTTCTATTTTAGGATTTCTGGAGAAACAAAAGCCGATTGGTCAGGGGTCCACCAGGCAACTTCCAAAAAGTAAATAGTCATTTGTAAATGACAAGTCATTGGGAACATATACAATCATTGATTTGTTACCCTGCGATTTACCCAAAGATTATAGAATATAATATATATTATTGATTTACCTTTTAATGATTTTTATTATAATTTGTTTAAATACAAGTTTGTTTTATAAAAAAGGGTTTTATCTTGGAAAATTATTATCTCATTAAAAATGGCTTTTTTGGGCAAAAACTTTATTATTAAAATCGAGCGTTATGAATTCACCTAAATAGTTTTGTTATCTGGCTTCTTCCTAGAGGCATCAATCTCACAGCTCAGCTAGGGAACTGCCTTTTAGGGTGAAACACTATGAGTTACACACATAAATTATGCCACTCATAATTAAAAAAATAATTACTCTTATGTGGTAACTGAATCTATCTTTATTCTTTATAAAAAAATTTCAAAAAATCTTAGAAAATAACAAAGATATTTAACAAATGTGGTGTTTTAATATGTAGCAAAATGTGAGGCATATGTTTACCTTAAAAACAAAACTTTAGTTGGGCTAATTTTAATTACGAAATATAGAAAGAGAGGACAACATGTCCCTATAGAATTTTATAGTACATAGAATCTGGGCCTTCCGGTTGTGTCCTTATGCAGAAATTGCAAACGATGCCGCCCGCACCCCCGTGATGCCGCCCGCGGCCACGGTTAGCGTTGCCTGTTACCTGCACCTTATGTGCACTTTAAATTAGTGCGCTTAGACAATTTGGCGTTATCGGTCAGGCCGTTTGTTTTGATTTCGACGATTTCATAGTTACGACAATGCCGTAAGTTGCTAATTTTTATAGCATTAGCGTGCAAAATTAAAGACAATTAAATTTTCTTCTTTACCACAATAAGGTCTAAGTCCGAAGTCTATAGACTAGAGAAGCGTAATTTTAAAAATTACAAATAAAACAACTGTAAAGACTTCCCAAGTAACATTTCTTTATTTATAGCAGAAGCTAAAAGGTTGCCAGCGCCTTTCCTTATAACCATTAGTTTCAATGTTTGGTCGCTAGCACGTTCCCATTACCCTTATATACCCCTTAGACCTCCTAAATGGGACTCCCCAATTGGTGGTGGCAACCTTTGTATTAAACTCACTATAAAACCATAAGAAATAAACTCCAGCTTCGCCCTCTAGCGGTTCCACCAGTATAGAACCTTTTAGAGCCTAAAGCTATTATGCCAGGTTCTAAAAGCAACTCAGAAACGTCCTCTATCCTATTATAAAACTAGATTTGGTAATTTGGTATCCTGGCGATTCTGTTGAATACCATAATACCTTTAGAGTAAAGAAGTTTTCCTATGGCGATATTTTAGATTCACAATGGCTATATAAAATAATTTAGGTCACAAAATTGCCAAAAATGTCAGAGTCCCAAAATTATTTAATCACATAAAAATATACCGAGTTTGTCGTTTTGTTGATGATCAAATTGCCTGCCAGATTTATTTTTCTGATAAAATGGTATCTGAAAAGCTCTCAAAACAAGCGCGCCGGCTCAAGAATGCTTTTTAATAGTTTTTTGATAACAAAATAACAAATATTTAAAATTAAAAAAAAATCATTTACACTATTCACCAATTAAAAAGTCTGTTTCGTTTACATAAATCAAAATTAAAGTAAAATTATTGTTAAAAAACACTGCTAAAACGACTAGATAAATATTTTCTCTTTACAATATTTTTAAAATAAATTTATATACGCCATTATGGTTTTATAGTGGTCACTTGGTTTTATTTGTTACTGTATCGCAAAAAGGATTTTTGAGTGCCCTTATGAAACCAACAAAAAAAAACGATGTAAACATAGTCAACATAACCTCACTTAAATTTTTTGTATTTGTTTTTAAAAGCGTATAATTCAACACTTTTAAATGTTTTTTATCGTGCAATTTCGACACAATCGAGAGGGCCAGTGCAATGATATTCGTTGTGCCTGCAGGGTGGAGGGCAACCTTTTATATAGGTCGTCTAAACAGGCCTTATCTAGGCCTGGGTGTCCTACCCAGGAGGACGGAAACTCAACAATTATTAATTATTATCAACAATTATTAATTATTGGGCTTTAAATCATCAATCTTGCAATAGGTAGGTATGTACCAATCTGTACCTAGGTATAGCTATTATTTTTACATGAAATACCTAAAAAAATAAAACAGGAAAGTATTTACTTCCTTCTGTTAGAACCCTTAAGAAAACAAGGTTTTATATGGCCGCCTATTTAAATAATATTTAATATACAGCTATGGGTAACTATAAATACAAAAGAATTAAGTTTGCCTTTAAGCTTTCCTATAAAACCTTTTTAAAATGCCTAAAAGTAATGGCAAAAACCAAAAGTCTAAAGTTTATATTTACCACTCTTAAAAACCTTAAGGAAACTAGGTTCTATATGGCCGCCTATCTAATCATATTTACTTTTAAACTACTGGTAACTATAAAAACAAAAGGATATAAGATAACCTTTTAGCTTTATTATATAACACTTTTGTGATGACCTAAAGTAATGAAAAAAACTAAATGACCAAAGTTTATATTTATTTCTTTTTAAAAACTTTAGGTAAAATGGTTTTATAAGACCATCTTTATAAATCAGAAATCAATAAAACCAAAAGTATCTAAAAGGAACAGAAGGAATATCAGTTTTATTATACTCCCTTTATAAATCACTTTTTGGTTGTATAACACCCCTTTAGGTAATTGGTAATATAAATTCCCTTTATGTAGCCAAATTGATTCTAAAACCCATAACAGCACCCTCTAAATAACCTAGGAACCAAATTAATAAAACCTTGACTGGTAATAATGTTACTTGGGTTGGGTCTCGCTAACGTGCAATAGCATGACAGCCATTTCTTAGTGAGTTTTATATCACAAAAATTCAAATAATCTTTAAAATTAAATAAAATAGAAACGAAAATTTTAAGACAATACGTTATAATTTGGCAATCTAGACCGTAAAGTGATAGGATTCCATATAAAATAATCTAAAATTTTATTTGCCATATAAAAATGATACAACAAATATTTGCAAAGCCAAATAATACATAAACAACTAAAAACTATATATGTATGTAGATGCATTACCATTTTAAATTAGAATCAAAATTATAACAACAAATATTTGCAAAGCCAAATAATACATAAATAACTAAAAACTATATATAGAATCCTCTCTCAGTAACACACTCTAGAATAATTATAAAAAACTTTTCCGTTAACGCCAACTCATCTAAATAACTTACATAATAGCGGGCAGCATTCAAATGGTGTACACTGACGTACTTTGTTTTTATTCGAAATCCCCTGGTGACCAAAATATTTTATTTTTTAACACCTGATGAAAGTTTTATGTTGATACAATAGAAATCGTGTAACAAACAGTAATTTATAAATCTTTCTCTAATCTAATCTTATTTAAGATAAAAAAATGTGTTAAGCTTCCAAACAAAATTTCGACCAGATTTGAAAACTTATGAGCGTCTTTAGTTAATACTGCTGTAAGAATAGGTTTCCTTAGAGGGTAAAGTCACAATTACAAGATACAAGTTACTAAATACGAATCATTAGTGAGAAATACTGCAATTACATACAACTGCTAGATAAAAAAAAATTCTTGAATATTAGCTCACACTACTACCATACTATAGCATTGAGTAAATAACCCATATAGAGAAGCCACCGGCGAACTTCACCATATTGAGGGGCAGATGGCGCTGAAATAAATTCGTCTGGTACGCAATATTCAGAGACAACTGCTATGATCTAATGGCATGTAACTAAATCGTACTAGCAGTCCCTGAATATTGCGTACCAGACGAATTTATTTCAGCGCCATCTGCCACTCTATATGGTAAAGCTCACCGGTGGCTCCTCTATATGGGTTATTTATTCAATGACTATAGTTACTATATTAGTGTGAGCTATGATCCTAATTTTTTTGAGAAAAAAAAAGTTGCTCCGATTTCAAAATTTTTTTATATATCTTCGCGTTTCAGATGATTTTGAAACTTTTTCTTTGTCTCTGTCTGTAACGACCAACGCGCATAACTCAAAAACTGCTATTTGGTATAATTTGGTACCTAGGCTGGCTCTTGGGTCGAGATGATCCCATTTAAAAATAAACAAAATCCACCGAACACAAGCCAAATAAAAGGGGTTAGATTTCAAGAATTAGAGTTTATGTGAAAATATGGCGTGTGTGATATCAAACGAAAGGTAATTGAGTCTGGAGTTAAACAAAATAAATTTTAGTTTAAAAAAAAGGGTGGGGGTAGATTTTAAAAATTAGAGTTTAAGTGAAAATATGACGTGTGTGATACCAAACGAAAGGTATTTGAGTCTGGAGTTAAACAAAATATATTTTAGTTTAAAAAAAATAAGGGTGGGAGTAGATTTCAAAAATTAGAGTTTAAGTCAAAACATGGCTTGTGTGGTATCAAACGAAAGGTAATTGAGTCTGGAGTTAAAAAAAATACATTTAAGTTTTTTGTTATATTGGCTCACACATACTCTATAACTATAGTACTTAGTGTGAGCTTAGATGCCCATATATTGGCAGAGTATTTTTTCTGATTATAATACTTGGTAAGCAAACAATTCATCATCTATATATAATAGTTTAATTTTTAATTGTGCTTTTAAGAATTGTCGATATGCCTAACTAAAGTTTTGTTTGTAAAAAGAATCCGCCACAAACGATGAATATGAATGAATGAATATAAAAAATATCAGTGACAGATCCTAACATTAATTTAAGACTTAGCCTATTTTTTAAAACTAGTTAACAGGTACGATTTTAAAATTAACCAATCTTAAAACAACAAATATTTAAAAATTATTTCGTTTGAGAGACCGTGACATCGCGATTCTCTTAGATTGGGATTGCCTTAGAGCGGTTTTGAGAAGTTATCACAAACTTTTACGAGCATTATTAAACAGGAGTGAACTTTTCTTACCAATACGCTATGATGCCGTTTCTTCTCCATATCAAATTAGTTGTCCATTTCAAAAATATTTACTTTCAAATGTCATGAGGTTAGACGATCTAAAATCTCTTTCGGCATTGGGAATAAGCATATGGGTTTGGTCATAGTTTTGAGAATTATCTAAAAGGATAGAATCTTAATAATTTTTGAAATTGTCAATTATGTTATACAGGGTTATTAAGCACAAAAATTGGTACCAGTAGGCACGTACAACCGAGTACAACCATTCACAAGAGCTTGTTGTTCTGGGCATTTCAATCAATGTGTAAAAACTACGGTATTCTAGCTCCTGTCGTTTTTGAGATGCATACGATTTTATTTTCTCAAAAATTGTGACCTCCACTGGTTAACTTTGTCGTTATAATATAATTCTCAATTTAAATTTAACAACTACGATTCGCTAGTTGCTGTGCACGGTGCGCCTTAAATAGGATTAAATGAAAAGTTCTTGCACTCGACTTTTTTCTTTTGTTCATGATTTTAGGGAGTTTCCTGAATATCTTAAACCAAAAATAAAAATAAACGGTGGAGGCCTTTTTTTATAAAGTCACTTTTAGCATATTTGTACTAGAAATATAGGGTTTAAGAAAAAAATTTAATAAATACTTGCATTAAACACCGTTTTTGAGAAACATTTTAAATCAATTAAGCGTTTTTTGAAATAGCATGTAAACATTGCATAGTAGCTGTCGCCATGACAACCAATAAACAATTACTTTCACTTTGTTTCAGTAAAATCACACATGAAGCAAATCGTAACAAGGTATGCTTTCTATGTTTTCAAAAACAAAAAAAATGTATTTTATTGAAGTCATTAAAAACGGATATGGAAAATCTAGTTGGTTACATTGATAACAGTCGTTTACCGGCAGCACTATGCTCTTCATGTAGAAGAAATGTATTTAGATAATATTCAGGAAACCCCCTAAAATCATGAACAAAAGAAAAAAGTCGAGTGCAAGAACTTTTCATTTAATCCTATTTAAGGCGCACCGTGCACAGCAACTAGCAAATCGTAGTTGTTAAATTTAAATTGAGTGTGTGGTTAAGGAATGATATGAATATTTTTTATTTTTACTACTTTTTTATTATAGTATATTAACGAATTTTGTTGAAAATTTAATTTTAGGTCTAAATTTGAAAACCGCATTTGGCAGCTGCTGTGGGTCTCGACTTGATTTTTTTAAAATATTTAAATCCCCCTAGTACCACCTTGCAGGTCTTCAACCTCCACCACAAAGTAATGGTCTTATCTACAGTTACCTCAACATTTTTGTGCCAAATCGGTTTATTGGTTTTCAGGTCATTGTGTTGCAGATAGACAGAATCACAAAAAAATTTTTACCCAAATAACTTCTTTTAAGTAAAAATAAAAAGTTTTTTATGATTTCAATAGCTATAGTATGGATTTTAGGTTTATTTTTGTTTAATAACTCAAATGAAAAAAAAAATATTTACAGTGAAACCCCTTTTAAGCGGACACTTCCTTTAGCCGGACAAATTTGCTAGAACCAAGCTTTTCCCTATTTCTTTACATGTAAAACTCAGTCCTATAACCGGATACTCTAATAACTGCACTCTGGAGCCAGGAAATTGCCTTTTGCCGTTTGAATGCAGAGACTAAATACTTCTGTCGTATTTACAAAATATTTCATTCGGCGGGACTGCTGTGTTTTATTTTTATTGTTCAGTTGAGTAGTAATAGATCTCTTTGAAGTAGCGCCCAGTAAAAAACTTCTTAGTTCACGTGAAAAAATGGAAGTTGTTAACATTTCGGAGAAGGACCATCTATCAGCACGAAAGATCGATGAAAAATTTAATATCGGAAAAACTCCAGTAGCGGAAATTTCGCAGTTCCCTCTCATAAGCGGACAACTCCAATAAGCGGACAAAATCGAGCAAACAGTGGGAGTCCGCTTATATGAGGCCTCACTGTTTTCAAAATTAGATAGTCCGTTAGAACACTCCAAGTGAACTCTACGCTATGTCAGCCTTGAAATCAGTTTTTGTAAATATCTCAGAAACGGAAGCTCCTACGAAAGAGTGTTCTACTATATTCCGAAAACCGCATATTAATGCGACGCTCCGTTAAAAAGTTTGCTTATTTTCAATTTTAAAATAGTCAAAAGATTGTCATTAGCATCAATGGATTTTGACCAAAATCTAATCGGTTCTTTACAGTATTGTACACTATTTTACCTGGAAATTTCATGAAAATCGATTTAGCGGTTTATGAGCTATCGTGTTACGGACAGACATACACACACAAGAACAGACGTTACGGGGATATTACTAATATAGGTCAAAATACCCATAAAACACATTTTTGGTGTTATCTTAAAAAAAAATTTTTGTAGAAAACAATATCTACTCTAGCCATTGCTACGCGGAGTAGCAAGGTAAAAATCGACAAATTTTTAATGAACTTTCATTTGAGGTAAGAAACAAACCTAATTTATTCCCAAAGGTTTCTTGCAGGGTTGGTGAATGGTAACTGTAAGACTCACAAATTCAAATTCGACAAATTTATATGTATGTTATATTTTTACCTGTCTTGGAAGCACCGCCATACACAAAATCGAACCTCCCGGAAACCTCTTCTGATAAACTAGTTCTAAATTTTTATCTTCCATTTTCTGATTAAATTGGTAAACATAGAGCGATCCGTCAGTGCAGCCAGCTATCAACAAATTTTTGTACTGTTCCATGCAACTGATGCCTTTTGATGCGACAGGCAGTCGTTTCAATAAAGTTCCTTCCTAAAATATAAGTACAGTGTTCGGAATTTAGTTCGTAAAATGATAACAAAATCTATTAAGCGTAACACTGGATTTTACACTAGCCTGTGTTGAGATAGTATTTTATTAACCAATCTTTGCCTATACAGAAAGGATAGTTTTCAAAATTTCCTCCGAAACTTATACCGCTACGATTTTTTTTTAAATCGGGCTTTGCGAATTCATCTAAAATATGTTTGTTTGTTAGCTCCTTAATAGCGGCATTAATTACGTCTTCCGACTAAAATAATAGCGTTTTTGGACGAAATACTATATAATGTTTTTGAAGAAATATGCACAATTTGGCCCCCTCACATGTTTGGGGTATGTATGTATGTATTCGAAAGTGGTGGAGGCCCTACTGGACCTCCATGCACTGCCACCACATATGGTAACAGTAAAAAGTGTTTCCTATAAAAGCTACACAACATTATTTTAGATTTAAAATAACTATTTAATTAGAAAAATAAAAGGAATTCACAGGTTTTTACCCCGCTTAAATATCAAAACCTCTAAAGATACTGGGACCAAATTTTATAAAGCTCTGAGTGCTAATAATGCTACTTGAGATACAATTTCTCTTATAGCACGGACAGACAAGAAAGAGAAATATAAAATCGGATTTCCGACCTCATATTATTTTTTTCCTCCGAAATCGTAGATCGCCGAGAATTTAAAAACAAAGGGTGTAATTCGGCCATTTGAATTTTTTGAAGAATGTTTTTAACTTATTAAAACATTGAAATTTAGCTGCATGGTATGATCCAACATCTAACATCTATTGTACCCACGTGCCTACATACTGAGTTTGACTAAAGTGGCATATTTTTTTTTCCACCCAGCACTTAAAAAACTCTGCAGATTACAACAATAAATGATTTAGGCTTAACACTTTGGCGCAAGAATATACCACTAAGGCCTCTGCATTATTAGCCATAAGTTTGGGGTGAAATTCTATCTATCTATCTATCTATCTATTTAGCCTTTTTCGATCCATCTTTGGATGTAGGCCTCTTCCGATATCTTCCACTTTCTGTCTGTCGCCGTGTTCATCCATCTAGTCCCCGCATGTTTTTTCAAATCGTCCGCCCATTCTACTTCTTTTATTTTCCCAAGGTCTCCAGTTTACAATATATTTGTTTCATCGATCGTCTTTCTGTCGAATATTATGACCAGAAAATTTCCATTTTAATTTTGTTAGTTCTCCTCTGAAATTCCATACTTTTGTTTTATTTCTTATCCATTCATTCCTTTTTCTATATGCTAGCTTTACATGTAACATTTGTCTTTCCATTGATCTTTGAGCTTTTATTACCTTATCCATGTTTGATTTTGTAAGTGTAAGTAATACATTGGTTATACACTTTCGCTTTAAGGTACTGAGGATATTTTTTATTTTTTAATATGTAGCTTAGTTTACCGAATGCTGCCCAGGCCAATCTTACTCGTCTCTTGATTTCAGCCCTTTGGTTTTCTTTCTTAAGTTTAATAATTTGTCCCAGATATATATATTCTTCTACTTGTTCTATTTTTTCTCGGTTTATTCTGATCGTGATATCTTCAGCTGTGTTTGTTATGATTCTAGTTTTAGTGTAGTTCATACTCAAGTCTATATTTTTAGCTGCTGTATCCAGTTCTTCCAGCATTTTTATGAGTTCTTCTTTCTTATCTGTTATTAAAGCGATATCGTCAGCATATCTTAGGTGGTTCAAGTATTGTCCACTTATTTTGATGCCTATTTCTGACCAATCTATTGTATTCGTGGGTGGAATTAAGAACGAAATTAGGAACGAAAAATTATTTAAAAAAGTTTTCCGTTCCTTAATTGCGACTCAGACCCGGAACCTTTGGCTATGTATGCCAACGGTCCATTCTGGGCCACCGAAACCATGATTAAACATTTTTAAAACCTCAGGGTGTTCACTTGGCCAACCCATTCAAATTAGATGTAAGTATTAACGTCTGCCACAGTGCAATAATGCAAGGTTTTACTCAAAACGTAAACAACAATTTCAAACCAAGGGTGATATTAAAGAGCCAAACATTATAAAAAAGGTTCCTGTGCCTCGGCCGGCACTCAACCCCGGAACCTTTGGCTATGTACGTCAACGCCCTGCCAATTAGTCATGAAATTTCTCAAAAAGTATTAAACCTAAGAACTCTAATTTTTTCAAACTTCTAGATACAAACCTACCAATATTTTTGCCTAAAGTTTCTCAACTAAAATCCGCATTGTGATAAATTAAAATTAAAAATAAGTTTTTACCTGATATTTATACACCAAAATGCTTTGTTTGCTGGTTCCGCAAATCACCAGATTTCTGTGGAACACCAAAGAGTAAGTCGTGGGTAGAATTGCAGAGAGTTCCCTAAAAATATACAGTAAGCCACTATTACTCTAAGAGTAAGCCTAATGTATGAATGTTCTAAATTCGGTCAATTGACCTTAATTAGTTCGCAGGGCTATCTGATCAAATTTAACTTTGTAAGATACCTTAGAGCCCACTTGTTGATGTAAACGGTATACCTTTTCACAAAATCAAAGTATCCGCACTCTCTCATTTCCAAATTTGTGTATTTTTGTCTGCCCATAGAATTTTTTGTTATTTAAAAATACGTTTTAGTAGGTATTAAATCCCATATAAAAATGGACTCTGAGTTTCCGTGCGTATTAAAGTTTGACCTTCAGCCTAAAAGGGTTCATTGGGGGACTAGGGAACGTAAAAACTCTTTACAAAAATGCTTTATTGTAATTTTTGAAAGTGACCCTAATGTACGGACGCCCCTGGTGAGTTATCCATAACTTCTATCACATTGTGTAATATATCGTTTAAAAGCAAAATATATTATTAACAGTAAAGTAATAACATATGGTCGTAAGAAGCTTAGTTTTTAATAAAATTGGAAAACAGGACACCACTAGAGAATAGGTAATTATAAAATAACTATTACCCTGTAATACACCGTATAAAAGGAACTTTAATTATCTATGACGAAGTGTAGAACACATTTTGTGATGAAGAGCTTGCGGTTCTTAAGAAAATTGAATAAAACATGTGAAAAATATATTTTCTTTTTAATTTTGTTAAATAACCCTTATTTAAATATGTACGTCGCTGGCGAGTTTGTTATAAGTCCTTTAAAAAGGAAATTTCACTATCTACAATAAACTGTTGTACATATTTTCTCACGTTAAGCTTAGTTTCTGAGAAAATTAGATAAAACAACAACAATGGTTTATTTAGTGATTTTAAAAAATTTATTTAATTTCCGGACGCCCCTGGGGTTTTAATTATGAAACTACTTCGACCTTGTTGTGCAAAATTAAAAAGGACATTTTCGAGGGGGATTTCACTGGCCGCAATATATGTACAAATTTTGATGAAATAATGCGGCATTATTTCGCATTTTTTCACATTTTTTCGCATTTTTTCTGCATTTTTTCACATTTTTCTGCATTATTTCTTATTTGTTATAATTTTTTTTCTTATAAATCAAAAAATCGTATGATTGCTCTCCCCGAGTTCAAACAAACAAACAAACGGAATTAGTGTTCGGTAAATATTTTAGTAATCACGCATTTTTTTTTGCCCATTTAAATGAAAATTAAATTAGCCCTGATTACTGCTGAGTCTTCAACGAGGTCTTCAAGTTATATTTTTCTAAATGCAAAAAATAAGGACGTGTTAAATTCGTTTTTAAAACTGCCATTAATAAAGGGATTAATAAAGAACGCGATTCTTCCGCGAAATCGCTTGTTACCAGGAGGAATTGTAAACTCTTATGTGCTTACATTAAGGTTGATTTTCGTTTATTTACTAAAAATCAGGTATGAAAACTATTTCCATCTTTGTTGCACTTTCGATATGTATATAGCACCTGCTCTTTCTTTTCCTCAAAAATGGGACTCCTGAGCTGACGCGAACTAAAGTCTATTAATCATGTTTATAAAACTTTTTAAGAGTAGACATGCTTTTTTTCCAGTCAGTCACCTTAGCTCCGAAACGTAGAAGCGACGTTGCAAAATGCGGCAAAACGACTCACGTGATATACATACCTTTTTGAGTGAAAAAAACATCAGAATTGGCTGAAATTTGAGTGGAGGGCGCATTTTGTATAAACTAAGCCACGGCTCGGAGCACTTTTTTGATTTTTTGTCAAAAATTCTTTCTAGGCCACCGATTCGAAATATTTATGTCATAAATATTTCGAATCGGTGTCCTTAGAAAGAAGTTTTTACTTATTCGGCAAAAAAAAACCAAAAAATTGCTCCAAGCCTTGTCTTAGTTTTTACAAAATGTGCCTTCCACTCAAATTTCAGCCAATTCTGATGTTTTTTTCACTCAAAAAGGTATGTATATCACGTGAGTCGTTTTGCCGCATTTTGCAACGTCGCTTCTACATTTCGGAGCTAAGGTGACAAACTGGAAAAAAAGCATGTCTACTCTTAAAAAGTTTTATAAACATGATTAATAAAATACCTTTTTAAAAATTAACCTACCGAAAAATTACCCTTTTCTTTTTACCCTTTTTACAACACTGTCCGAATACAATGAACTCAACAATTCTTAATTTTATTATTTAGCATTTTTCCGCACTATTTCGCATTATTTCACATTTTTTCACATTTTTTCGCATTTTGTCAAACAATGCGAACATATGTACAAAAAAATGGTCAGTGAAATCCCCCTCGGAAATTTTAAAATAACTATAATAAGGTATAACACATTTTTTTCTTTAAAGGTTGGTTTTTCAAAAAATTAATTAAATTATTTTTAAAATACTACAATTAACGGACGGCCCTGTAGACTTTGTAATCAATCTAACCCCACCGGCTTGTACATTTTGAGAAAGGGAATTTTATTGCAATAAAGTATAGTAAACATTTTTTCCTTAGAAGCTTAGTTTTTGCGAAAATTCAAAAAAACTAAAAAAAAAACACCTTTGGGGGGCCTTGGGGTAGTTTGCCAAGAGTTTTAGGGCAGTTTAAAGATAAATTTTTGTCCAAAATTAATAAATTATCGTTTTCAAGAAAATTCTAAAGAGTAGCGGGGAATCACATAAACAAAAATATTTTGCACAATATTGCGGATTGTGCAATCTTATTGACCGTATAGCTTAGCATTGAAGATTGCACAGTGATTGAGCAAAAGATTGAACGAGTTTAAATTTTATTGCGCAGACCCCTCATCCTCATACTGTATGTGGTCTTTCGTGTTCGAAATATCTGACCAAGATTTCGCTGTAGCAATCGTGTTGGTTCTTAAACTTAAAAAACGAAAACGTAGCTGGTCAAAAGATTGGTTTAAAAAAATTGCAAAAAACACGCACGAATATCTTCTACCTTGGAATGAATGTTGACTAAAAAATATTACACAATATTAACTATATACAGCTCAATAAGAAAACACTGCGCAATCAAATTTAAACTCGTTCAATCGTTTGCTCAATCAATGTGCAACCTTCAATGCTAAGCCTATATAATATTTCGCAATCCGTAATATTGTGCAATATGTTTGACCGTCTAGGGGCCGACCAATGGGACACCCTCTATGTTGTTTATTTTTGTCCAATTAAAAAAGCAAGCCATGATTTTAAGGTTGATTTTTTGATTGAGTTTATTGCAAGTTCCAGAATCACATTTTGTGTTATCGGAATTCCATTGAATACCTTAATATCAATCCAGACATTGCGTCTCTGATACACATGGGAGCCATTCTATTTCCGACGATAAGAACTCTCCTCGGTCCCTCGTGGGTGGCCTTTAGTACCTGTATATTACTTAATACTCGGTCTTGGTGTTCTATTGCTTCTTTCTAAAATAGAAAAATATCAGATTTATACTAGGGATGGTCAAAATGCTTAAGATAATCAATTCAAGCGAATAGACTCGATTTTCAAAAATTGGATCGATTCGATTCAAATCATTGAACTGTGACGAAATGTCTTTCTTCCTTATAGACCGGTGGACGTTTTCATCCCGCCATGGACTTAGTTTCTTTGGTTCGCTCTCGTTTCATTCGTTAAATGAAGAAATAGGTTTCACCTATTTTTTATTCTTTTTGATTTACCTTGTATCTTGTAATCAGTTTGATTTACTATAGTCAGGCAAGCCACTTTGAGGATCGAAATGATTTTCCGAAACACCGGTGTTCCTGGTTAACTTCACACCAATGGTGATCCGTGATAATAGTGTCTAATTGGCCACTTTGAGCCACACAGGTAAAATTTTCATTTAAATTATTTTAGGTGTGTACCCTGTCACCACATACTTATATAGATGTACTATTAAAGTGTATGAAAACCACTAATAGAAAATGACTGCTACAAGCGTTCCGGCCGTTCCGGCATATTGGAATTGGTCATTGTGGTGGTTTGACGTTCTCAAAATTGAGGTCAGTTTTTACTTTTGATTTAACTTTTAAAAAATTCCTTGGCATTTTTTAAACAAATTAAAAGGTATTTAAACTAAGGTAACTGATAATGGGTGTATTTTAGCTTAGAAAAAAGATGGCGCTGATTTGTTATCAGTAGCCTTAATTTATCCAATCCATATATGTTGAGGTTAATTTTTTTTCCTTTAATAACTTGTTATTTCTTAAAAAACTTAAATTGTTTATTACAGCGAAACTATTTAACTGAAAAAAATATATAAAAAAAGAAGTAAGAATTATATAGGTGAGAAAAAAACGTATGGCGTAGATGTTTTTGCCAATCAATATTTATATATCGTTGTTGGGCTCAATTTTGTTGCATCTGCGGCTCGCTGTATCACATTCTCAAATTGAAGTGCGATTCCATTTCGGACTTGTTCCGTTTCCAGTTGAAAAAAAGCCAATATATTTAAAATTATCAGCTGCGATTGTTCGTTATACCTGTTATATTTGTTTCTCGGCATTTTTTTAAAAATAATTTCCGACAAGTTGACAAACTCATGTTTTTGACTGACAGTGAAGGATACTTCACATAACCAATTACCTACCTATTTAAAAAATAAATTAATCATAGACACTACTTTTTTTCAAGTTTATTGTCACCACTGTTTATAATATACCAAACAAAAATAAACAAAAATTACATCATTCCAAATGCATATAATTTGGACTATATAAATACATACATTAACATTAAACAGTTAAAACAATCATAGTAACAAATAAATATTAATGTCAATGTTAGTTATTATTTTTTTTTTAATTATTTTTCTTTATCTATTTTTTTAAATCTTTGGATTATTATATCAAAGTGATTTTCTGGTAAAATTACTTTTAAATTTTATTGTTTTATGATTTTTTTAAAGGATTTGTAAAAAAAGAATTTGTGCAACCCCATATTGTTATTAATTATTGTATTTTTGAATAAAATAGGGCAAAGTAATTTTTTTAAGATCAGATAAAGGAATAAGATATCGAGTTTTATATAAAACTTCTACAAGGGAAAATAATGATTTTCGCAAATATTCTGTGATTTTTCTAAATCAAGTTTTTATCTATAAACAGTCCTAAAAATGTTGTGCATTTAGTATAATTTATAAGGTTGGATTCAAACTTAATTGGTTCACATTGATATGTTATTTGACTTTTATCTAGAAACATGTAAAAGGATTTGTCAAAATTAATTGTTAATTTATTTGAGTTAAGCCATTTTTTTTACAATTTTCATATCTTGCAAAATGTTTAATTTTTTTGAGAAAAACTGTTTCCAAAATAAATTAATGTAGTATTATCCGCAAATACTTTAATTTTACCTATTAATTTTAATTTAGAAATCCAACATGCCGGGACGCTTGAAGCAGTCATTTTTAGAGGCCATATCCCAGTACAGATGCATGCATGCATTAATATGTATCTTTCTCGTCTTTTCTGTGTCTGTAGAGCAGAATAAAAAAAATGTAATAAAAATATAATTAAAAAATATATTTTTTTTTGTAAAAGTGTTACCAAGATGGGTACTGACATGGTAAATATAGAGCAATTGAATCTTAAACCTTGTAGATTCCTTTTTTATCAAACCTCTCTTATTTCTAAAATTTTATGATCTGGTAAAAGCCAGCAGAGCAATATATGTTTTTTAAAAAGGAGTCACAACGATTCTAACACTGTGAATGTTAAGCAATTAAATAGTTTATCACTTTATTTACAATTCATGGGTTTCTTTCTTGTCTTTTCTGTGTCTATTATTTGACTAAAGCTAGCAGAGCAGCATAAAAAAATGTAATAAAAATATAATTTTTCCTTTTAATTTTTTTTTGTAAAAGTGGTACCAAGATGGTTATGAAATCTATGATCGAAAAGGTACGTACAGAAATGGAATACCTCACAAGCGTCCCGCTGGCGCAACCAATAAACAAAAATCCCCAATGGGGTTGGAGTTCCATGCATTGGATTCTGTCGTTAGGGAATATCACTACATTTTTTGTTTGCAATGGTGAACTTTTCAGATCGTGGATTCTCAAAATAGCGTCGGCTCCTGCATACAAAGTTTTTCTTTCTAAAACAAAAATTGAATTCAAGTTACAGCCACTATATTACGCGGCGGCTACACACCACAGAATGCCTGCACAGTTTGGTTTGCGAAAATTAGATGGGACACTGTTAGTCCAAGATCCCAGGGCCACCAGAAAAGAATATGTGGTATAGAGTAGCAAGCACTTTTAAGTATCAAAACGAATTTTATACTTCACACAAAGGTATGTGTGCCTAACTTGCGAGTGTCAGAAGGAGAAGGAAGAGTTGATTTTGGTTGTTTTCCTACTTACACAAGGTTGCATCTGTAGACGTACGTTTCTGTGTGTTTCACGTCATCAGTAGAGAACAGCAAACCCAGGTAAGTCAATTTTAACCAAAACCAACTCCTACATATGAAATACTCGCATCCGTGCAATGCGAGTAAACTCCAAGGTGTAGCGCCATCTAGCGAACTGGCTCGAGCACTCGAAAGTTTAAGCACACTGTCATCGTCTTGTCTGAGACGCAGAGGCGCTGTTTTGATTTTTATCGATCCACACACAGCACGTTTTCCATCTTTCTTTACTTTTAAGTAGTATAAACGTATGGGTACCTGCTAAGTTGAGTAGTGGGCGAAATGAAAAAATAGGACTAATTTAGTTAAATTCTGGCTAATTTATATACAGGTTGTCCCAATTCACATCCTGAATCCAAAACATATGAGTGCGTGAAACAAGGTATACGATCAAAGTGTTCAGGGCAAGAGCGTGAATCTAGTGAAAAGGCGCCTAGCGAAAGCGTTGCGTTGATGTAGGGGACTGGCTATCCTTCTCATGTACGTTTGAATTGTATATCTTATCTCTCGCAATTTTAGTATTTCGACAACTACAAATAAAATTGTTTTATGTCTTAAGCACAAAGATGGTAAAATAAAATTAATAACTTTATTTAGCAGTAAGACCAGAAAGTTTCTCCTACACTTAAACAAATTAAGTTAAGAGTGCATGAGACAGTGCAGTGTAAACAGAAGATTTTGTTTTGTTGATTATTTGGGATTAATACAAAACAATAAAAAAAATATGTTTGGTTATAAACTAACGTCCTTCGGCTACTAAAATACCAAAAAATATTTCAAAATTTTTATGAACCAAAGGCGTGGTTTACAAAAATAATGTCACTATTTTACCTGAATATACGGGGGGGCGTTTGTGACACAATTAACTTTGTAGTCCACTGAAAATAGCGTTTACCCTGAACAAATTGCAACACGAGAAATTTTAACTGTATTTAGTTAAAATCTGCCTACTTTTAAACATCAGACAAAATCGGACTTTGTTTTTTTGGTAATTCTTGAAAATGGCCGCTAGCAAAATTAGAAAAAAATTTTTTTAAAAGAAAACTTAGTACTATCCAATCCTCGAAGCCTTTCTACTAACGAAAATTGGCTTTACTAGCCTTTTACTCAGTAAGTACCTACTAATTGTTTAAGAAAATTCAATTATAGCTGTTAGGGTACCATCCAATCCTCGAAGCATTTCTACTAACGAAAATTGGCTTTACTAGCCTTTTACTCAGTAAGTACCTACTAATTGTTTAAGAAAATTCAATTATGAAAAAATAAAAATTTATTTATAAATTTGATCTTGCATATTGCAAATGTTACAGTACCGTAAAACGAGGTGACTTCGTGCCACTTTTAATAGTTTTGTTGAATATTTGAAATTAATACAAAACAATAATTTTTTTTGAAAAATAAATAAAAAAATATTTTAAAAAATGTATGAATCAAAGCCGTGGTTTACAAAAATATTTGTTACTATATCACCTGCATATACGGGGGGCATTTGTGACACAATCAACTTTGTACTCCAAATAAAATAGCGTTTTACACTGAACAAATGCATAAATAAATAAATCTGACTACTTTGGACCATATCTAAAATCGGATTTTTTGATTATCCCAGCTAAAAATAAATAGTTTTTAAAAACATAAAACCAGACGCAAGCAATATGTATTACGGTCCCATCAAACATAGTAAAAGCCCGGATGCCGCAAGTCCGATTTTGGATATGTTAGGCCTATTTTTTTGCTTTTTTCAGTTAACTATTGCACACCAAAACCGGTTTTTAGCAGGGCGAGATTGTTGTAAAACTTTATTTCTAGATTAACTTTTGAACTGGTTTAATAAAATAAATTCTAAGCGTGATCACTTCTTAGAAATGGGTTACAGAACAACAGATTCTTTTTTTAATAAAATAAAATATTTAAAATCCAACTAACAACAAATTCAAAGTTAAATTAAATAACTTTGGCTAGATAAGAAAACAAAATAGGTATTGTACTTTAAATACACATTATATATAATTATTCATTTCTGGAATTTGGAAAATATCCATTCGTATGTGTCACAATTTCACCCCGCATGTTGTTGAAATTGCATAAATGCAATTAAAAATGCAAATGCGGCAATAAATAGCCTAAACTATAGCGAACACAACCTACAACTCATATCTTGGCTACATAAAATAGTTTTAGATGGTTAAGATAAATTATACGGAAATCATAAAATATTACCATTTCGATAAAGCAGAGAATTTAGTGGCAAAAAAGCAAGAAAATAATAAATAAGATAACAAAAAGATTTTACCTCAGAGTGGATTCGAACCTTTCATTTGTTAATTTCTTTGTTAGTATAGGTGTGTACTCTCAAGCTTTCGGTAGCTACGAGAACTCGGGAGGAATTAGGGACCCTTTGCATGTCACATTTTTCTCTAAGTTTCTATTTGAGACATGCGCAATTACCTGGTTTGAACCTTATCCTTTACTAAAGGATAGTGTTTGACCTTACTTGTGTTCCAATAACGCAGGCACCAGTTACTTTATTTAGATACAGTGTTGCCGCGCATATAACGTTATATAAAAATATAATGTAAATTTAAAATATTTTTGATACTAGACAATTATTCCAAGAGATACCAATGCGGGGTAAACCGCAGATTTAATTTTATGCCGGTTATTGAAACTTATTTTTTTATAAAAACTGGTAGGTATGTGTTGCTTAGACATACACCGAATTCTATATTTTCCTGGCAGTTTTTCACTGGTGTTGCTCTTTCAGTTTTCCCCTAGTTGTTTTCGGAACTTTTGAATTAATTTTATCTACAGAACACAAAACAGGCTTTTGACAGATAAATAAAGGATAAAGAATAAAAAATTGTGTCAGCAAAAGGTCAAAATTGGGCTTCTAAATATCACGTGACATCTGTTACTTATTGTCGCATTTATAAAGTTAACTAAAGGAGGGCTTGCAAAAGGTTATATGGATTGTTAGTTGTATAAAACCCTACCTATCCATCTACTAGTGGTGCACGACATATAGCGTGTCACGATAGGTGTCAGACGTGGAATTTCCAACAAACAATATCAAGCCACTAAATTCTTTACATATTTATACCTAGGGCGTTAAAACTAACCTTTGTGATTAAAAGTTCTTATTATTTATATTTATGGCCCGCACATCTCCGTAGAGTGGTCCAGCGTCACCTCGTTTTACGGTACTGTGAATCACAAATCAAGGGGAATTACTTTAAACCAAAACAAGAAAATGAAACAAACATGAACCTGTCCTTTCTCAATAAATAAGATTAATCTTACAATAATTAGTAAACATAAAATTGATTACGGAAACTAAACTTCTTACCAGCAAATAAATTTGTATTGGTGCAAGCGATAATAATGTGATTCCCAATTCCAAGAGAAAATAAAGAACTCATTAAAAAAGTCCCGTGTTGATTTAATTTACTATAAAACGCAAGAAATGATCGAACAGAAGCATCAGTTAGCAATCAGCACCAAAAGAAATATTGAAACTCAAAAAAAGCTTAAAAATAAAAAAAGTTAAAAATGAATTCTTTCATAGTATTCTTGATGCTTTCCAGTGTTATGTGTGGAGTGTTGGCATTTGAAAATCAACCAGCTAATTTCGATGAAGAGTCAGACGTTGGTCCTTTGGATTATTTGGTGCCTTTGCCGCTTCTCAGAGTAAGAAGAGGAGGCCCAGAGTTGAACTTTGGTTTGAAATGTCCCCCTGGAGATGGAGACTGTTGGGCCAGAGTGGGCGGTGAGGCAGGTACGTTAATATTACTCTGTTAAATTCAATTTAAAAAAAAACATTTTATTTTTAAGACTCTTGAAATTAATTAATTTTGCTATTTGAGGGTCGCAAAAGGGGGTCAGAGATCAAAGATACCGACTTTGGTTACAACGTGTTCCAAAACTTGGTTATTAATAAAGAAAACAATCTGCGGATTGGAGCTTTTTCAAAATAGCGCTATCAGATTTTTGCCATGCCTTGTAGTTTTTATTATACGAAGGCTTTTTAAAAATATCGCAAATTCAACAAACATTATATCTTACTTATTTTACAACATGTCTCAATTCTCTAAAAACATTCATAGCAACTTATTTTGAGGAAAGAAATGACACTGTCAAATTTTCGACAAAAAATGCAGTTGTTGAATCAATGAAGAAATTAGTTCACTGGCTATCATAACTACACAGAAAATAAACATTTTTTTCTTTTGACAAGACCTATTAACAATTTTTACAGAAAAAAATTATTTTTTCGGCGATATCTGTCATATGCAGGGACACTACTTGTGGCCAAAATTATAGGAGTGTCCTAAAATCGTATGCATATTTGGTCCTGCTCCAACTATGAAAACAAGTGATATATTTAAAAACTTCAATCTGTTTCTCAGGTCACTCGCTTTTTTCATTAAAATGTCTATTGCCTTTCTGGCAAGTTTAAAAAAAAGCTCAAAATCAGTTTTTTCTGTGTTGCTTTAGGCAGAAGTTACTAGCACTACTCGAAAGAGGGGTAAAAACGCTAGATAAGTTCTGAAATAAGACTTATATCAGTTTTTTATTTTTATTTGGCAATAAGTTATTACAAAAAAACTACAAAAGGTCATATTTTTCCATATTTCAATGGCGCGCATTTAAATAAGTATAGCTCGAAAACGAATCCTATGACCCCCCCAATTTTTTTTGGTAAAAATATCAGGAAGATTTGACCTTCAACATATCTCAAATTCAGCTAATCTGACGCATCCCGGTAAACAATGTATTTAGTGCCTCCTGCTTTAATTTGTGATCATTTCTGTATATCTCAACTATCCTCCGTTCAATTGTTAAAATATTTTCAGGAGGTATTTCACTCCTCTTTCAAATAGTACTGTGTATGAATTATTGAATGGGTGAGAAGGAGTACTCCCTCAAAATCGGGTGAAAGTCAAACTGCGCATGCGATCTCACTTGATTTCAGGCTCCTATTGGTTCTGACGTGGGGAGATGCTCATTCCGACCCATTTCAAAAATCCATACACTGGTCGCTTTTGTCTAAAAATACACAGAAAAAACTATTTTGTAGCCTTTTTTAAACCTGCCAAAAAGACACTAGAATATTTTATGGGAAAAATCGCCATAGCTCGTGAACTAAGAAATAGATTCAAGTTTTTAAATATATCTCTAGTTCTGTTATAGTTGGAGCAATATCAATTTTCATCCAGTTTTAAACTACTATTATTATTTTGGCCACAACTGTAATATTTCAAAGCAAGTTTATAATCTAGCCCAATATTTTTTCAGGATACATGTTCTATAACAACAACAACAGATTCGATATTTCCGCATACGCTGCAAAAGACGTATCCACAAACCTCAACGTGTTGAAACCCGAACGAGTTGGCGCAGCGGTGGACTATTCTCACACACCTTCCCAGTCCGGCATCAAAGTGGAAGCTGACCACGCGAAAGGCTACGGAACTGATGTGTCAGCTTCGGGCCGATACAATTTTGTACAAGAGAAAGATTTCAAAGCAGGGATTGAAGCTTCAGTCAATAAACACTATGGAGGACCCATGGGTAACGGACCTTCTGATAAGGCTGTGTTTTTAAAAGCTGAAGCAAAAATATAAATGTTTTTTTTGTAAAAAAAATTTAAAAACTGACTGTATTTTAACTGTGATTTCTGCTCTGCCATACATTTGTAATATTTTTATTTATTATTAAAATCCATTTTGTAGTAAAAGAGTTTAAGTTTTTAACTATCCACACTGTAGATATGGAAAGCTATTGGGATCGTCCCAAAAAAACCTAATTAATTTTCACTCAAAATACGAAATTTTGATAAAAAAAGGCCTACTAAATTTGGGATGGTGTCTGTCTATCCGTCGGTCTGGGACACGATAACTAAAAAACCGATTAACCAATTTTAATCAAAGTTGGTATCGGTGGATAAGTTTTTGTTGGGCGTGTAGGGCCGCTATTAAACTGGAAGCTGACCACACGAAAGGCTTCGGAAATGACGTGTCAGCTGCGGCCTGATACAGCTTTGTAGAAAAAAAAAATTCAAAGCAAGGATTGAAGATAAATACTATAAGTACCCATCGGTAACGGACCTTCTGATAAGGCTGTGATTTTAAAAGCTGAAGCAAAAATATAAATGTTTTTTTTTGTAAATATTCCAAAAGGCGCAAGACTAGATTCTTTTGCAAATTTTTTGCCGACTTTGCCTGGAACATATGAGGGCTGTGTTTATATCACAATAGTTTCTGCTGGTTATGGTTTTTGAAGTTTAAGTTTATTTTTTATTAGATTTTGATCATTTCTTTATAATTTATAAAACATAGCGAAATTAAAAATTTGTTATTGTAGAAATCAGACTAGTTTATTTTTAAATAAATATATGTCAAAAAGTGACTGTTCTATATTATATTGAATATTTCGAATATTAGAAAAAAAATCCAATTTTTTTGATACATTTCTCCATAAATTTAAATATATTAAGCGTTTTTTTTTACCTTACCCGTGTTCTCGTGTAAGTTTTGACCAGTTTTGACTGAACGTTCACGAAACATCGTGTGTGTACGTACGGGCGCCCACTTTTTAATTGTCACCTTTAAATTGCTTAAACACCTCTGAAAAGCCCGGAATTTTAGCGGGCTTTGAAAACTGCTAAAGGAAATCGTTAATTAAAACATGATACTTACTTGAAACCATGAGGGGTTGCCAAACAATGCACTGTTTATTTGAATTATATGTAGGAATATTAAGATGACATTAAAAAAGTGGGCGAGTGTACATTCGATTGAACTTGACCCAGGGCTATCAAAATGGACGGGCCACGATCCTCCACTTTGTTGACGTCACATCCGGGGCTGATTTTTTTGATGGTCACGTTACGACACAGCTGATTGTCTTTAAAATATTGAAGTTGAAATGACGGTTCATGGATATTTGATTTTTTTTTAATAAAGCCGTTTTTAAGATTGTTTTTACTTTATTCTGGCAGAACAATTTTTTTTAAATGTATAGTAAGCCCTAATTTTTCATAGCCGCTTCAATAGCTCACACAAAAATTAAGTTTAAAGCAGAAGCCAATGTGACAATCACATATGACAAAGTCAAATACATGTCAAATATAACAGTTGGCATGTGGTACATGGCGGGTAATTTGAATTTAAAATAAGGAATGCTAAATCTTGAAGATTTTAACCTTTTAATCATGTTGCTTCTTTACAAACCTTTGGTGGAATATCGGGATGGTGTCTGAGAATATTTCACTGCAATTTTGCGGAAATCTGTAGTGCCATTTTGAAAATATCATAAAAAAACGTCTGACCTCCCATATGACCCAATGTAAAATTCAGCCCCGGGAGAACAGCTGATTTTTTCAGGGTCGTGGCCTCTATTTTTGTGTTGGCCTTGCTTGACCTTCGAAATATAAAGAAGATACTCTACGGTAGAGACCCTGTATGTATGACATATTTTAAATAAAAATATGTCATACATACAGGGTCTCTACTCTACGGGTGCCGCGGCTATCAGTGCAACCTTTCTCTCTCTAGTTCTAATCACCGGTGGTATTCTGTGAACTACTTCAAATAGGTTGTCATTTGTGATATGTCATTAAAGTTTTTGTCAACATTGTCACTATATTTTTAAAATTGTTCTTGTTGAATAAAAAAAAAAGGACAATTTTTTTTCATTATAACTTTTGAACTATACAGGGTGTCCCATAACTTAGGGGCCATAGTGTAGCAGGTGATAATGGAGGTTATTTCCGAGAAAAAACTTTATATAACATGGGGTCAACAGACATCTGTTTTTAAGATATAGGATTTTTAAAGTTAGAGGATTGGGGGGAAAAAGGGTTTAAGAAAAAAAAAGAAAATCTGTCACAGCCAGCTGAATAATCAGCCAATTGTGATTCAAAAATGTGGTATTCTTTTTTTTGATAAAATTATAAGTTGAGAACATAGAGGCTGTCAAATTAACCTCCAAAAATGTATAAAAAATAATTTTAAGTTTTTTAAAAAATTAATTTTTGCTTACTTCTATCAAAAATATTTTATTAATATGTCTCGCTGGAGACTTGTTTTTATTAACAAAAAATATAAAAAAAAAACATTGCGTTTAATATGGAATTCATAAAAATTTATACCAAAAAAATAGTTTTTCCTAAAAAAAATTGACCAAATAATTTTTTTTTAATGATTTTTATTTTAATTTATTGCTCTTGTTCTAATACAAGACTTTACCCAATTTCACATTTTTGCTGCGTTTCTTTAAAAAGTTATTATCAAAAAAGTTTAAAAAATTGCCAACTTTGATGCTCTGTGTCTCGACAGAGAAAGAGTTTTGACCCATGTATTATAGGAACTGTTTTATCCGACATGAATTCCTTTATCACCTGTTGGCCTATGGCCCCTAAGTTATGGGACACCCTGTATAATCGATTTTATGGAACAAACTGTGCTTGGCAGATAATTAATCAGGGTTTTGAATAAATATATTTTTTTGTCCGCCATCTCAAAATCCATGATGGCGGACGAAATTAAAATGTACCCTTCAAAGATGCTCGTTTATTCTTATGTTGCGAACATGTTTTAATTATTTTTTTAAATTAGTAAAAATACTGTAATTTTGCCACGCACAACAAGGTATGAATCAGCAAAATCTGTTCACTGGTTATAAAAAAATATATTTTTGTTTCAACCATTGTTTTGAGTAATACGATTGCCTTGCCAATCATGTCTGGATTTATTTCCTTATAAATTCATTAGAACCGAACCGATTTTACTGAATTAAAAAACATCCTAATGAGAATTGATTGCTTTTTATAGATGATGATTAAAGTTTATCGTCATCTTAAAATTTAAGATGGCGGACAGAATCATACTTGATTTTTCAAAATGGCGTGTTTATTCTTATTTTCCGAAAATGCTTTAGTTTTTTTTAATTTATAGTAAAGTACTACTTTTCCCCACACAACGAGGTACAAATTAGTAAAATCGGTGTGGTGGTTCTCAAAAAATCTCTTTTTGTTTCAACCATTGTTTTACAGATTATACGAATACATTGCCAATCCTGTCTGCATTCATTTCCTTATGAATTCGTTCTTACAAAACCGATTTTAGTGAAATAAAAAAAATCATGGTGAGAACTGATTGCTCTTTAACGATAGCGTATTAAAATAGGATCAGTAAAAATTAATGTATAAAGAAATAATTGCAGACAGGATTGGCAACGCAACCGTATAATTTGTAAATCAATCGTTAAAACAAAATCAGATTTTGTGAGAATCGCTACATTGATTTTACTAATTTGTACCTCGTTATGCGAAAGAAAAGTGGTGCTTCTCTATAAATTAAAAAAAACTATAACATTTTCAAAAAAAATAAAATAATAAGAATTAACGTGCCTCTTTGAAGGGTCAAGTATGATTCTGTCCGACATAACTTTTAAGATGGCGGCAAATTTCGATTATAATCTTTACAGAACAATCAATTCTCATAATGATTTCTTTTATTTCACTAAGATCGGTTCAGAATTAAGAAGTTTATAAGGCAATGAATGCAGACAGGATTAGCAATACAATCGTATAATGTGTAAAGCAATAGCTGAAACAAAAATAGATTTCTTGAGAACCATCGCACCGATTTTACTAATTTGTACCTCGTTGTAGGGAGCAAAAGTTGTGCTTTTCTATAAATTATAAAAACACTAATAAAACATTTCCAGAAAATAAGAATAAACAAGCTATTTTGAAGATTTAAGTATGATTCTGTACTCCAAGTTAAATTTTAACATGGCTGTAAATTTTAATCATAATATTTAAAAGGCAATCAATTCCCACAAGGAAGTTTTTTATTTCATCAAAATCGGTTCAGTAGTAATAAATTTATAAGGAAATAAATGCAGACATGATTGGCAATCGTATAATACTCAAAACAATGGTTGAAACAAAAATATATTTTTCTAAAAACCACCGAACCGATTTTTCTAGTTCGTACCTTGTTGTGCGTGGCAAGAATGCAGCTTTTCCATTGATTTAAAAAAATAATTAAAAAGTGTCCGCAACATAAGAATAAACGAGCATCGTTAAATGGTACATTTTAATTTCGTCTGCCATCTTGGATTTTAAGATGGCGGTCAAAAAAATATATTTATTCAAAACTCTGGTTAATTCTCTGATAAGTGCAGTTTGTCACATTAAAATCGATGATATAGTTCAAAAGTTATAATGAAAAAAAATTGTCCGGTTTTTTTTTTGGCCCACCCGGTACATAGATTGTCCGTCGCTAATATTTGCCTCTACAGTTGATACTGTACTGATGACTCGTTTTAGATCCGATTTTTTCCGATAACTAAAAAGTTCTTTCAGGAGGATTACCAGACTTAGTTTTTCACAAGTGATATTTGATTTCAAATGGCATGTAATTACAAAGAACTTGGTTAAGCTAAAGAAAACTTTACGTAAAAAATATTCATTTCATTTAGTATTTCGCCACTATCGTTATAAAAGCACAAAAAAGGTAAAATTCTTCGAACATTGAACAGGTCAAATTAAATTAGTAACATTGTTTAACAACAAGACCAGAAAGTTTCACCTAGACTAAAACAAATTAAGTTCAGCGCACAGGAGACCGCATCATTTAAACAGAGGATTCTGTAGAATTTTTCGACATAACTAAGGGGGCTTAGTAATGTTTAAAAACCTATTAAGAAATAAAAAAAACGATATCAATTTACCCGTATCACCATATTATAATAACAAGATAAAAGTAACTAAATGGATATATCGGAAACAGTAAAAGATACAACTTTGGTTAAATGAGAAAAAGTTGCGCTAGTCCAAACCCAAACCTAAATCAAAATTAAAAATATCATAAGGGGGTTTCAAAATATCGCGCAAAAACTAAAAATTTTGTTTTTCGAAAATTTTAAATATCGTCGCCACCTTTTTATTTTATAAAATTTGGTAGTAATGTATAGTCTAAATTATACGCATTTGTTATGACGTCACCAGGTGAGAAAAAAACGTATGGCGTAGATATTTTTGCCAATCAATATTTATTATGATGTTTTTGATTGACAGTAACGGATACTTCACATAACCAATTACCTACCTATTTAAAAAATTAATTAATCATAGACACTACTTTTTTTAAAAAGTTTATTGTAACCGCTGTTTATACTATACTAAACAAAGATAAACAAAAATGACGTCATTACAAATGCGTATAATTAGGACTTATATTAGCGACTACGGCCAATCAAATGACGTTTGCGATTTCTTTTTAGGCCTTCTAGTTTTTTTTGGAACCATAGCCTACTTTAAACATAGAATAAAAACAGCTTTTTAACCATGCATAACAAGTCTATTTTGGGCTCATCTAAAAAAGTTTTATAATTTTATAAAATTTATTTAAAAAACAGTGTTTCACTTTGTTGGGTGTGCAACAAATATTGTAATTGTGTCATACTAAACTTTGTTAGTAATTTGATTTATCTGTCAAAACCTTTAATACTTAACTTTACTTTGTTTTTTTTCCTTTGGTCAAAAAATAATGCAATATCTTTTATTTAACTAAAACATTTATAATTGAAGTCAAAACAAGACCAAAAACTAAAAACCAATGACAAAGCTTTTAATATTCATATTTTGATGACATTGTGAATACATATTTAAAAACTACTCCCTATGGGGTCACCTAGAGCTTAAACACAGCACAGGTACCAATCGTACAAATTACATATCTTGAGCTCCTCCAGCGTAACACTCACGTTACACATAAATGTCCACTTAATTCCATACTTACTTTGGAAACCATTCCATATAAAATTTAATATTCAAAGTTTTCGTGGCTATTCACCTATATTTTTGTTTCTGTCATATTTTCCCGTGGGTAGCTCGCAAGCTTAACCTCCCGGGGGTCCAAGATCTAATGGACACCTAATTAGTGTTGACAGTTAACTGTTTCGTCCTTATGTGACTCCTCAGAACACTGCTTGGTCAATGTGACACCCTTGCGAAGTTAATTACACGGATTTGTCTCTAATCCTATGTCTATAGTGAGAAAACCCTCGCAAGAAGCGCCATCTACCGAGATACGTGAAAAACTAGAATAAACTGCTATATTATATCGATCGATGAGAAGATCGAACATCCGTGACCTACAACAGCTCTTGTCTTCCAGGCCAGAGCAACGCTGATTAGCGTTTTTGCCCACCATCAAGACCCAAGGGTCAATCAGCGGAATTTTTAAGCCAAATAATACTAACAAGCGTGAATTTTAGTACCCGTGAATTTAAAAATCAAACAAGTTTTCGTGGCTAATCGGGTCAAAAGAAGTTTTTGTTTCTCCCATATTTTTCCATGGGTAGCTCGCAAGCTTAACCTCACGTGGGTCCAAGATCTAATGGACACCTAAAATGTGAGTAAAACCGCTAATACACGGTTAAAAAGCTCTTTTTATGCACTATTTAATGATGCAAAAAAATCCAATATGGCGGTCATAAAAAATAACAAAGTTGGCTATGGTTTTAAAAAAAAAACTAGAAGGCCTAGAAAAAATTTGAGGACGGCGTTCGATTGGCCGCAGCCGCTAATACAAAACTACGATTATTTAGTTATTAGATATTTCAAAAATTGCCCTATATGAAAAATTCATATATTATATTATTGCGATTACCCACGAATAAATCTCTAGTCTTGGATATTGCAAATGTTACAGTACTGTGAATCACAAACCAAAACAATAGAATCAAATAAAAATGAACCTGTCCTTGCTCAATAAATAAGATAAATATTACAATAACAATTAATAAATATAAAATTGATTACGGCAACTTCTTAGCAGCAAATAAATTCTTATGGATGATGTGATTCCCAATTGCCAAGACATAATCTAAAAGGCAAAACGAACCAAAAGAAAATAAAAAAAAATTATGAAAAAGTCCCGTGTTCATTCCATTTACTATAAAACGCAAGAAATGTTTGAACAGAAGCATCAGTTAGCAATCAGCAACAGAAGAAATACTTAAACCCAAAAAAAGTTTAAAAATAAAAAAAGTTAAAATGAATTCTTTCATAGTATTCTGGTTGCTTTCTAGTGTTATGTGTGGAGTGTTGGCATTTGAAAATCAACAAGCCAATTTCGATAAAGACTCAGACGTTGGTTCTTTGGATTATTTGGTGCCTTTGCCGCTTATCAGAGTAAGAAGAGCAGATCCAGAGTTGAAATATCGTTTGGAATGTCCCCCTGGAGACGGAGAGTGTTGGGCTAGCGTGGGCGGTCGGTCAGGTACGTTAAAATTACTGTGTTAAATTTAATTTTAAAAAACGTTGGAATGATACGATTCAGTGACTCTTGAAATCAATTAGTTTCAAAATTAAAGGCTCGCAAATGTAATTTTTTTACTCAAAATCCTACTCTGACAAATCTAGTGGTACATTTAAAAATTCAATCTATTTCTCAGTGCACAGGCCATGGATATTTTTTCCATAAAATGTTCAATGGTTTTTTTGGCAAGCTTAAAAAAAACTAAAAAAAGTTTTTTTCTGTGTAGTTTTAGGCAAAAGTTACTAGTACTATTCGAAAGAGGGGTAAACGTTATATTACCCCTGAAAATGATTTTAACATTAGTCAATATATAGATTTTTAAACTTGGAAAAACTTTTGATCATTTTTGCCAATTTTAAACAATTATATCCCAACTATCCTTCGTTGACCCGTTTTATGTTGCCCCTCTTTCGAATAGTACTAGTCGCTTTTGTCCAAAACTAAACAGAAAAAATCTTTTTTTTTGTTGTTCTTTTTTTAGACCTGCCAAAAAGGCACTAGAATATTAATTGAAGTTTTCAAATATACCTTTAGTTCTTTACCTTTCTAGTCCGCGCAGCAATGGCTAGAGAAGGTATTTCGACGAAATATATAGATAACGCCGAAAATGTGTTATATTGGTGTGGTTTGACCTATCTTAGCAATATCGTCGTGATGTCTGTCTGCGTGTGTGTGTGTCTGTCCGTAACACGATAGCTCCTAACAAGCTGATTAGATTTTGGTCAACATCCAAATGCTAACTTTTTAACGGAGCATCGCATCAATATGCGGTTTTCGAAATATAAGTAGACCACATTTTTCTTATTCATTATTTAACCAAAAACTACATAGGAGCTTTCGTTTCTGAGATATTTACAAAAAAACTGTTTTCAAGGCTGATATCATGGAGTTTACTTGAAGTGTGCTAATAGGCTAGCAATGAAGGTATCAGATCCGTTAAGGATAGATTTTCATACAGTTTTAGGGCAAGCTTATTATTTTGGGCACCAAATTTTTAAAGCAAGTAAACCCAATATTTTTTTAGGATACCTGTTCTTTAACAACAACAATAAATTCGATGTTTCCGCATACGCTGCAAAAGACGTTTCCACAAACCTCAACGTGTTCAAGCCAGAACGAGTTGGCGGAGCGGTGGACTATTCTCACACACCTTCCCAGTCCGGTATTAAAGTGCAAGCTGACCATGCAAAAGGCTACGGAACTGACGTGTCAGCTTCGGGCCGATACAATTTTGTACAACAGAAAGATTTCAAAGCAGGGATTGAAGCTTCAGTCAATAAACACTATGGAGGACCCATGGGTAACGGACCCTCTGATAAGGCCGTGTTTTTGAAAGCTGAAGCAAAAATATAAATGTTTTTTTTTTGTAAAAGATTGTAAAAACTTAAAACCGTATTTTAAGTTGAAAGTCTGATATTGTGATTTGTCCTCTGCCATACATTTGTAATATTTTTATTTATTATTAAAATTAATTTTGTAGTAAAAGAGTTCCACTTTATAGTCATCCAGAATCCATAACGTAGGGGATGGGACCGTAAAAAAACTATTTTATTTTCACTCAAAATAAGTTATTTGGATCAAAAAAGTGGCACCGCGTCATAGCTATGGTAAACGAAATTTTGCGGGAAAATCTAAGTAAAGTAATCTTAAAAAATTAGTGTTTCACTTTGTACATGCAGTACACTAAGACCTTTTAAAGGAGAGATCAAATAGGTACTTACCTAATAAATAAAGATCCGAAACATAAAAGAGGATCCAAAGTTATATTAAAATGTGCGCAAATATTGATTTAGTTGCAAAAACGGTAATTTGTTTTGTAAAAAGCTCCGTCGTAATTTGTTTGACATAAACATTCAAAACAACAACAAATAGAAAACGTCAATCCCGGCTAAATCAATATGTTCGTAACAACCAGATAAGAGTATATATTATTTTCCTTTCTAATGAAATCGTTTAGAACAAGACATCAATAAAATGTAAGTAAAATAGTAAGCTAATGACTAATTAGTGCAGTGCCTCATTTTGGGAATCAATTTCAATAAAAAAATTAAAGGAAGTGCGTGCCACTGTATGTACCCCTCTACTCCTTTCCCGACCATCAAATTTTTGATGGGGTGGGAAGGCTGCTAGGAGATCGGGGCTTAAATGTTTAAATAAAATCATAATTCGAGAACAGCAATTGACACAAACATGAAACCTTGGTCTTATCTTAAGGCACCTTGCTACTTTGCCAGCCTTAATTGCTGTATGATTTGAGACGTAGGTTGATGATTTATATAACAGCAAGTAGCATCCCATAATAGTATTTTCCTACGAGCGTGCTTATTTGCGTGCTGAAAAACTATTACCCTTCTTTTAAGGTACGATTACAAAGATATTCCATCTACACATTTGCTATAATTTTAGCAAATATTCCTGCTTGAACTTCCAGATTTTTATTTACAAAAACTCCAACAAATGCTTTTTTTTGAAAATGTTTTCCAAAATTTACCTTGATTTCCTAAGTAAGCTATGCTGGTGATGACACCATATCCATTCTCAATTGCTTGTACCCCGTTATTATTCAAATCATAGACATAGATTCGCCCTCGCTCTGAAGCTAGAAACATGTGATGTCCATATATCTAAAAAAACAGTATGCGCTTAAACCAAAATCAAAATTACAGTGATAAATAAGAACACTGCTCAAAATACAATGGAGACTTAGACAAGTCTATAGACTTGACCTCGACCGGTTTGAGTGTATTTTTTTATTACTAACAGATCAAATAACTGCAAAGATTTTTTTGCTAACGTGCAATAACCACTATTCAGTGAGTTTGATATCAAAATAATTCAAATTAACTTTAAAAATAAAGAGAAACCAATTAAAAATTGTTGTAACGATATATCATTTTGTGAAAATCTAGTACGGACAGTCATAGTTTTCCCGTCAAACATAGATACTCTCAAATTGTAGTCAATAGGGGTGTGCGGTGGTTTAAAGTTAGAAAAACTATAGAAATAATCCACGATCGATAAAAAAAAATATATACAAACATTTTCAAAGCTAAATAATACATAAATAACTTAAACCTGTCTCTGAAGATGCATTACCGCATTAAATACGTATTAATATTGTAAAAACCGCAAGATATATTAGAATCCTTTTTCAGTAACACTTTACAGACAGATGGCACTGACTTACTCCGTTTTTAGTCGACATCTCCTAGTCACGTTTGGAGGTTTAAATACGGCTGCCATGTTTAAACCAAAATATTAATTTTTTATAATTTATTTTTAAGTTTTGTGTGGATATAATATCATTGCGACAACGAAAAAAAGATGGCCTATGTTGCAGAGTATTTATAAACAAATTATATAAATAATAAAAACTATTGCATCCAAGGGAAAAAATGAGTTAAACCTTCACTTTAGCTTTTTTTAGTAAATATTGGTGTTAAATTCCTCTATTTGTTAAAAATAAATAACTTTGTGTCGTACGGCTTTCAAAGGAGCTTGTATTGTGACCTTGGAAAATTGAATTTACTAGCGAAAGTATTGCAGGGCTCTCAACAGATAACCAGCAAAATAATATGAAAAATATGAAATCTTTTAATAAAAATATGAAATTACGAAAAAAAATTATGAAGGAAATATGAACAAAAAAATTTTTTTGTCCCTTTCCATAAGGCCGGTTAATTTTTTAAAAAATATATATTTACTAACCAAAAATGTTTTTTTTATTTATAAAGAAATGTATTAACAGTTTGATTAAGTTGAATTAGGCCTGAATGGGATATCGCCAAACATAAATAATATTTTAAAAGTACCAACCACCTCTTTTTTCATCCAAACTTATTTTGAGAAAAAAGATGCTGCCAAATTTTTGACCGGTATAGTTTTTAAGTCATTATTATAAATTTGGTATTATGCAAGAAAAATAAAATCTTCTTTTTGACATTTTAAAAAGTATTTTTTTGTTTTTAAATAAAGGATGCCAAAAACCAAATTTTTTGTAAAAATGTTGAAAATGGCCAAAGGATGCCAAAAACCAAATTTTTTCTAAAAACGTTGACAATGGCATTCTCTTGCGCAAAAAAAGTTGCTATAAAAATGTTTTTACAAAATTACGGTATTTTAAAAAATCTTCCGTATAATAAAAACTATAAGGTACGAAAAAAATCTAATAACCGAACCGAACCGAACCATTCTTAAGAGCTCAAAAAGAGAACACTGTAAGGTAAAATCAGCAGATCACCATCTTTATTAATAAGCGAGTATAAAAATAGGACAAGTAACAGGCTTAAGTATACTTTAAATGAAAAAGATAATATTTAATTTATGCTTGCTTCAACAGTAGTGACTACTGGAGCCAACATTAGCCCCCTCAGTTGATCTTCATTAAAGAAAATATGAAAAATATGAAGGTTTTTTAAAAATATGAAGTTTTATGAAGCCTGAAAAAAAATATGAATATTTTCATAAAATATGAAGGTGCTGGGAGCCCTGGTATTGTCAAATTTTGTTTGAGTTTTACGTGTGCACAGAGGTAGATAAGAAGGTATTTGTTAATTATTTTTTTAAGCTTGCTTAGCGCGGGGGGTTCCACCATCTGGGTTTCGTTTATTGTTTTTTGTGGGACTGTGTTATGAATAAGTAATGCTAAGCTGCGGGTAAAAAAAAACATTTAAAAAAAGTTCCTAATTTCCAAAGAGAATGGCACTTTTCCGCCGACAAATCTGCATTCATTCCTTGTTTAAGAATAAGGGCTGAATTAAGAAACTTAATAAGTATATAGAAGTATACAGCATGGTTAAAAGCTATAGGATTCATAGACTGCTTGATGTGCTTAATGTGTGTAAGAGAGAAGTAAAACAGAGAAAAATATATTTTGGGCGGTGTCTTGAAATATCTGAGGGCACGGCAGTGCCTCGCCAAGTTCGCGCGCCGTAACCATCTTTTCTAGAAACATTTCAGCCGATATTTGACCTACCTAAAACTCTACTTCGGAATGAGCTACGAATCTCAAACGTTGCACAGTCGTAGATCTGATGGAGTTAACAACCTCTCCAAGTTTCATGGAATTCCATAAAGTAATAAAGTAGTTACGAAATTTCAAAAAACGTCGAAATTGCCACTCACTCACTCATGTATAGATCATTAATATTCTACTGTACTTCCAGACATGCTACAAAGCTGAAATTTTTCAGACTGATAGAAATTATGACCAAACCCCTGGAAAAACCCCAAAATTTTAATTTACCCTATACATTTAAAGTTATGTAAAAGTAGCATCGCCCACTTCCAGAAATGCTAGAGAGTTGAGCTTTGGTGATAAAACTATAGGAAAAATCAAAAAACCTTAAAATTTTAATTTACTCCCCTCCCCTATACATTTAAAGTTATGTAAAAGTAGCATTGCCCTCTTCCAGAAATGCTAGAGAGTTGAGCTTTGGCAGGGTGATAGGAACTATGATAAAACTATAGGAAAAAATTAAAACACCCCAAAATTCTAATTTACTTCCCTCCCCTATAAATGTAAAGTTAAGTAAAAGTAACATTGCCTACTTCCAGACATGCTAGAGAGCTGAGCTTTGGAAGACCGATAGTAACTATGATAAAGTTATAGAAAAAATTAAAAAACACCAACATTTTAATTTACTTCACTCTCCTATTAATGTAAATTTATATAAAACTAACATTGCCCACTTCCAGAAACGCTAGAGAGTCGAGCATTGGAATGCTGATAGAAATTATGATAAAACCATGGGAAAAAATTTAAAAAGTCCAATATTTTCATTTACTCTCCTCCCCTATAAATGTTAAGTTTTGTAAAAGTAACATTACCCACTTCCAGAAACGCTAGAGAGTTGAGCATTGGAAGACTGATAGGAACTATGATAAAACTATAGGACAAAATTTAAAAACACGACAATTTTAATTTATTTCCCTCCCCTATACACGTAAAGTTATGTAAAAGTAACATTGTGCACTTTTAGAAACGCTAGAGAGCTGAGCTTTGGAAGACTGATAGGAACTACGATAAAACCATGGAAAAAACCTCAAACATTTAAGTAAGGCATTGCAAAAGTTTTGAACAATATTCCGCATATTTTGGTACTTTAAAAATTAAGTATTATCCAATTCCTTTAAAAAAGAAGTGAAATCATAACAAAAACATTTCATGTAAAAAAAAGCCAAGTACGCGAAAATGGCATTCCGTAAAAAGAATTGAGATAAAAGTAAAGCCAAGTTCTCCAATACAAACTTCAAAATGAAAGGTTTTTACTTGTTTGAAAATATTTTTCTAAACTTGGCTATTACGGCTGTAAATGACTCTTAGGCACAGTGCTAAATTGAACATAAAGAAGTTTGGCTGCAATAGCAAAGTTTAAAAAAACATGTCCAAACTAGTAAGAACCTTTCATTTTGAAATTTGTATTGGAGAACTTGGTTTTACTTTTATCTCAATTCTTTTTACGGAATGCCATTTTCGCGTACTTGGCTTTTTTTTACATGAAATGTTTTTGTTATGATTTATTTATTTATAATATATTTTTCGCTGTTTTACAACCCTATTCGTGCTGGTAGTGGGAAAGTAGGGGAATACATCGTGACCTTTCGTCTTCACGAAGTTTTCCGCCATTCCGTCGTGTGCAGTGAAACAGTTGAGAAGTTGTTTTTCCCGCAAATTCTAGCTCAAGCGATGCCGCGTAGTAGATTTAGCGTTCAGGAAAAAGTACACTGGGTTCAATGGTATTTCGAGGGAAATAGCTGTCAAGATGGGGTAAATCTATTTGTTGTCCCGGTTAAGGAAAGGGATATTCCAAGCCGTAGCACGGTCCAAAAAATAGTGAACCATTTGCAACGAACAGGATGTGTCCATTTTTGCCACAAATGCAGTGGTGGAGAGGCACCTCCTGGTTGTGAAATGGGAGAGGAAAGAGAACAACGCAAAGCTATAATTTGTACCGCAGCAGAAGCTTTGCCTCCCTGTTCCAGTAAGGCCAATGATGTGAGCGATAATATTTTACCCTTAACCGTCCAAAACATTTTGAAAGGCCAAGGGTACCGGCGCGGCGGGCGTTTTAAAGTAAAGAAAACGCAAAAAAATTTTCCAGATGATCACTTTCGAAGAATGGAGTTTTGTGAAACCATGATTGAAAAAGCAAATCAGGATAAAAATTTTATTAAAAACATAAAGACGAAAGTTCGTTTTCGACTCATGGCCGTCGCAATCCTTTCGTTGTTCGTTACTGGTCACGCAAAAATAAAAATTTGCATACTGGCGAACGCACCCAGTATCCTCAAAAACCTAATGTCTGGACTGAGATTTTGGGTGACAATATCATTTCTCCTTTTTTCATTAATGGTAATTTACGAGGGAGACATTATTTGGCTCTCTTGCAGGACCATATTATTCCTGCGATTCGACAGGTGCCTAATGTTGATTTTAACCAAATTTGGTTTATGCAAGATGGTTGCCCAGCTCATGACACTAACATGCCTGTTAGAGTGTTTTTAAATGAAACGTTTCCAAGGCGGCTTATTACAAGCAGGAAAGGTACTATCGACTGGCCTCTGAGATTCCCGGATTTGGCACCCAATGATTTTTTTATGGGGCTATGCAAAAAGCCAAATTTATTAGCATGGCCATTTAAGAGCTACCACTTTGGATGAACTTCGGGCAAAAATAATATTTAATTCGTTAGGTAGTACTTAAATCAATATGAAAGAAATTGCTTTTAAAACAGACCCCTCTCTTATTTGTTTCGCTGGGGAAGCCATAAACTTTAGTTTTTGGTAGACGCGGCATTAAATATTATAAAAAAGAACAAGCTTGAAAAAAAGGATTATATGATCTAAATCCGATATTTTATGTACAACTACCCTCGATCGATTTTCTTTACGAGCTGTCGAAAGAAAAGATCGCCGCGCTAGGAGAAACAATCGGTGTCAAAAATTTCCTCCCTCTACTTTACCGGGGCGCACAGAGGACAGGTATTGGCTGTGTAAACTTCTATCCTTTTCTCTTAAATATTACATATTTTATGCATATACAGTTACTTACTTTTAACTGAGTAATTTTCTGAGAATTTTTTTCATTCTCATCTATAAACCCAAAGTTTATATTAAAAATCTTGTCTGTTACGCAACTGCTTATATTTTGTGACTGTTTCTCAATTTCGGCTTCAGGACCAACAGATGATTTATGATCATCAATATTTGTATTTGCACTCACAATATTAATTATATTTATCTTATCTTTGATCACTGGTTGTGAACCTTTATTAGGTGTGCTAAAATTATCAGTCGACTTTGAAGTACTTTTATTTTTATGCGCGTTCTGATCTTCTACTGTATCTTCAAAAAGGTTTGAAGCAGGTTTGAGACGTAGATATGTTGAAGTATTTAGTTCTGTTACACATTCCGGCGTAGCTGTTTTTGCATCAGCCTTTTGCATTCTAGATTTTTTATTAGTATGAATATCCAAATCACTATCTACTTCTTGCGAATTGTTCTTTCGCTTTTTACTATCTTGATCATTCAGATTATTTTCGATTTCTTTGTTTCTAATATCCTGCTGTGTTAAATAGTCGAAAAGGGAGAATCTAAACTGATTTAATTTTTCAACACATTTATCTATAAATTGCATTTTACCAACAACGCTAGTGAAATTTTTAGTATCACAGTATCCATATTTTGTCTTAAAGTCTGCGATGAATGATTCCACAATGTCATTTAAGGAATTCGCTGTACAAGCGGCATTTTTGTAACTCGAGGTAGTATTAACATTAGTGTTATCGCCCATTTTAATGTTTGGGACAGGAGACTCTCCACTAGGATTTAGGTTTTCATCAGATTCAAAAGAATAGTTTAACAAAAATAACGTGTCATCTTGAGAACCTTTAAGTTCAGGTGCGATACCTTTCTCTAGGTCATCGGAATGTATTGCACTAATGCGGCACGAAATGTCTTTAGTTTCTTTTATTTTTTCTTGTTTGCTTTCTTTTACTCTAAATTTAGGATCTATCATATGTACAGCGATATGTTTGTCAACATGATGACGTTCTTCCACACTCGCTTCAGACAGTCTATTTTCTCTATCATTACCCTTATTTGAACTAAAATTTTCACATTGTACAATGTTTTTGTTGTTAATGATGTTAGAATTCTCAGGAAGAGATTCATTTGGATTTTCAAAATCATCCTGAGGCTCATCTTTAATATATGATAGAGATTCAAAACCGCATGATTCCAAATCGTTCTCGCTTTTTATTCGTACTGGTGGGCTTTCCTGTCTAATTTGACTACTTGAATTCCCATTGGTATTAAAGGGTGGTAGATTCACAGATGGTTGTTGTGAAGGTGTGTTATGATGTGTTTGAGTAGAGAATTGGGTGGAATATCCTGGGTCGGAGTTGTCTAAAAAAAAAGTTTGGTAATTTTAATATAACACTTGCTTTTTATAATGTAACTGATAACTGCCAGGTTTATTGAAAGTAGAAAAAATAAATAGGAATCAATAAAAAACTACACAATGCAGTCAATCAAGTTCACAATTGTATCCATTAAATTACGACTACAAATCCCAAATAACAACATTTTCATGGAAATAAAATTTCGGACTTCCATTGTCTTTATTTATTTTAAAACACGACGTTTCGGTTAGTAAGTATCTCTAACCGTTATCAGGTGTAAACTAAACAATCTAGTCTTTAGGCTACTACTTATACTACTTGGTGTGCAGTCAGGTGTGACGGCCCGCCCCCTTTTTAATCCTAAGACGCCTGTTTTCCTTAAGGAGTGGTTTCCATATGTTTGGTATGTCCGTGCTTGGTTGACTGAAAACTTCTTTATTCTGCATTATAAACGCAGCTTCAATGAACTTTCGTTTTCGCCAATGCGACTCCTTATGTAAAACTTTAGCTTCTGACCACTGAATCCTGTGATCATTTGACCATGCATGATCTGCTAAACCGGATTTTTCAATATCCCCTAATTGGGTACTTTTTAGATTTACTCTAACCTGAAGAGGGCGTTTCGTTTCACCTACATATGATTTACCACACTCACACGGGATTTGGTAAATATATTCCTTATTATTTGAGGGATTGTCTGGTTTTGTTTTAGTTACAAAACTTCTTATCGTATTTCCCGAAGAAAATACTGTTTTTATATTATAGTGTTTAGCTATTCGTCTTATGTTTTCTGAAATCCCTTGAACATATGGAATGTTAATAACACCTAACGGATTATTATTTTGAGAATTTGGTACATTTAGTTTGTTTTTAATTTTAAATATCGTTGAGTTTATTAATATCTCGGAATAACCATTCTGTTGTAAGTCCTTTTTAATGTTAATTTCTGTGGTTAATTCTTCATTATTACTACAAATATTTATGGCTCTTAAATACAAACTTCTTATAACTCCTTGTTTTGTAGCAACAGAATGATTAGACTTAAAATTTAGGTACTGTCCCGTGTGTACAGGTTTCCGATATACAGTGGTTTGAATGTTTCTGTCTGATCGTTTGACAACAACATCCAAAAAAGGTAAGGCCGAATCTTTTTCAATTTCCATGATGCACTTGATTGTTGGTCGAATACCGTTTAAATGGCGTAGAAAATTCTGTAGTTCGTCTTCATTTTCCGGCCATATAATAAATGTGTCATCCATGTATCGTAGCCATAGTTTTGGTTTGACTCTTGCTGTGTTGATCGCATGGTCCTCGAACCACTCCATGTAGATGTTTGCTACCACTGGCGAAAGAGATGAACCCATTGGGAGTCCATCATTTTGCGCGTAAAACTTATCTTTCACTTGAAAGTAAGAGTTACGGAGACAGAGCTCCAAAAGATCCATCACCCCCTCCACCGATAGCGTTGTTCTCTCGTGAAGTGTATCATCAGTTTGTAATTTGTTTTTGATGATACTGAGTAACTCATTTATTGGCACGATGGTGTAGAGACTTTCTATATCAAAACTTACAAATCTATCGCCGGGATCTAATTTGATACCTTTTAAAACCTCGACAAAATGTTCCGAGTTTTTGACAAAAGATTCGGACTTACCCTGTAGTGGTTGAATTATGTCCAACAAAAACCTCGACAAAGTGCTGGTCGGTGAGTCCTGGAACTGGTGATTGGTCGCAGTGGTATATCCTTCTTATGGATCTTTGGTTATCCATAAAAATGTGGTGCCTTACTGTGGTGTGGAGTCGGGATCTAACAGCGTCCGGGATATTTTCAGCATACTTCTTCAAAGTCCTGTAGATGCGTCCTTCTATGGTGGTGGTTGGATCTTTGGGTAGTTGCTTGTAGTCTCCTTCCTCCAGAACTTCTTGGATCTTTTTGTCGTAAGTCTCGACATCTATGATCACCGTCGCGTTTCCTTTGTCGGCCGGTAGAATCTTGATTGATTTGTCAGCCTGCAGGTTCTTGATTGCCTGTTGTTCTTGACTGGTGATGTTTGTCTTTTGTTGTTTCTTTCTTTCCAACGTTGTTCTTACTTTATGGCGAAACTCATCAGCTTCGGGTTGAGGTAGACTAACGGTTTCTATTGCCGCAATAATTTCCAGTGTCGGTGGCTGTGCCGTTGCAATGGCGAACTTAAGTCCCTTACTGAGTACCAATTCTTCGTTGGTGCTCAGAGTCCTTTTGGAGATGTTCACTATAGTGCTTGGTGTCGTTGCGTCTGTTCTATCTTGAGTACGTGTCTGTAGTTTCTTAAGTTTTTCTCGGTGAGTTGATCTTATCTTCTGTCGTTCTCTGTTGCACGTACTGTCAATTTTACTCAGTATCGGTTCGTAGTCTTCCTCCCATGTGTGTCGTCTAATTTCGTCAAAACGCTCCTCCATTTCGGTGTTGAAGTTGGCTTTTCTCCATCGATGGTAACTGATTTGGGATCGAATTAGTGCTTGGCTGGTCCTCTCTAAGATCTTCTTCGCTCTCACTCCCGGAAAGTTGGCTTTTAGGCGGAAACCAACCGGAATGACACAACTGTCGCGCGCCTCGCACAAAACTGAAAAATTTTAAAATAAATAAAGACAATGGAAGTCCGAAATTTTATTTCTACACAATCATTGTCTACGAGTTTCAAACAAAGAAACATTTTCATACTTAAATCAAGCTAAATATTTACACTTAAGGGGAAATTCTTTATAATTTGACAAGATCTGACAATTAACTCTATTCCTCCTAATTCTTTGAGAAATTGACACAGTGATGATGATTGATGTCAAATTGCGCTTGCTGAAAGGGAGAACTTATAGCATGGAATCAATAACATTATTCCTTCGATGATTATAGCCATATGGTATTAAACTTTGGAGTAGTTCTAAATATGTCCCTCAAAGTGTATGTTTTGGAAACAAATATTTGCTTCTTGTCGCAGGTTTTTGCTTCTTGTCGCCGCAAGGACTAGTATTTTTGCTAAAAATCTGGCCAAAAAGGCAAAATTGTGGACAGCAACAACAAAGCTGTGTTCAAATGGTAGATGAACATGCCGCATGTAGTGAAAACTATATTTGTGGTAAGGCAATTAGTGTAAGAGCTGTCGAAACTTGTCACTTCTTATTAACGCAAGTGTTCGGTTGGCAGTATTCGAGCAAAAAGCATGGGTTCAAAAACAACAATACATACTATTTAATCCATGACACCGATTTGTATGAGCGAAAGAGAGACGGAATCAGTATACATGAAAAGAAAGAAAGTTAAGCATGCTAACCCTGCCCTTTTTTATAAAAAGTTAGCAGAATACCATTTTTTTTTTAAAACAGGCAAAGCAAATTTTTCGTTATCACAACTAATTTACGGATAATTAACGCCAAATTGAACACTTCATTTTTGTTAGATAGATCCATTATTTCTATAGGTGTTCTGCTAACTTCTAGCTAAACAGCAAATTTTTTGTTTTTTTTCCTATATTAAAATATAAAGCAATTTTTACAAAGGAAAGTGAAAAGAAGGTTTACCTTTTTGAGATTGAGATTTTAACAATGCTTCATCTTCAGGACCACCAGTCACCCTAGACATGTCATGCTCGTCCTGTGTTTCTTCTTTGATTTCCAAATTTGCAATATTATAATATTCTGGGTTTACCAGATTATGTGACCCTTGGTCAACATTTGTAGATTGAGATTGGAAGGAAGAATCTTCTAATAAAAATACAGGGTGTTATAAGAATAATGTATTTAATTAAAATGTGTAATAGGGAAAGTCAAAAGACCAGGATAGTTATAAATCACTAGATATAGAGTTGACAATTTTTATTGTCTTGAGTTTGATGTTAAAATATGTAACTCACTATTAATATTATTACACACAGGTCAAATATGTAAATTTTTCAAAAAATTTAATAGCCTTTTGTTGATGTACCTACAGGCTGTCCACATTCGATGTTTTTGGAGATAAAAACTGACCATTACCTTATGGTATAAATTGCTTTTTTACAGTTTTTTTATAAATTATTCAACTCTTAAATTGAATTTTACCTGTCACTTAGTTTTTACGATTTTACATAAAGTTGCTATTTGTCTTATGGAATGACCCTCTTTTTATTCAATTTTTGAAATAAGCGTAAAATTTAATTTTTGTGTTTTTTTTAAATTGTTTTCATTACTATAATTTTTATCACCTCTTTATTTTTGATTAATTTCTTAATCTGATCATATTAAAATATTCTAAACTCAGTAAACAAATTAAAATATAAAATAAAAACAAACAATATAAAAAAATACTCTGCCAATATATGGGCCCCTAAGCTCACACTAGGTACTATAGTTATAGTGTACGTGTGAGCTAATATAACTAAAAACTGAAATATATTTTATTTAACTCCAGACTAAATTACCTTTTGTTTGATACCACACAAGTCATGTTTTGACTTAAACTTAAATTTTTGAAATCTACCCCCACCCTTAAAAAAAACAAAAAACTAAAATGTATTTTGTTAAACTCCGGACTCAATTACCTTTCGTTTGATATCACACACGCCATATTTTCACTTAAACTCTAATTTTTAAAATATACCCCCACCCTTTTTTTTTAAATAAATTAAAATGTATTTTGTTTAACTGCAGACTCAATTACCTTTCGTTTGATATCACACACGCCATATTTTCACATAAACTCTAATTTTTGAAATCTACCCCCACCCTTTTATTTGGTTTCTGTTCGGTGGATTTTGTTCAATTTTAAATGGGACCATCTCGACCCAAGACCCAGCCTAGGTACCAAATTTCATTAAAATCGGCCAAGCGGTTTTTGAGTTATGCGCGTTGGTCGTTACAGACATACAGACAGACAGACAGACAGACAGACAGACGCAACAAAAAAGTTTCAAAATCATCTGAAACGCAAAGATATATAAAAATTTTTGAAATCGGAGCAACTTTTTTTTTCTCGAAAAAATTAGGATCACCATAGCTCACACTACTATAGTATAGTATATGTGTGAGCTAATTGTGTGTGCTTAAGACCACACGGCAGAAGTGTTAACTTCAACAAGGCGAAATTAATACAAGATTTTTTGCGTTGTATATTGACAAAGCAATATACAAAGTATTAACATTTACATCATTATAATTGGGTATAAATTACTCTGGTAAATTTTGCTCTGAGTGGCCTTCATCTGCATCATCATATCCCTCTGCTGACTGTTCCCCTCACAGTTAGTCGACTCGAGCCGACTTCGCCCGAATGAGCGTTACATAGCCGAGCGCCTAAAGAAGTTTACACTTCAAAATTACAAATAATATAAAGAAATACAGGGGTCAAGACATAAAAAATACTCTGCCAATATATGGGCCAATCAACTCCAGACTAAATTACCTTTTGTTTGATACCACACAAGCCATGTATAGACTTAAACTCAGATTTTTGAAATCTACCCCCACCTTTAAAAAAACAAAAACTAAAATGTATTTTGTTTAACTCCGGACTCAATTACCTTTCGTTTGATATCACACACGCCATATTTTTACGTAAACTCTAATTTTTTAAATCTACCCCCACCCTTTTTGAAGAAAAAAAAACTAAAATGTATTTTTTTTAACTCCATACTCAATTACCTTTCGTTTGATATCACACACGCCATATTTTCACATAAACTCTAATTTTTCAAATCTTCCCCCACCCTTTTATTTGGCTTGTGTTCGGTGGATTTTGTTCATTTTTAAATGGGACCATCTCGACCCAATATTCAGCCCAGGTACCAAATTTCATTAAAATCGGCCTAGCGGTTTTTGAGTTAGGCGCGTTGGTCGTTACAGACAGACATACAGACAGACAGACAGACAGACAGACAGACATACAGACAGACAGACAGACAGACGGCGCGACAAAAAAGTTTCAAAATCATCTGAAACGCAAAGATATATAAAAATTTTTGAAATCGGAGCAACTTTTTTTTTTTCGAAAAAATTAGGATCACCATAGCTCACACTACTATAGTATAGTATATGTGTGAGCTAATAACAATTTGATGTGATATTTTAAAAACTAAAAGTTACAGATAAAACTTAATATGAAAATTGCAATTTACACCACAATGAACTTTTATAAATAAAAAAGTTATATGCACACAGACTTCTTAAAAACCCCCCGTAGCCGAAAAACAGCTTGCTTTATTAAAATGCACTTTTACCTTTAAGCTTCTCTTGAAAATCGAGCGTCGCAGGTCAGTTTTTTCTCTTCCCTAGAAAGACCTGAAATCTCCCAAAGACATCGAATTTGGGACACACTGTACAAACGGGTTAAAAAATAATGCAGCAACTCAAATGATATGAAACGTTAAGAAAATCAATGCGATCTTATTTTATATAAGCGCTCAGGAAATTATTCAATAAACCCTAATTTTGCGAAACGTCCATGCTTACTAAAGAAGCACAATTTTCAGCCAAATCGGAAAAATACAAGTATTCCGGTTTAAAGATTTTCTAAACACACAATTTTCAAAACTAATCCGAATTATATAGCAATTCTTTTGCCGTGTATTATAAAACAACATTTTACACGTTTCTTAAAACCTATTTATTTTTCTAAAACAACATAATTTTGGAAGATTGTTTCCCAAAAATCGTGATAATTTCAAAGGCGTATATTATAATTCGACACAAATGATACCCCTTTTGAAGCAAAGAGCTCCATAATGCGTAGCTAGGCCGGAACGACTTCGGTTATAGCGCATGCGTTAATTTCAGTGATTTTTCAACATATGGGATGAAAACTTGTCAAATATTTGAGGTTATCAAACACGTTTTTGTGACTAATCGGGTAAAAACAAGTTTTTGTTTCTCTCATATTTCTCCCCAAGGGTACTAAATTTTACGTTTATTTGAGCTTACATTATTATATGTTTTGTAAGCACTGTAAAGACTATTCTGGTACACAAGTATGGTTGTGAATATGTGGAACCATTACATACGTAATTAGAGAATTTCTTAGCTTACTTTACGAACGGTCGCGTAATGGATCTCAACCAGACAAGTTGCTAGCCTGTTTACAAGGCTGCATTTCTTGGCAAGAATCTTCTCACAAGTGAGCCACAGTATTTACAATTTGTGCTGTATTCTTGAATCCCGTGCTCGTGAGTGAGTAGCTTCTCACTTACTTTAACCCAGGTGATTGTGAGAGAGGATAGCTGCACTCGACTCACGGACCGTCAAGAATACGGCGTCTGAAGTATCAGCTTTTCCTAAGTAAAACCTTTTTTTTTCATAGCTTTTTAAGATGATATTTTTAATATTAATTTAGGTTTTATTAATAATATTCGTCCTAATGGTAAATTTAGAACTGTCACAAGTATATGGACAAAAAAGTACAGGGTAATTTTTTATAATTGCAAAATCCCTGTAACTCTTTCTTACTATTGGGAGTCGAAAGGTCGAAGAAAAAGTGATCGATTTGGTAAATTATGGCCACTTTAAGCACCGCAATAGTTTTTTCTGCTACCTTACTATATAGAGGGTGTGTCAATAAGGTCAGTTTTTTTTTAAATTCAACACCCTATATATTTTTAATTTTTGAATTTGTGTTTTATTACTTCAAAAATTAAGATTAAACTCTGTACACACAATTTATACCGTAGGGGTATTGATAAAGTTACATCCGTTATATCTCAGAAAATGTTTAAAGCATAGACAAAATATATATTTTTGAAATCAGAATGAAACGACGAATTTAAAAATGAAAAACTATATAGCGTGTTCAATTTAAAAAACTGATCTTATTTATGCACCATCTATATTGTAAGATAGCAGAAAAAAGTGTAAAAGCGCTTGAAGTGGCCGTAATTTACCAAATCGATCAGTTTTTCTTTAAACTTTCTACTCCCAATAACCGAGTTACAGAGATTTGTAAAAGTAATTGAAGTTTTACGTACATTTCAAATGTACCTATATTATCAAGAAAGTACATAATAAAAGTACTTTTTTCCTGACTTAAAGTACTTCTAATGTACTTAAAGTACGTTGTAGTGTACTTACTTTACTGGACAAAATCAAGTTCATGATCATGTAGTTGTACTTCAGGTAAAGTAGCTCATACTTTAAATCCAATTTCAACTATTTAATTTGAAGTACCTAACAACTGTGATTGTAAAGCTCAATTTTTAACATAAACAATATTTATTTTAATATTATTAAATAGATAATTTAATGGTACTTACGTACTTTGTTTAGGTTGGGTAGGATCTAAGCCAAACCTGCAGTTTTCCGAAATCTCTGCAATTTAGATTTTTTTAAAAATTCGAGAATTTAAAGCTTTCATTTTACTTACCTCCATATTCTTTAGTGGTATTTGTACCCAATGCATTTTGTTTTTATTAAGAATTTTTTTTTTCTAACTTGCCTATTTGTTCCACACTGGCAAATTCATTCTTTGGCTCCACCAATAGCTCTATTGAGAATCCAGAATCTGAAAAAAATAATGATTATTTTTTTTAGAAATCTGGTGGTATTCTTTTACTCAGTGAGCACCTACAAAATACTTAAGTGTCAGAAGCATTCTTAGTCTATTATGTCTATCTAGGTAAAAATTTGGGGAAGAGGAAAATTCCGAAATATCCTCACCAACCACACAAGTCATATTCCTCACTAGAGATATGAACAAAATTTTTTCAATAAATCAACTCTCCTGCCCTCAGGTAAGGGTAATAAATGGATCCATGACGGATCTGATACCGTCCTAGCCTATTACCATACTCCAAGTAAACTCCATGCTATATCAGTCTTGAAAACAGTTTTTTGTAAATATCTCAGAAACGAAACCTCCTACGAAGTTTTTCACACACTGTACACTATTTACCTGGAAATTTCATAAAAATCGGTTCAGCGGTTTAGAAGCTATCGTCACAGCCTACTTTAGGCTGTGCTATCGTGGGCTGGACAAATATACACAAACACACATGGACATACGTCACGACGATATTGCTAAAATAGGTCAAAATATACCCAAAGAAGGCATTTTCAGCATTATCATTTTTTTTTCATCAAAAACAATACCTGCGTGGGCTAGGAAGGTAAAAATAGAGTTTGAGACCCATACCTAAAATATCCCAAACTATGGGTTAAATACAAATAAATGGGTCCATGACGGATCTGATACCTTCCAAGCTAGCATATTAACACACTTCAAGTGAAGCCATAATATATTAACCTTGTAAAGTTTTTGAAATTAAATTAAAAAATGAATCTTCCATCTCCCAAACAATTTGGCTTTCAGATTAAAAAGAATACCAGAGATGCCGTTTTTAACTTTCTGAATGAAGTGAATGAAGTTTATACTAAGATTGATAGGAGTTTCGTTGCTTCAGTGTTCTGCGACCTCGCAAAAGCATTCGATTGTGTTGACCATTGTGCACTGCTGCAGAAAATGGAGTTCCACGGTTTTCGTGGCAAAGTCTTGCAGTGCAGTGGTTTAAATCTTATCTTGACAAGAGAGAGCAGAGTACTCAGATAGAGGATGTTAGATCCTCTTTTAACCGAGTGACGTGTGGAGTTCCACAAGGATCAATCTAGGGTCCAATCCTCTTTCTCCTCTTTTTAGAAGATATTTCTGACCTTACTATAAAAGGGTTTTTTTAATTTTTTGCAGATGACACAAGTATAACTTGGTCATTAAATGATGAAAAGAAGCTGGAGAGGATTATTGAGGACGATCTGGGATGGAATAAGGAGTGGTTTGATGCAAATAGGTTGGCTTTAAATTTAGATAAAACAAAATATATAGTATATAAAAATAAAACTAAATTAAACCAAATATGGAGAAATGGAGAAACTCTACAAAATGTAAATTATCATTAAATTTTGGGAATAACAATTGCTTAACTTTCTTAATTTAATATAATAACCTGATCAAAAAGTTAGCATCAAGCCTCTATGCGTTAAAAATTACAAGAGATACCTTAAATCAGGAGGTCGCTGTTGAGGTCTAGCATTCTCTATTTGAGTCTCACATCAGATACTGTATTCCTTTCTGGGGATACACCGCTACTTATTGAACACAGATGGTATTTCTACTGCAAAAAAGGGCAATTCGCATAATATCAAAGATTGCGAAAACAAATTCATGCCAGGCATATTTCAGAGTTAAAAATTTTAACGCTCATTTTATTTGAATCAGTGACAATATAACAAAACCGGTTACATTCAGAAAAGATCTGATGTGAACCAACACAATACTAGAATTAAAATTCAGCTAGTTACTGAAAGGCCGATAACTGCACTTTCGAGAAACTCTTTGCTATAGCATACAGATAGGTCAAAATACACCCAAATAATACATTTTCGGCGATATCTGAAAAAAATATATTTGTCTAAAATAATACCTTCTCTAACCATTGCTGCGCGGGCAAGGAAGGTAAAAAAAATGTATCTAAAACAAGCAGTGTATACAGAGTCACTGACAGGTATGGAAACAGGCAATTATTTTTTTCTAAGTATACAGGGTGGCCCAAATTGGACACTTCTGGAGGATTTAAGCTACTTCCAGGTTCTAGGTCAGATAGAAAAAAACTAAGGCAAACAAGGTTTAACTTTTAAAAGAAGTTAAAAGATGAAAACAGCATTCATCAAAAATTTAATTGTAAATTTGCTTTAGTTTAAAGTGCGAATTATTAAATTAGATTTTATTTTGTGTTTTGCTTATAAAAAACATTTTCAATGGAAAACGGATTCTTCAAAGCCGATAGCTCCAACTTGCCAATGCTGAATTCCTTTATGGTGGCAGGCTTCTTTGCCAACAACAGTGATTTTTATTCTGCGGAATTTAGAAACGTTCAATTCAATTCAATTCAAAATAAACTTTATTGTCTGAATGTTAATACATTACATTGACAAAGCAAATCTTATAACTTACTTAATAGTAACTACCTCTTCTTGTCATAAAAAACTCGTTAAAAGTAAAGAAAAATAATTTCTAATTATAATATATTCTAATAACCCCAAATCCATATTAAAAAACAATAATAATAGTTCAAAGGCACATTGTATGTTCAGAGCGCCAGTTTGAAAGTACAATTGTAATTGTTTTTAACGTAAAATTATCTTTGTATAAATTTAAATAATCCAAAAGGTATTTTTCTCATGAAATATGTATCACACATATATTATTTTTATATTATTATAATTTAAAGTAAAATAAAATTAAAAAATTAATTAAAATGATATAAAATAAAAGAATAAAATAAAAGAAACTGAACCAGTCAGTGGCGTATATAGAAAAAAGTTTCGGGGGGGGGCCGAGACAGTTGGGGGGGGGGGGGCGACACCTTATGAGGCCATATTTAATGCTAGTATTCATGAAATATGTGGAAAATACCTGAAAAAATCTTAACTTCAGGGGGGGGGGCCTGCCCCCCCCCCTATATACGCCACTGGAACCAGTTAAAAGTATTCTTCATAAAATTCTGGTAGGCTATAGTATTCTTTGGTGACTAGTAATTGTTTAAGTGTTTGTCTCAAAGTCTTGTAGTCTCTCTCAATGTTCAGTTCTTTAGGAAGGCAATTAAAAATCTTAACACTCTCATAAATTATTTTTTAGTTTTTGGTCAGTGCGGTTTTGGTGATCGGTAAGGGTAAACTGCTGTGCCTTAAATTATAATGGTTTTCTCTAACAAATCCATTGTACTTTTTATGTATAAGGCAGGCAGTCTCCAGGATAAATATGGCAGGTACTGTCAAAATTTCTTCTTGTTTAAAAAGCAGTTTACAACTGTGTTGACATCCTACCTGACAGCGATATCTTAGTGCCCTCTTTTGAAGCCTAAAAACCAATTGAATTGCTATTTGTGTGGAAAACCCCCAGAAAGCGATTCCATACCAAATAATGGATTCTATCAGTGCATAGTAAGCTATTTTAGCTGTATGTTTACCAAGCTCATGTGTAACGCTTTTTACTATATAGCATCCCTTGGAAAGCTTTCCACTTAGCAAATCAATATGTGTGTCGAACTTCAAATTAGTCAATGTGAAAGCCCAAAAATCCTACTACATGTTTTTCGTCTAAAATACTATCATTTAGAGAAATATCATGAAGGGAACACTTAAAGGATAAAATATTCGTTTTCGAGACATTAAATACCAGGGGATTAGCATCACACCAAACCTTTACTTTGGCGTTAAAATGTTGACGTAAGTATTGGATGAGTTGTTTTGTATATAACTGAAAGTTTTTTTTATGATATTCTTCACCTACTTTTACTCATTTATATTTTGAGGTTGGGTTATATGTTGTGCTTTTTTGTTTAATATGCCACTTACAATAGATTCAATTACATACCCAATCATTATTATTTTAAGCATTAAGAAACAATCAAAAATTGCTTTTTTAAAACAAAATTTTCTAAATACATTTTATTTCAAAGAATTCTTATGACCCTTCATAACAAATTTCAAAACACCAAAATTATTATGAAGTAAGCTTTTTAATGGAATTTTCCCCAGTGAGACATCTAAGACTTTTTTAAACCCGGATTTATTTTTTGTGAAATATTTTTTTTTTTAAATTACTAAGCACTAGCACATTTTGTCGCAATCATAAGGTAAAGAAAATTTTATGATTTGCTATATTAAATAAGTCTTATCTCCAAAAATTTGAACCAAAAGGTAATTTAAAAAAATGTTAGAAATTGGGGGGCTCTATTTTTAGTAAATTATTAAATACCTAGATTTGAAAAGAGTTGTTTTTTTTTAGAAAAAAACCCTTGATAAAAAATAGCTATTTTCCTATCAAGTGTGGAAAAAGATTTTCCTATCAAGTGTGGAAAAAGATTTTCCGCAAGAGTTAAGAAAAATTGTTTTTCTACGAGCATCAGGAAAGCAAAATAAAATTATATTATGTATAAAAAATAAACTAAAAAAAATCTCAAAATCACACTACTTTTTCTAAAAAGCAAGTGTTTGATTAAAATTTAACATATTACCTTTTCATTATAGCAACCAAGGCATTTCATAGGCAATATTATCAATAGAAACTTCACACCTATACAGGTTTTTTTTAATTTTCACATTTTCCAGATGTTTGTAGAAAAAGTTTTTTTTTGCATTTTATTCTTGCATCACAATAAATTTAAAGTTGAATTAAGTTTTTAGACCAGGGCCCTATAAGCCCCTTGAGGCTCCGGGGCATGTGCCTAGAGTGCCTATAGGATAAGCCGGCGCTGACTGAGAGTAATTATTATTAATATTGTTTATACATACTTATGACAGTATTTGAAGAATCATTCACAGGTGCATTCATTGGTTCTTCCCGCAGAACACTAGCTTCATCTCCTTTGAGTAGTCTCTCACTTTTCCTTATAAGTTCTGTTCTTTGTCTTTTAATAGCAAAAGGCCTAGTATTTGTGGTAGAGGTTCGCTTTTTTCTGTCCGCTTGACATTCATATTTCTTGGGCAAAACTCCTGGTTTCATTCTTATTTTAGTTACTGAACCCATTAAATGGTACTCCATATAGTTTTCCATATCATTGGGCAACTGTAATAATAAATTAATTCACAGAAAAAAAACAAAAATTGAAATCATGTAATAAACCGAGGGGAAGACAGGTAGGCAAAAAGTATACAACGACCAGCAATACTTGAAGTACCACATAGGTTACACTGCATAGTCCTGTGTAGGTACTACCTATGCACTGCCTTGTCTTGCATATGCACTGCTCAGTCCTACATTTAGCCTGCCTAGTCCTGCATTTAGAGGTACTCCCTAGTCCTGCCTAATAACTGCCTAGCACCGCCTAAAAATTTGTACACCTTTCTGCCTATTATAGTTGTTCACTCCTTGTAATAAACATAACCTCAAAAATTTCTTCGTCATTTACGAAATAGTTATATTTATTATAGACGTGAGAAAAATTATTAGAAACAATTTAGTTATACTCACATCAAAGTGATCTTCACAAATGTAAAGTGAAGATGTATTAGATAAGGCCCTTGGGTTTCTTCGAGCAAGTTCTAGCCACTTTTTCCGTTCTTTTACTGCTGTAGGCACATGAATAAATAGTTTTTCACGTGTTTTTATGCTAGTATTCGAACACTGAGGCACTACACACCACTTATAGGACATTTTTTTACATAAAAAACAGTAAAAACACAGACCAAAAACAAACAAACACTTGAATGCCCGCAGCCAACGATATCTCGTGGGCTGCGTGAATGCCGTGTATTTCTGCCGTGCAAAGCAGAAACCTAGTAAGTCAAAAACTAGTGTTTTGGGAAATAGAGTTTGAAGTTTATTTGACTACATACTAACTATAGTTTATTTAACTACATACTCACTATAGTTTATTTAACTACATACTAACTATACTTTATTTACCTACATACTAACTACATAACTTCCTTGTTTTTCAAGACAGCCACATTCTAGAAAGACTGGCTGGCGCCGTTTTTTACGGCAATTTCAATCACGGTCCTTAAATAAACCGGTTGTCTGGTAACTCGGTGTCATGACCGCCGTGACGTCAGAGCTACGTCACAGTTTTCCTAGCAATCAGCAGTCAAACGCTGTTTAGGGCGTAATTTCATCTTTTGCCAGGAAACTTTGTACATTTTGGGTCTTGTCGTCTTGTACGTAGTGTTTACACCTGTTCCGTGCTTGCTATAAGTGAATCGGTCATTAAAAAAATAACACGAGTCACATTTCTCTAATTTTACAGGAGAAGGAAAAAAACTACCTGGAAACCCAGACTAGTGTTATTTTTAAACAGTCTTAAAAATTCGGTTATTGCATATATCAATAGATTAAGTGCGGACTGTTGTCAGTTTCTGAAAAAAGTGGACTCATGTCGTTTTTGAAATGACCGATTCAAATGTATTATACCCTGCTTCCACCAATGCATGCCCACCCCGATTCAAAAAACGCACGTGATGGTCCATGGATTTGCACCGGTTTTAAATGCAGTCACCTGATGCGTTTTTTGAATCGGGGTGTGCATGCATTGGTGAAAACGGGGTATTTAAGACTAACTAAAAGAAATTTTAGAAAATGATGATTTAGTTTATATTGCAGGATTTTAGCACGAAAGCATCACAATGAGTTCCCTAAACTTGGTTGCTATACATATGAAAATCAACATGCATTCATATGCCATGCCATCTTGGGTGCAAAGCCTTTCTTTTGGAGGCTTAACTGAGCTTTCAAAATGGACAAATGGTTCATAAAATTGCATGGTGCCAATTTTAAATTTATTAAAACAAATATTGTGAAGCGATCCACTAAATTTATATATATATTTTTTTTTTTTAATTTTTTCGTTCCCCACTAGCTGTTCAATTACCTTACGCATGTTGCTGTAATTGGTTGTGCTGCTTCTTTGCACATGCTGCTGTAATACATTGTACTGCTTCATTGCACATGCTGCTATAAAACTTTTTGAGCCTACAAAATGTAGGCAATGGCGATGGAATAACTCCATCAAGTGTACAACCTGAAGATGAGAGCTTATGCTCTCGAAACATGTAGTTGTAAAAAATTAAACTAGTGGAGAACGACTGAACTTGTTTGATTTATAAATCACCTCCACCCAACATGGACTATTTCTTAAATTTATATTTGTAAAAGTTTCTATTCCATATAAATTGGTAAATTTATTTGTATTAAGTATAAGAATCAAATTTATAAATCATAACAAAAACATTTATTTAATGTAAAAAAAGTGGTATTTCGTAAAAAGAATTGAGATAAAAGTAAAGCCAAGTTCTCCAATAGAAACTTCAAAATAAAAGGTTCTTACTAGTTTGGAAATGTTTTTTTAATCAGTCTTCCAAAGCTCACCTCTCTAGCATTTCTGGAAGTGGAGAATGTTACTTTTACATAACTTTACATTTATAGGGGAGGTAAATTAATTAAAATTTGGAGTTTTGTAATTTTCTTTTATAGTTTTATCATAGTTCCTGTCGGCCTCCCAAAGCTCCGCTCTCTAGCGTTTCTGGAAGTGGGCAATGTTACTTTTACATAACTTTACGTGTATGGGGAAGGGGGAGTAAATTAGAATTTTGGGGTTTTTTGATTTTTTCCAGGGGTTTAGTCATAATTTCTATCAGTCTGCCAAATTTCAGCCTTGTAGCATGTCTGGAAGTACAGTAGAATTTTGATGATGAGATACATGAGTGAGTGAGTGCTAATTTCGACGTTTTTTGAAATTTCGTAACTACTTTACTACTCTATGAAATTCCATGAAACTTGAAGGGGTTGTTAATTCCATGAAGATCTACGACTGTGCGAAGTAGAGTTTTAGATAGGTCAAATATCGGCTGAAATCTTTCAAGAAAAGATGGAACGGCGCGCGAACTTGGCGAGGCACTGCCATGCTCTCAGATACCAAAAATCAAAATGAACCCACAATGAAACGAAAGCTTGATGATACAGGAACTGATGAGAGTCGAAAAACAGTAAAAAAGTTTAAAAAAATTATTTTGTAACTATTCTATAATTAGGTTTAGTTTTTTGTTACATGCAATATGATTTAAAAACAAAACTGATGAGGACCATTCTTAAATTATATACTCGGTGTTCCAAGTTAAAAGTCCACCGTGTTCCAAGTGAAAAGTCCACCATATATTGCTAACTTTGTTATTATTAAAAATAGAAAAAAATTTAAATTGGCAAACTGGTAGAATTTTTTTTTAATAATATTTTTGATTTTTAAAAAAACTCGAAAACATGTTTCAACATAAAAAATTCTACTAGTTTGCCAATTTAAACTTTTTTCTATCTTTATTAATAAAAAAGTTACCAATGGTGGACACTCAACTTGGAACACCCTGTATAATGCTCAAGTAGGAGGGAAGGAATATTAGCGTTACAGTCAATGTATTTTTATTATAATTTTTCTTGAAATGCGTTGAGAAGGGGGGATCAAAAATCCTTGTGTTATGTAATTTATGAATGTTCACTGCCATTGACTTTTCTTTTTCAATTTCCTTTCTTTAATTTTTTCGATAAAATTTCTAAAAAAAAACTTATTTTAATTACCTCATCCACAAAAAAATCAATATTGCAGTGTTCGGCAAAAATTAATATGAACAAGAGTGTCCAATTAGCTTAGGAAAAGTATTTATAATCGTGTCCTGAATCTGATATTTATAAAACTGTTGGAATTTTTATCATAAAATTTTAAATTATTTGATTTTTTTATAAATTTTGGTATTTTTACGGCATCTATCTTTATTTCTGTCATAATATAACGTATAGGTCTCTCTTTATTGATCGTGGAGCAGGCATATTGCCGCGTCATAGGCCGCAGAGTTCTTATTGGCTGGGAGTTACCAGACAACCGGTTTATTTACGCACAGTGGATTTCAATGATATAAAAATCTCATTTCCGAGTAAGTCGAGTTACTAGGTTTTTGCTTTGCACGGCAGATCTGTCCGCGAGTTTACTGCGCTGTGACGTCATTGCAACCCCATCCTAGAAATGAGCGTTTTAGCGGCAAATTCAAATCGGAAATTAGAAAACTTGATTTTAAATGTAGTCATGATAAAATATACTATTTTAATAATTTTTCGTAGCAAATTAGGGATCTATGTATCATTCTAAACTCTTTTCTAAAATTTGTCAAATACCCTATTATTTTGTTTCATGTAATTTACTTAGTTTACTAGCTCAAATGGCTTTACTTTTTTTAGTCTTCGAACTAGCATAGTATCTATCTATCTATCTTCATGGCTTTTTGCGTACTTTTTTATAGTCTCTGCTACAGTTTCGATTTTTAGATCCCGATGAAGGTCACTATTTGAAACGTACATCAGAGTAAGAAAAAAAATTTTCTTGCTCTAATACCCTGTTTCCACCAATGCATGCTTACCCCGATTCAAAAAACGCATCAGGTGACGCTGCATTTAAAACCGGTGCAAATCGATGGCCCATCACGTGATGCGTTTTTTGAATCGGAGTGGGCATTCATTGGTGGAAACAGGGTATAAGGAACATACCACGGTGCATTCACAATGTTTCTTAATACTTTATTTTGAAATCTCTGTTGCATAATAGATTATGTGATAAGCTTACAGGGTATTTCAATTTTTTTAAAATTCAACGCATGAAATGTTTACTAATTGTCTACGGAATAGGGTGTTTACCGGGATGCGTTAAATGATATGAATTTATGATATGTTAGGGCCCAAGCCGTCCAAATACTTACCTCCAAGAAAGTGGGTGTCATGGGTTTCGTTTTCGAGCTTTAATTATTTAAATCCGCGCCACTGTAATATAGAAAAATGTTACTGTTTGTAGTTTTTTTTGCTATAACTTCTAGTCAAATAGAAATAAAAAACCAATATTAATTTTATTTAGTTGAAAAAAAAGTCTTTTTAAGTATGTTCTCAATTTTTTTATAGTGTTCTTCACATATCTACAGAGTGGCTCAAAATATGAATAATAGAAATACAGGAATAATAACTGGGATTTGTTAAATATACCTAAAGGGATGATATTAAAAATGCATAGTCAAAATAAATTCATTTGCTTCAATAAGAGTCGTTATAAAGTAACATTTACGTACATAATGGTTTATGTAGTAAACTTACAGGGTGAATCAAACATTTTTTAAATTAAACAAATGATAGGTGTACTAACTGTCCAGCGGAATAGTGTGGATGCGTCAAATGAGGTGAATTTGAGATATGTTAGAGCCTGAGCCATCCTGAAACTTACTTTAAAAATTGGGGGGGGGGTCATTAGTTTCGTTAAAAAAGTTGATATTTAAAGTTTTGTCAATTAAGTTTGTTCACAGGCTTTCTTTCTGATAACATTTTTTGGTAGAACCCCCGGAAAGGGGTGAGTAGACCCCTTTTCGTCCCCACATTTGCACATTCGACATTTCCTATATTCAAGCATTTCAATAAGTATAACTCGAAAACAAAACCAACCACCACTCACTTTTTCGTGAAACAAGTATTAGGACGGTTTAGGCTCTAACATATCTCAAATTCACCACATCTGACGCATCCCAGTAAACACACTATTCTATACAAATAGTATCAGTGGCGTATATAGAAAAAAGTTTCCCCCAGGCCCCCTGTATGTACGTCACTGAATAGTATACATGTCATTATTATTCCTGTATTTCCATTATTCATAATTTCAGCCACTCTGTAGATATGTGACGAAAACTATATGTCAAAAATTGAGAAAAAACTAAAAAATTACAAAAACTCACATTTTTCCATAATCCAGTGGCGCACATTTAAATAATTATAGCTCGAAAACGAAACCGCTGACCCCCCAATTTTTCTGAGACAAGTATCAGGACGGTTTGGGCTCTAACATTATTAAGAAAATGTGTTATTTGGGTGTATTTTGACCTATTTTAGCAATATCGTCATGACGTGTCCGTGTGAGTGTGTGTATATCTGTTCGTAACACAATAGCTCCTAAACCGCTGAACCGATTTTCATGAAATATTTCTATTAATGCTAATGACAGTTTAAAAATTGAAAATATGCTAACTTTTTAACGGAGCATCGCATTAATATGTGGTTTTCGGAATATAGTAGAACACATTTTTCTTAATAATTTGTGTTATAACCAAAAGCTTATAACCAAAAACTGTTTTCAGGCTAATATAGCGCGGAGTTCACCTGGAGTGTGCTAATGGGCTAGGAAGGTATCAGATCCATTTATTTTTCTCAAAAATAGCTTTTTTTATTTTTTGGTTTTATGCTAAGATATATTCGCAAAATTTCAAAATGGAAAATTCTTGAGATGAGGATGGAAAAAAAATTCGCACTTTTGGCATATAAAGTTTCCTTTATAAATAAATTAGAAATAAACAAAAAATCGGAATAAAAAGTGACATGACAGGGATAAAATGTCAAAATCTGGATGAAAAGTGACTGATCAGACAAAAACAGTAGAAATCAAAAAAAACTTCAAAACCTAAAATTAACAAAAAAATTTTAAAAACTCGGAAAATTAACTAAAAAGTTCCAAAATATAGCGTATAAACCTCGTGATAAAAGTGACTTTTTATCCCATTTTATAAAATTTTCCACTATACGTCAAAAGTTCGCAAAAAATATGCTTATTGACAAGTATACAGTTAGCGCCATAGCAAATAGTTAACTCAGTGGTCTATGATTTTGTTGTTTGTTATTATCTGACTTTTTATTATTAGATCAGTGAAGAAGATTGTTGGAAAAACTTTGTATGAAAAGTCCCTTCGAGAAGAAATACTCCATACCATCTTTTAGAAGCTCCTAATATACCGGGTGGGTCAAAAAAAAACCGGACAAGTTGTTTTCCATTATAACTTTTGAACTATACCATCGATTTTAATGGGACAAACTGCACTTGGCAGATAACTAATCAGAGTTTTAAATAAATACATTTTTTTGTCCGCCATTTCAAAATTCAAGATCGCGGACGAAACATAAGTGTACCCTTCAAAAATGCTCGTTTATTCTTGTGTTGCGAACATGTTTTAATAATTTTTTTAAATCACTAAAAAACCAGCATTCTTGCCACGCACAATAAGGTATGAATCAGCAAAATCGGTTTGATAGTTATAAAAAAATATATTTTTGTTTTAACCATTGTTTTGAATATTATACGTTTGCCTTAACAATCATGTTTGCATTTATTTCCTTATAAATTCATTACTACGAAACCGATTTTGATGAAATAAAAAACATCCTGATAAGAATTGATTGCTTTTTAAAGATCATGATCAAAATTTATTTACATCTTAAAATTTAAGTTGGTGGACAGAATTATAATTGATTCTTCAAAATGGCGTGTTTTCTGAAAATGTTTTAGTTTTTGTTTTAATTTATAGAAAAGCACTATTTTTCCCCCGCAGAACAAGGTATTTATTAGTAAGATCGGTTTGGTGATTCTCAAAAAATCTATTTCTGTTTTAGCCATTGTTTTACAGATTATACGATTGCATTGCCAATTCTGTCTGCATTCATTTCTTTATAAACTCATTATTACTGAACCGATCTTAGTGAAATTTCTTTAACATTTATAATCGAAATTTGCCGCCATCTTAGAAGAAATCACTAAAATTGGTTTAGTAATAACGAATTTATAAGGAAATGAATGCAGACATAATTGGCAATGCAATCGTATAATCTGTGAAACAATGGCTGAAACAAAAATTGATTTTTTTGAGAACCACCACGCCGATTTTACTAATTTGCACCTCGTTGTGTGGGGGAAAAGTAGTGCTTTTTTATAAATTAAAAAAAAGTAAAACATTTGCGGAAACTAAGAAGAAGCACGCCATTGTGAAGAATCAAGTATGATTCTGTCCGCCATCTTAAATTTTAAGATGGCGATAAACTTTGATCATGATTTTTAAAAAGCAATCAATTCTCACAAGAATGTTTTTTATTTCATTAAAATCGGTTCAGTAGTAATACATTTATAAGGAAATAAATACAGACATGATTGGCAAGGCAATCGTATAATATGCAATGGTGGAAACAAAAATATTTTTTTTAGAACCATTGAACCGATTTTGCTAATTCGTACCTTGTGCGTGGCAAGAATGCAGCTTTTTTACCAATTTAATAATATAATTAAGACATGTTCGCAACACGAGAATAAACGAGCATCTTTAAAGGGTACATTTTAATTTCGTCCGCCATCTTGGTTTTTGAGATGGTGGACAAAAACATACATTCAGTCAAAACTCTGATTAATTCTCTGTCAAGTGCAGTTTGTTCCATTAAAATCGACTGTATAGTTCAAAAGTTATAATGAAAAAAAATTGTCCGGTTTTTTTTGGCCCACCCGGTAGTTAACTCTTGACCTATTTAGTTCAGGCAAGATTCGGGAAAATCCACTTTCTAGAAGCATTTTATATTACTTTTTGGCAAATGGGCAATTCCCCCTATTTTGACCCCGCTGAATCCGAATATCACTGTTGCCAACTCGAAATATTGACAGGGGCTGAGATATTCAAGATGGCGGCGGAATTTTAAATTGCCGCTGGAAAGCCCAAATTGTCACAGGTGTACATTCAAAATATATATTTGTATAATTAAAAAATAATAACATAATTTTTTTTTTAATGGCTGCAAAAACCTCCAAAAACCCCCAAAATCTGAAAGTTTGAGGTTTTTCAGATTTTCTTAAAAACTACGCTTCTAAGAGAAAAATGTATAATATACTTTATTGTAGACAATAAAATTCCCTTTTGAACATGGTATAACTTAATAAAGTCAGACTAATAACAAGCTCTCCAGCGGCGTCCGTTAATTGAAGTAATTAAAAAAAGTTGAAAAAATACCTATGTTTTTTCCAAGATTTATTTAATTTTTTTTAAAACTAATATCTACAGAAAACTATGTATTACATTGAAATGACGTATAACATGATTAAATAGGTTATATAAATAAAACTTCAGGGGCATCCGTAAATTAGATTAATTTAAAAAAAAACAGAAACTAAAGCATTTTTGTTACACGTTTTATCTAATTTTCTCAAAAACTAAGCTTAACATGAAAAAACTTGTTCTACACTTTTTTGTAGACAGGGAAATTCCCTTTTTAAAAATGTGAAACTAGGTGGGGTTTGACTTATAGCAAACTCTCCAGCGACGTCCGTCAATGGGGGTGATTTAAACAAATCATTTAAAAAAACATGTTTTTCATACGTTTTATTCAAGTTTCTTAAAAAACAAGCTCTTTATCAAAGAATGTGTTGTATACTTCGTCATAGCCAATAAAATTTCCTTTCAAACGATGTATAATATTTGCCGCTCCAGTGGTGTTCTTAATTTAAAGAAATTATTTAAGATCAATCCAAACTAATCAATTTTGTGTCTTATTCGCTTTTCGGTGGATAATAAAGAGCGGCGGATAAAAGGTCGAAAGTACAAAAGGTCGAAAATACAAAAGGTCGAAAGTACAAAAGGTCGAAAGTACAAAAGATCAAAAAACAAAAGGTCGATAGTTCAAAAGGTCGAAAGTACAAAAGATCGAAAGTACGGCCGCGGGTCCACATCGACTGGACAGGTCAATTCGACTTGATACGGTAAATTTGTATTTTTAATATTTGTTTTGTCGATTTTTTTTCGACCTTTTGTACTTTCGACCTTTTATGGCTTCGGCGGCGGGCCCGATAATAAAATATCCTTTTAAACAGTGTGTCACAAAATGTGACCCATAGTATAGAAAACTCTCCATGGGCGTCAGGAAATTGCAAAAATTACCAAAAAATATTATTTTTGTTAAGGGTTTCATTCAATTTCCATCAAAATCTCAATTTAAATTTCAATTTCAATGAGTACCTAATTATGATTATGCCCCCCCCCCCCAAACCGTTGCATAAGATTCACCACTTTATTTTTAGTCTCATATGCTTAAAAAAATAACCAAAAACACCTGTGTCAAAGTTACTACTGTTACTTTCTGCACAAAAATATTGCTTAGGCGTGGCCATGGCCCCTATGCCTCCTCCCCTTATAACCATCGGTGTTTTTTTGCTTTAAAGAACTTATTTAGATAAATCAAAATATCTAATCTAATCAAAAAACAGTTTATTTTAATTTGGAAACATTTTATTTTAGTGGGCATCACTCACTCAGTAATATATCATTTAAAAAGAAATTGTCTTATCCTCAATAAAGAATAAAGGCACATTTCTTCTGAAAATCTTAGTTAGAAAAGATATTTAAATATGCAAGAGAAACTGATTATTTCAGTTATTTTTGAAAATAAGTTTATATTAGTACGCCCCTGAAGCCTTAAATATGGCAACAATCCGATATTTTAATAAAGTTTTTAAAAGAAAATGTTATGTTCTACAATAAAGTACTACATATTTTTTCCTAAAAAGTGTAGTTTTTGAGAAAATTTTGAAAAACCTATAATAAACATGTTTTTTCTAAATAATCCCAACTTACGTACGCCACTGAAGAGCTACTTGCTTTTCCTAACCTTATTGACCAATACATCGTTGGAAAGGGAATTTTATTCTCCACAAAAAACTGTTCTTTGCAATTTATGATAAAAAGATTAGTTTTGTTTGGAAATGTTCTGTTGCCAAAAAGTAATATGATTTACTTCTAGACCGAAAACAGAAAGCCTTTTAAAATAATATGCTCTGACTAATTACTAAAGTTTCCTCAGACCCTCAAGATTCAACCGCTTTGACGCCACTAGATTTTGAATTCGACGCTGATTAAATGTTTTAATGGGGAGGAAGAATGTCAAATAGTTAATTCAGTGGTCTATGATTTTGTTGTTTGTTATTTTTGAATTTGTTCTTTTGTCAGTTGACAGAATTGGATAATAATAAAAAGTCAGATAAAAACCGATATTTTGGAATTTGAAATTATTATACTGTTACGACCGATAAGTAACAGGCAAACAAGAAATTTCGCGCCCCATCACCCTTTTCCCCACGGAAATTAAAAGACGATTAGTGCATATTTTCTTTCTTCTGTTGGTTTAAAAAAATCATAAAATATCTAGGAGGTCCTCGTTTTAGAGACCCTGAGGTTATTTTTCAATGTAATTATATAACTTAAATATCTCAAAAGATTCTTATCCAAATATTAAAAACTGAACATTTTTAAAATCAGAGGACATAACTAACACAGTCCAAAAGGCACTACAAAATAAACTGGAAATTTTTTTAAATCACAAAAATTTGTTTGTACAAAAAAATTAATAACTTACCATAGTTAATCGTACCAAATATTGTTGGTTCCAGCTGAACTGCTGGTGGTTGAGGCTCGTCTGCAAAAATATCAAATACACAAGAATGAGTAAAGTAATGTAAACCCTTTGTACATCTTGTGTCAGACGACTATTAAAAATTGACAGCTTGATTTTTTGTTAAATCTCCATTCCGGTGTCCTTGGCTGCCAGAACCACGACAGGTATTGTCCGGTATGACCACTGGCATCCCAGGACACCCAATGTGGAATCCAAAAAAAGCAGTATGAAAATAAAATTAAATGATCAATTTGGCCATGTGTTTTACACTGTTCAATGTAATTATATAACTTGAATATCTCAAAAGATTCTTATCTAAATATTAAAAACTGAAAATTTTTAAAATCAGAGGACATAACGAACACAGTTCAAAAGACACTACAAAAGAAACTTGAAATTTTTTTAAATCACAAAAAATTGTTTGTACAAAAAAAATTAATAACTTACCATAGTTAATCGTACCAAATATTATTGGTTCCAGCTGAACTGCTGCTGGTTGAGGCGCGTCTGCAAAAATATCAAATACACAAGAATGAGTAAAGCAAGGTATACCAAAAAATGTAAACATGGGATATCTGAAAAAATCTGCTTACAACATTAAGGACCCTTGTACGGTTTGTCTCAAAAGATTCTTATTATTGCCATAAAGTCAGGCAGTAATTGTGCCAGGCACTATTCTGACAGTTTTGCACTATAAAAAAAGCTGTCTTCTTGCAAAATTAGGCCTTTGTGTATTATAAGAACCAAAATTAATAGTGCCGCCCTTATGGATTTATAAATTCGACTTTGGTATGTCAATTCTGAAAGATCAGTTGAAAACTGTCGGAATAGCACCTGGCACTATTGTTGTCTGGCTTGATGCAATAAGTCCCTAATATTTGGATAAGAATCTTTTGATAGTTAAGTAGTATAATTGTGTATTTATTAGATTGCTAGATAAAGCCATAAACATAATATTCCAATACAAACGGTAACTGCCCATTCATGATGCAAACATGAGGGCCTTGGGGTCTTTAAGCAAAAAAGACCTGATTGGTTGCTTTCAAAGACATATACATATTATTTCCATATAGTACATATTATTACAATACCTACGGTACCTTACGATGCAGAATGCAAACATATTTGAAATAGCAATATCAATGGGTATACGTCCATTCTCTTTGCGGTCCTTAAGATAAAATGTCCTGATTCGTTAAACTTTTATGCATGAATATTATTTTATTCATTACATCAAATCATCAGCGTACAGTTGACAAAAACTATATCTATGTAAATTTGGTATCTGTGTATTTTTCGTACCTTTATTTCTGAATGTTTGCATCAAACGCGAACCATTGTGTAAATAGATAACAGGGAGTATTGGAATATTACACATATGCATAAATCAGACATTCTCATAAAATTATAATTAAGGTGAGAAGGATAAGTTTATTACTTACCATGATCACCCAAGTTAGATGGTGACGGAATAGGTCCTTCATGAACTTCCACAATAAATTCATTATCTAAAATTTAAAAAAAAAGCTTTACATACTGGGTGATCCTCACCACCTTTTTTTCCACTTCTCAAGCTAGAGTAATAAAACTGGTTGTATAATAATTCACATCCCCTTGTATATATAGGCTGTAGATCCAAATTAGGTTATTTTAAATACAGAGTGTCATTGAAAGGAGGGATGATCAAAACATCAAATTTTTGTACTAGTGTACAAGGTAGGGAGGAGCAAATAAATTGTGTTTATGACTAAGGGCCTTATTTTAAAAAAGCAACTAAAAGCTAATTAGAATGAAAAAATCATTAAAATATGCATTAGTGTCCATTTCTCTTTTAAAACATTTTACATAATAATTTGGTAGTGGTAGTAGTAATTTTATTATTATTATTACTTTTTTTAAATAGGTATGTTACAGACAACCAGTTATTTAGCATAAAAAGTTTTTGATGTTCGTTCTAAAACTTAAAATAAAAAGATCAAGCAGTCAACCTTGTAAGACAGTGTAAAATTTAAATGTTGACACTTTTATTTAAGTTTTAGGACATGCAGAATTTTTGACTAAAAATATATTTTTTTAAATAAACAATAAATGCAATTCCATGTACACATTCTCTACACATTGGTTATTTTTTTATTGTGTTAAGTACTTACCTAGTATAAATGGGACTGCCCCTGGTTTCAATTTTTTTCCATTCCTTTGATAGGCAAGCGGTGAAAAATGAGCTGTACATACTTTTGCATATTGGAAATTATCATCAGATCTGGCAGCCCCATTATCAACAAGCCAGCTGATCCAGTTTCTTTTTATAACTTCATTACTGGGTACTCTAAAAACCATAACATATAAATTACTTGATAAATTAGCATGGCATTGTAGCAATACATGTAGATAATTCTTAGCATTATCCAAGATTTCCATGGCATTACTGCAGTAAATGTACAAATGGTTTAGCTTTAAATGATTTTTGGATAAATTTTTGCAGTTTCATTGTCAATTACTGGTAGACAAGAGCCATTAATACTAAAGTATATATTTAGAGTATATATATTTGGCCCTCCCATCTAAAAAAAATAAAAATGTTAATAAATATAAAATATATTAACAGTCCTTGGGTCATAATGGTTAGTGTTAATGTGTTAATCAGTGAATTAAAACAAAACACCACTAATCAGGTAATCTGTTTACCTATAAATACTTTAACGAAGCTGTAGGGTATGGTATTGATGGAAAATTACAATTTAAAGGAAATTTAAAAAAAAAATAATGAAAGTTATAGAGTATTCTGAAAAAAAAAATATATTTGACAGATGTAACTAAAAAGAAACTAAAAAATGTCCCTTTTGAACACTCCTCTGAGCTGACACTCCTCTACCCAAGCCTCTAACTAGCTTTACATCTTATGATTTAGCTTTTTTTCGGAATAATTTTCCCAGAAATTTAGAAATATTTTTGTACATTATTACTATAGGCCTAGTTATGTGCCTTACAAATCTACAAAAAAATTAATTAAAAGTAAAAGACTCTATCAAATTATGAAAAAAACATATTAAATTTATTCTTCAAAAGGATAATATTATTCCAAATATTTTCAGATAATATTTATGTACTTTTAGTACTCCTTAATTTGCTCCACTATTTTCTCTTAATTAGATCTGGGCAAAGCACTTAAAAAAGTTCTCCAAGCAGCAAGTTCTTTAAAAAGTAATTACAAACACTAAGCACTTTGGAAATTCTAATCATGTGCATAGCCCATTAGGCAAAAAATTGTGTGCACTGTTAATAAACTTGTTCGAAAATCGGTGGTGCTATGCTTATGATTCTGATACTTAGTAAATTCCTTTGAAGATGTTTGTGTGCCACTCATAGTCCACGGAGAACATTTTGGTACTGCTAAAAAATCGCCCCTGTGCAGTTTCGAAAGAATACAAAAGGGCACTAGTGTAACATAAGCTTGGAGAGTCTGTGCTAAAAAATTTGCACTGAGTGCATCACGGAGTTTATCAGTTGCCTAAAAAAATACAAAAAGGACCATCAGTGCTTTATTTTTTCCCAAAAGAATTCACTATAAGTGATTGCAATTACCAACTACCCACTGAGAAAATAACTTGGGCCTTTTGAAAGCACTATGTCCCAAGTACTATTTTGCTACATTCATATTTTTAGGCACTTTGAAAGCATTACTGCCCAGCCCTCGGCCCAGCCTGTCAAATATTTCATTAAGAGCACCAGCACATACTTTATTTGTAACACATTTTGTAAAAACCCGCTTGTTTATCATTAACAATTCCCTTTAAAAAACCTATTTCTGTAAACCACCCTTATACTCATCTAAACATATGTACAAATATAAAACATTAGCAACAATAGTTAGCTTACCTATGCAATAGAACATTTTGTGCTCCACAGACACAACAAACTTTCGTTGGCATTCTTGTTTCTTGTAGCACCCTGATTTATAAACACAGTTTGCAGTTTACAAAAAAATTAATTTAATATTTGAGCTGGTAAAGTTTGCATCTATTTAACAATGCAGGTATTTATCATATATTATGTTATTTAGCTTTCTATAGGCCCCACAAGGCCTTGAGTAGTATTTTAAGCATTTGCAAACTCCCAACTGCGGACGCGAACTGCGTTTATAAATCACGCGCTAGATCTTTGCACAAAAACATTTAGAATTTAAAGAACAATCACCATAACAAAAACGATAAAATGGCGTCATAAACAGACTCGCGTCATCACTCAACCGGCGCGGTTGTCAAGACGCAGAAGAGACAAAGGTATTAACAGTGTTGCCAGGTCCCACCGAAATATTGCATGAGAAATATTTCGAGAAAACATGAGATTTCAAAAAAAAGCATGAGATCGCGGAATTGTCGCTGTTGCCTCTAGCATGGTGCTCATTCATTATTGCAGGCACTTTTTACCACGCATACATTGTTCCCTTCCTACTGCATTCTACCCAATGAAACCCAGGTAACTTTGTCCAGTGTCTTTTAAAAGGTTGTTTGTAAATCTTTTCCTTCTTAGCAGTACTAGGTCCGGGCAGGTTTTGGTGAGTTTCACTATCACTGCTAGTAGCACTATAATTTATTTTTGTTTTTGATTTTGTGATAAAATAATGATAGCATGAGATTTGTTTGAAAAACATGAGATCTCATGCAAAAGTATGAGATCTGGCATCACTGGGTATCAAGGGAAAAATCTCACAGCCCCCTGTGTTGCTTACACTTTTTTTGTTATTGGGCATATATTACATCCCTTTAATACAGTTCATATCATTATCTTTGAGACAACTGGTTACAATTTTTTTTCGTTGGCCAATGCTATTTATTATTATTATTATTAATTAAGATGGAGTTTAGATATTGGTCATCACTCAACCGCCGCACAGTGGAACGTTTTGAAGATCTAGGTGGACAACCCTTAAGCAAGATTAACGCTTTCTAATGCTTGATTTTTATTTGCTTAAAAATAACATAAAATCTTTAAAAACATTTAGTATTTGCAATATTATCTATATAGGGTGATTCAGATTTTAACGATTGGTACCTATACTGTTTGTTTTTCACGAAAATTGTTTCCAACAAAAATTTTATAATAATAGAGTAACGGTATATATTCGTTTTAGTTTTTGCAAGAAGGAATCTAAATAAAACAGTTTTGCAATATACAGTGTGTTCCAGAAAAATTGAAATACAGGCGTTTTAGGTGGTAAAGTACGATCAAAAAAAATCCGGTTTCATACGTCACTATATGAAAGAGAGACATTCCTTAAACGCCTTAAAATTTTTTAAAGGTCTCACCCCTTATCCGGATTGAAGCGAACCCCTAAAATTAAAATGGGAAATGTGCATCGGGTGGCATTATCTTCAAAGTTGTTTAATCTGAGAAAATTAAAAATGCGTGTTTCCTTATTTTTTTTAGGGCTATCCAACCAGACTTCTAAAAATTATTTTCTTGAAATTTCGGGCATTGTCTGCAACAAAAATATATAACCATACACTGGAAACACACCCACACAGGAGTAAGTACCTCATACAGAATTAAGTTCCCTGCGCAGTACGCGACAAGAAATAAAAAATACATAATATACTATGGACAGAAGATAGAATTTTTGTAGTGTATAAAAAATATTTTTATTATTATTTACAAACTAAATTGTGATTAATTAATTTCTCAATATGACACAAAAAAGATAAGAAAAATATATTATCATATTTCTGAACCTGCATAATAATAATTCGCTCCGTTTCAAACTTAATTTTTGTATTTTTTTAATCTCAAACAACTTCCCTTGGGTCAAATGCATTTTTATTAAACTTGTTATACAGTCAAAATTCGATGAAAGTGGACTTTTCGAGAGTTTCAAAAACCTACCGTACAAAAAACCTATACATACATAAGGCATATTCTTAAATTACGTAGCCCTTCCTCCCCACTTCGTAATGCATTTTTAAGAAAAAATACAATCAATAATCATGTAAGTTTAACGCAAGATTAATAACCCTCTCCCCGCTTGAGCGTTACGTACTTTAAGAATGGACCCATACACATAGATACAGGGTGTCCCAGATAAAAGTAACTACAAGGGATTTTATGAGGATTTAGGAGACGGTAAGACATACCAATTTTAGTTAAAAAAGTGGCTCCGAGTCTAATTAGTTGCTGTATCAAAAAAAACATTTATATGCGTTTTCAAAATATTGAGAAAAAAACTAAAAATTGTGAGTCCTAAAAAAATCACTAACGTCATTTGATTAGCCTAGTGATATTTATATAGTTTTGTTCAATATTTTTAAAAGATGGCGACAATGTTTTAGTTTTTATATAAACTCTAAAACATTTTTTGTGAAATACATATATTTTTAGCTTTTCAAGAAATACTATAAAATGACTTTTTTTGTATAAATTAATGCTCAGTATGCCTTATTAATGTTTTTAAAGTATGTTCTGGTTAAAATATCAATCCAATACGCATATTATATATGTTACGCCCAAACGCTCGTTGAGCGAAAAAAACGACCGCAACGCGTTCTGGACGGTGCCGAACGACCAAATACCGAAATGACATAATTTTTCGATTTGTGTCCGTTCTTGTTGACCCCGACGCGTGGTGGACAATGCTCAAACGCACACAACACGTTCTGGATGATTTAGAGAGTTCATAAACCGATCTATGTTATTCCGCGAAATTGCTACTATTGTAGCTAAAAACGAAATACAAGGTTTAATAAAAAACTTAAAAATATCACAAAGTCTAGTTTTAGCGCCCTAGATATAAATTAAACAACGAGGAGAATTTAGTGCCATAAGGGCGAAAGGTGGATCCCAGCCTGCGGCAAATCTTTTTATTATCTTATTTTTCTTATTTTTCCTTGCCCTTATGTCACTAAATTCTCCTTGGTGCTTAAAAATATCGTTGATAACAGCAATGATTGTAGTGAATTTACGAACGAACGGTATGAAGAGTTCATCCGAGAAGTGAAAGAAGTGCCTTGTCGCCCAAACAATATAGAAGACTAAAGAGGTATGATATTACAACAATTGGGGAATATCAAAAGTTAATTGAAAAGCCCAAAAGAACACAGGTTGGAAATTTTCGATATTACTGTAAAACGGAGGATCTTTTTGGCATTATTAAAGCTGCTCATATGGCAACTGGACACAAATGAACAAGAGGTATGTTACTTAGAAGCTATTTCTATAAAATATGGGTGTACTCAACAAACATCAATTAAAAAGAAATGCTTTTTTGTAAAGTCAAAGCTTTAGCTCTTTCGTCTGGATCAAAACAAGGATTTGTCACGTGCTATTGTAAGCGTTATTGTAATACAACGAAGTGCAACTGCAGAGCCAATGAGGTGTTGTGTAATTCTAAATGCCACAATAATAGTGCCTGCAAAAACAAGTAAATAGCTTTATCTACCTGCGATTCAGTTACCTATTATTTTAAATAAAGTTTCATGGAGAAATAAGTCTACAATAAAAACTTTGAAATCTTCAGTTATTTCTGTAAATTTACTTAATATATAAAAAATAATGGTCAGTTTATGAGCTTTTTATATCATCCAGAACGTGTCGTGGCCGTTTAAGCAATGTCCACATCGCGTCGTGGTTAACAAGAACGGACACAAAGCGAAAAATTATGTCATTTCGGTATTTGGTCGTTCGGCACCGTTCAGAACGCGTAGCGGTCGTTTTTTTCGCTCATTGAGCGTTTTCGATTTTTGGGCGTAACTTATATATACTTAAAAAATAAGATAATCTGAAGATTTGACAAAATTATATGAATTAAACATAAACTTTATTTTGAAGTCGGTCTCATTATAACAAAAATGCAAATCTAAAAGAAAAATGTCTATAATTCTGGTGGTAATAAACAAAATATTCTTGTGACAATAAAATATAGAATACTAAAAAGCACTATATGTTGTGCCTTGTACGAACAAACGCAGCGAAGTAGTTTTTTCTTATGATTATCATAATAATGGATTTGCTCCGAGGCCTATTCGGAAAAAAATCGTAATGTTCTTTGATACTGCTTATAAATTCTGGTTCTAGAGCATGAATTTTCTGGGTAGAAAGAATTTGACCTTGTAAAACGCAGAAAAAATAGCCACATATTTGTTTCCAGTAAGAAAATAATCATAATTATACCTTGAAAGGTTTTGTTTTTTCGTCTTTTACCATATCATTTGAAGTTTTTATTTAAACAACTTTCAAGCGGTATGGTAAAAGACGAAAAACGGACCTTTCAAGGAATATTTTCTTGCAGGAAACAAATATGTGGCTGTTTTTTTTGCATTTGACAAGGTGGTTAGCAGTTGTTTTGGACAGATTTTAGATGCAAACTACAAACTATTCATTAAGCAGTTCAATACAGAGCTGGACAAAGTCAAAATTCTTTCTACAGCGAAAATTCATGCTCTATGCTTCATCACGTACCAGAATTTATAGAGCAGTATTAAAGAGCATTCGGATTCTTTTGCAGATCCATCATTTATTCGGTATGTTTAAAAAAACGTTTCAGTCGAGTAAGAACAATTTTGATGATTATCGCTATTCGCTACGTTTGTTCCTACAATACACAACATATATACGCCTTTTTTATAGCTTTTTAGTAACCTATATTTTATTTTCACAAGGATATTTTGTTTAACAACATAATAATTAGATTGATTTCAAAATAAAGGTTATGTTTAATTAATATAATTTTGTTAAATCTTCATGTTATCTTTTTTATTAAATATGTATAACATACATGTTGGAGTGATATTTTCACCAGAACATACTCTAAGAACCTTAATAAGGCACATTGAGCATTAATTTGCCTAAAAAAAGTAATTTTATATAATTTCTTGAAAAGGGCTACATACGCGATATTAATTTTCATTGCAAATAAAAGCTAAAAATATATGTATTTCAAAAAAAAATGTTTCAGAGTTTATATATTTTTAAAGTTGATATCGCCAAATGTACTAACGTGCGAATAGCACAATTTTAAGTTTTTGGGCATTCTTTTAAAACCCCCTGTAGATATGTTTAACTTTAACGACACAGCATCCGATTGGGCTCGCGATAGCGCCACTTTTCTGCTTTTTAACCAATGTAGTAAGTGTTAACGTTTCTGAAATTCCCACAAAGCCCTATGTAGTTACATTTATCTGAACACCCTGTAGAGAAACAGACACGCCGACCCATCGTGATTCAGAAAAATGCCCGAAGATTAACTAATTTAGGTTAGAAAATCTCCAAAGGGTACATTTGTGAAGGTATCAAAAAAAAATTCTTTAAACGCAAATAGTACGTTTTCTATTTTTAGAGTTGCGGGCTAACAAAATAATTAAGTACAAGTTTACGACAAAATTTCAATACTACACCATAAAGTAGAGATTTCAGATAATTAGAAAATAATAAAACTAACATAAACAAATTCTCACAAACTAAAGTTTCATTCCAACAAAAACTATATAAAAATAAAATTTTCCTTACCAAAACACCAGCGAATTTATAAAATCATGGGAAATAAAACACTGCAACAATGACAGTCCAAATGCTACCCTAATCTTCAGGATATGTCACTCTAAAAATTCTTGGTACTTGTTGTACTCTAGCTCCTACTACGCGGGAAAAAACAATATTGTTTTAAAGCATTGCCCCCACATAAGAATGAAATGTCATAATTTTTAAGATGCAACTTTCAATGCAAATATCTTGACAACCAGAGGGGATACAAAAACAATATTTTGGATCTAGGATGTATGGAATGTGCACTTTAATTGTAGGTACCTGAAATGTTCATTTATAGTACTTAACCATGTCCACCTAGATTAGCCAAACGTTCCACTGTGCGCCGCGCTTGTCAAGGCGCAGAAGAAAAATTGGTATCAAGGAAAAAATCTTGCAAACTTCGTTCGTTACGGGGTTGCGTTCACGATTCGGGTTAAAATTTACCGTGTGAATTTAACCAAGACGCGCCGGGCGTTCACCGACGTCTTCTGTCTGTCATTTGTCAATTTTTTATTGGCAGATTAAAAAGATGAACCCAATTTATGTTATTCTTTGAAGGCACCAAAAATTGTACTAGAGTTTTGTATTGTTTTTATACGAGTCGTTAAATACCGAGATGAATTCCAATACGTGCGCAAGCGTTGATCTGTCACTTCTGCCAACCAATCAACTGAGATATTTCAGTTCAGTTCTTTTTGATGAAAATTCGTCGTTTTTGTTCTGTGAAAATGCCGGTGACGTGCAAGTTGTGTGACAAATTATTTAGTGCCCAATTTAATTTGAATAAACACTGTCATCGGGGTTCTACTGTATGTCTATGCTACGATAAACATTTTTTTTTTTAAGATTTAGCGCATTTAAATTTGTCAATACTCCCATGGCAAAACAAAATAAACGTGAAATGCATATGGAGGAAATACTGCATATACCTCAAAAAATATTAATCGCAGCACATAGATATTGTATATGTTTGAAATCAAAAAGAAAAGACGAATCTTAAAATGCAAAAATATACAGGGTGTTCCCTCTCAAAAAATCGACTATATTGTCACACCCTGTACAGGGTGTCCCAAATTCGTTGTTTTTTTGTGGTGTCGGGTATTTCTAGGGGAGAAAGAAAAAAACTGAGCCCTCTTTGCGACGCTCAAATTTTAAGAGAAGCCTAAAGGTGAAAACTACATTTAGATATAGCAAGCCGTTTTTAAGCTACGGAGTGTTTTTGTCTGTATTTTGCTTTTGTGTAAATAGCTTTCTTATAGATCTTTTCTTGAAGAATTGACAGATGTAAATGGTTTTTATTTATCTCTTTTGGTTTTTAAAATATTGCATAAAGTTGTTATTTTTCTTACAGAATAACTCTAAAACACAAGTTTAATTTTACCCAACTAAAGGCCGCTTGACATGGTGCATGACAATAAAATTTGCAGGCAAATGCATGAAATTTTGCCCAGGTGCATGCGCAGTACAAATCCAGCTGATTGTTGCAGGCAATCCATTTTTATCGGTCCGGTGCCATTTTTTTGCATGCAAACTGTACTTGCATGCAAACTGGGGAATTTTTGCCTAGATTCTGGGAAATCAATGCATGGCCATGCACAATGTCAAACGAAAAGGAGATTTTTTGCAGGCAACAATTTGACCGAAATTTTTTGCTTGCAAATATTTGCAGCGCATCATGCACCATGTCAAGCGGCCTTAATCGAGGTAGATAAATGGTTGTGCGCCGTGTGTTAATCGTGAACGTCATTTCGCCTTCCGGTGTGCGCACCAAAGCCAGCAACCGAATCATGAACGGAAAATTCATCCAACCGGACGCGCGCGGCGTAAATCGTGAACGGGCAAAAAGTAACGCCGGGCGCGTCCGGTGTGCACACGGCGTTAATCATGAACGTCCCCCAGTTTTTTTTATGATTTTTGTCCAACGGTGGATTTGCGATGCATGCCAACAGTTGGTTGACATCTGACATTAGCTACGTTCGGTATTGGTTGGATCTCAGACGTGACGGATTTTTGGTCACGTGATTACAGATTAGTCTGAGCAAATAGGAATTAACGAACGATCCAGATCAAATCGATCAAATTTTTATAAATGGTTATAACCTTAAATATAACCAAAAATATTATGTACATATTACAACTCAAGCCCAGCTATAATTTTGACAAAATTTTCCTGTGATGTCGGAAATTTATATAATTTGTTGTCTTCAACATCAAATAATTCGATTTCAATCTTTTTACATAAAAAATTTATTTTTGTTAACAAAACAAATACACAACATACGTCACAATCTCAGATTAATCTGTTTCGTCGATCAAAATGTACGGAGCAACCAGATTTACGTCCGACTAGTCTGAGCAGAATTACCGAACGATTCAGATCTACCTCCCCTAGATCTAGATGGAATTAACGAACGATTTCGATCAAAAAGATTAATCCGACGTAAATACCGATTAGTCTGAGCAAATTGGAATTACCGAACGATCCGGATCAAATCGATTAAATTTTTTTAAATAGTTATAACCCTAAATATAACAAAAAATATTATGTACATATTGCAACTTACGCCCAGCTATAATTTTGACAAAATTGTCCTGTGATGTCGGAAATTTATATAATTTGTTGTCTTCAACATCAAATAATTCAATTTCAATCTTTTAACATAAAAGATATTGTTGTAAACAAAACATAGCTTAATTAATTAACGCAGACCGAACCGCAGCTTTTTTTTTGTGAAACAAAACAAATACCCAACATGACGTCACAATCTCGGATCAATCTGTTTCGTCGGTCAAAATCCACGGAGCAACCAGATTTACGTCCGACTAGTCTGAGCAGAATTACCGAACGATTCAGATCTACCTCCCCTAGATCCTCTATAGACCTTGCCCTAGATCTAGATGAAATTAACGAACGATTTCGATCAAAAAGATTAATCCGACGTAAATACCGAACTTCTGATTGCAACACATGACGTTGCATAAACAGAAAACCATATTTTTAAGAAAATGAAAAGTTACCACCGCCATATTGAAATTCAACATGGCGGAATAGGTTAAAGCTCTATTCAACCTCCTTGGGTTAAAGCATTGAGGTAGATTCTACCTTGATGGGTTAAAGTCACGTGATGATTCACACTAGTTTTTTTCTTATGTTACCAACGTCGTTGCATAGACAGAGAACCAACCATATGTTTAAGAAATTAAAAAATTACCACCGCCATATTGAAATTTAAAATGGCGGAATAGGTTAAAGTCACGTGATGATTCACCCTTGTTTTTTATGTTACCTACACAAATATTAGTAGAGTTTATTATTCTTTAGAGAGCAAGCGAGAGAGTCTTCAATAAAAATTTGTAGAGAAAAAAACAGTGCGTATTTTGGTGATACTAAAATTTTTATAGAGGGTGTCCAAAACGTTAGTTGAAAAAAATCATTTTGCATAACATCTTAAAAATGTAGGGAAACCCGATAAAACTGCTGGAAACCTAGTTTTGACTTTCAGAGAAGCTGATACTTTTGTGGAAATTTTTTCTGATACTTTTGCATTTTTTGTGGTAATTTTCGCAATCAGGTACCGCCAAATAATTGATTTTAATCAAAAAAGCACAAACGCCCAAAACTGCTCTCAAAACTGTAGTCCAATGTACACAAGAATACTCTTTACTTTTGTCAAATGCTAATGTTGAACTTTTCACAACTCAAGGCAAACTTCTCCATATAAATCAAGCTTAACTCTAATAACAAATTATGAAGAAAAATAATAAGTATGTAAGTACTTACCTATGCCATGGCACTCCTTGATTTCTGCTGAACATTCTTGCCTAAACTCCACATGTTTTAGTTAAATTGTTACCCATTTTTGTAATTTAAAAACTCATAGAAAAATCACAATTTTCGACATATCGACGGCCAGCACAAAATGTACTATCGTCAAAATGTAAACAAAAAAGGAGCACCTACGCGCAAACACACTGTCCAGTCACTAGTGTTGACAACTACTGGATGGCCAATAAAATATTCGAAATCAGTAAAAAGACACACGTCGTTGCATAGACAGAAAACCATATTTTTAAGATAATAAAAAATTACCACCGCCATATTGGCGGAATAGGTTAAAGTCACGTAATGATTCACATTAGTTTTTTCTTATGTTACCAATAAAAATATTAAATTATTGTTAGGCTGTGAACAAGCTGGTTGCAGCATTTTCCAGCCTTCTCGGTGTTTGGCTTTGGTGAGTTTATTATTCGTCAGGGAAGGAGCGAGAGTCATGAATTAAAATTTGTAGAAAGAAAACAGTGCGTATTTTGGTGATTCTAAAATTTTTACAAAGGGTGTTCGAAACGTTAAGTAAAAAAATCATTTTGCCATAACATCTTAAATGGTTTTGACTTTTAGAGAAGCTGATACTTTTATGGAAATTTTTGCAACCAAGTACAGCCAAATAATTGATTTTCCGTTGATACTTTTGCAGTCTTTTGCGGTAATTTTCGCAGTCAAGTACCGCCAAATAATTGATTTTAATCAAAAAAGCACAAACGTCCGAAACTGCTCTCCATACGCCAGAATACTCTTTCAGTGTCTACAATAAACCTGCGCGCCAAAAAGGGAAGAGAGTCGAAAAATGTGAATGCACATAACTCTTTTATTCCATACAAGGAGGAAATTTAATCCGGAATTTGATAAATCTTTAGCATTAGCTCATTACAGGGCTAATTAGCTTATGTTTAGAAAGACTAATAAACAAAATCCCAAATTTTGACATTGTCACCCTATATGGCGGAAGGGGTTTGTTCAAAAATCACTGAAATTAACACATGTGCGGTAACTGAAACCGTCCTGGTCTAGCTAAGGTCACTCATCGTCAAGCAAGCTTTATAAAGCTTGCCTTTACGATGAGTGTCCTTAGGTCTAGCTACTTTGAAGCAATTGATTATCCTTAACTTGGGTTCATGTTGAGAACAAAAAATTCATATGAACATAATATGTCCTAAACGTACTTTTATATTCTTTTGTAATTGATTTTCAGTTGATACTCTTGCATTTTTCTGTGGTAATTTTCGCAATCACGTACCGCCAATTTTAATCAAAAAAGCACTAACGCCCGAAACTGCTCTCAAACTTTGAGCCCCATGTACATACACCAGAATACTCTTCACAGTGTCCACAATAAACCTGCGTGGTAAAAAGGGAAGAAAGACGAAAAATGTGAATGCAGATAACTCTTTTATTCCATTGACTTCTATACCCTACGGGTAGACCCGGCATGGGCCAAAATTGCCATTATATCAAGCTTTTATCGCAATTGACCAAATACAAGTAAAAATTTAATGATAAATGATGATAAAATAGGGATAAAAATAGAATTTCGGTTTGGTGAGTCCGGAAACATGCAACATCGCAAAAATATTCTATTTGCTTGTCTTGGATAAAAAAGGGCAGTGGCGGCGCAAAATAAAAATTTTGAATTCCACTAGAATTTTTTTATCAACAATTTTCTGTTTGAATAATAAATAATTCATGAATACTTACTTGTGTGTGTATACAAAATTCTCTTCAGAAAAAAAAAGAGTAAAAAGAATTTCTAAGCATGCTAAGTGCAGTGGATGTATTAAAATTATTGTTTTCATCTTAGAACTTTACAAATGTTGTACCTTCCAGGTAAAATATTTTCTTTCTTTGAACAAGGGTCTTCTTCAACTCTTCTTTTCTTGGGTGGACTACAAGTTATGCTCGAGTCAGATGAAATTTCGGAACTAAAAATTTCAATTCGGAATGGGACAACCGGGCGCCGGGCCAACTCGGCGCCGCCAACAGGGCGCCACGCCGGGCCTAATGGGCGCCGGGCCAACTCAGCGCCGGACTATTTTTTTTTCGATAAAATGTGCAGATAAAAACAAAATAAATATGTTATTTATACAAAACTTTCAACATCTATTAAGTCGAGTGTTGAAATTTGGTAGGTGTAGTGTTCTGCGACTTGAAACACCGCCAAGTTCCATATTCGATACATATCGATGCATAAATAAGAAAGTCCGCCATTTTGGATGCGCCATTTTAATTTTTTTAAGTTTGTTTTTCATCTGCACATTTTATCAAGAAAAAATATTTTAGTCCGGCGCCCAGTTGGCTCGGCGTCAAGTTGGCCCGGCGCCCAGTTGGCCTGCCGCCCAGTTGGTGGCGCCGAGTTGGCGGCGCCCAGTTGTCCTAGACTGCAACACATTTCAGGGGTCTGGTACGTTTTACCACCTTTCTTAAAACTACGAAGTTTTTTGAAAAATGATAATTTTAGACCATTTTATAGTGATTTCTAAAAAAAAAATTGCGGACTATCGTTGATTTTGTTAAAAAAATTGAAATTGAAACATTCTTAAAACCCCATTAAAACCCATACAAATTGCTACAAAAGAAGCATTTTCTCATTTCAAACTGAAACAAAACGGTCCCTGACGTCTATCAGCTGTCAACAAAAACTTGAAATAACTAAGGTCACTGATCGAAATCGGGTCAGTTTTTTGGTCCTTTTATGAAAATGCCCAATTTTTAAAAAAGCATGAAATTCAAAACAAAATCAAGAAAATTATGATTCCTACATTTTTACAAATAAAAATTAGTTTAATTGAACATTATATCAATTTTTATTCCTTAAAACACTAAAAATTAATAATTCTTTACTTTTTTAAAATTTATCGAAGGTCTAACTGAACAAAAGCAAACTGAACCCATCCGTATCGAAATGAACCAAATTTAACCGAATCTAACGGTTCGGTTTGGTTCGGTTCGATTTGCTTAAACTGAACCGAACCTAACCGAATATAGCTAAACCTAACCTAAACAATCCTAGCGGAACCTAACCGAACATACTCAAACTGAACCAACCTAACCCAACCTAACCCAACCTAAACCAACCTAACCCAACCTAACCCAACCTAACCCAACCTAACCCAACCTAACCCAACCTAACCCAACCTAACCCAACCTAACCCAACCTAACCCAACCTAACCCAACCTAACCCAACCTAACCCAACCTAACCCAACCCAACCTAACCCAACCTAACCCAACCTAACCCAACCTAACCCAACCTAACCCAACCTAACCCAACCTAACCCAACCCAGCCCAACCTAACCCAACCTAACCCAACCTAACCCAACCTAACCCAACCTTACCCAACCTAACCAAACCTAACCAAACCTAACCAAACCTAACCTACCTATTGTTAATAAATATAGTAAAAGTTGTTAGGTTTATGTCCAGGGGGTAACCATTGTCCATAATCGTCGGAAATCGAGTTAGGATTAGTGTATGCGACCATAAACATTGAGTGGCGAGTGAGTGTTTGGTCTTCAATTTTTTTAGGGAAATTTTTCAAAATCTTTTTTTGCGCACTCTGGGCACCCTAATAAACCGTAATCTGGTCACCCTAATCCATCGCAATCAAAGAAAATGGGTAATCGAAGTGTCACAAATTTTTTGTTGGTTTCTATTCTTCTTTTATATTATGTAGGACAAAATTATTAATTAAACTAAGTGACCTTATTAAGTAAGACAGCATGATAGTCAAATGACATTAGAAGGACATAAACATATGATACCGGCCTGTAGACCGGTCGCGGTGGTCATATAATAATAAATATATACTTTCGCGATGAAAGACCAAAATTTAACTTAAAATTACTGTAAAGTCCGCAAAAAACATTAAATTTATAGAAATTTATAAAAACATAGATCAGTGTGTGTAACAATTCATCAAGATGTATGACACTCGACCGTGACATGTCAAAAGTTTGGTTCGAAAAAACAAAAACAACTGGATAAAAATCGGTATGTAAGCATTTAAAAAGAAATCATTTTTAAGAAAATCAAATACTTTTTGTTAATTTTCATGCAATGCAAAAAAAAGTGCGGGGAAGTGACACTTTCTGAATCAAAATGTGTGAGGGTAAAATCGCACGGTCGCAGAAAAAACTATCTATCGTGACGCTACTGAACTTTCTCGTATTTTAGGAAAAACTATCCGTCAAGACGACTTACCCATGAAATGTTGTTTTTTTATGGATTTTTTTTCTTCTTTTGCACAAAAAACAATTTTGGACCATGTTTAAACTCAAATAGTTACTTCTAAACTTGTTTTTAAACGTTTTAAAATTTCTTTTTGTAATATTCCCGCACAAAATTCAAAAAAAAATCATTTCCGTACTTATACAACATTGTCTATCAGTTTTCCCTGTATACACGGACTAACAGGTAGAATCACTCAAAATACGGCAGGTGGATTAAAGGTAGCCAGCTGCTTTTCTGTCGCACTTATGCCGTCAGTGTGAAAGAGATAAAAGTACCCTTATATTATCTAGGGTATTATTAGCATGCAAAATCACCCTATCTTTGTCCGTTTCACATGTTCAATAATGTCTATCTCTGTTTTTATTGTAAAAGAAATACCCGACCATAGGAACCAAATTGGATAGGGTCAATAAAAAATGCCTTGTCTTTCCGTCTCTAACGCCCTTTTAGGGCGTTATACAACTCAATGTTTTATTCCATGCAAGGAGGAAATTTAATAAATCTTCAGCGTTAGCTCAATACAGGGCTAATTAGCTAATGTTTAGAAAAAGTAATAAACAAAATCCCAAATTTTTAAATTGTCACCCTAAATGGCGGAAGGGGTTTGTTCAAAAATCACTGAAATTAACACATGTGCAGTATCTGAAACTAGAGACCCTCTATGTCTGACATATTGAAATATATCATACATACAGGGTCTCTATCTGAAACTGTACAGCGTGTCCCATTTTCGATGGGATTAAATGGAAAACTCGGTTATTATTAAAGATATTGATTTTCTGATTGCACCTTAACGTGCTCTTTTTTTAAGCCCTTAAAAATAATGTAATCAGATTTTTGCTATACCCCGTAGTTTTGCTAATACAGGGAGTTTTTGAAAAAATTGCATTTTAAATAATCCCTTATATCTCGCTTATTTTGCGAGATATTTTTATTTTGTGAAAACCTTTTAATGGCAACTTTTGTTAAGGAAAATATTGACGTTGTTAGTTTTTTATAATATTGTTTAGTTTTTGAGATATGGTATTTATCATAAAAAAATTAAATACGGACCTGAATTTTTTTTATTGCTATTTTGATTGGTTTCATGCTATTATTATCACAAAATAATAAAAAATTAATATTTTTATGTTTTAAGGTTAAAAAAAAAAACATTTAATATTTAAAAAAAAATTTTTGTCCGAACCTGGAAATTTCCAACATAAATATAAAATAAAAATAGCTAGTTGAACGGTTTTTAGTTTAACTGTTTTGTTACTTAGCAAATTAAAATGGTTTTGCGTCAAATAGTATACGACAAATACAAAAATAAAAAAATTATAACAAACAATAATAACTATTTTTTTTTAATGATATAAATGTTCAAACTGATTGCCATTATGTGTAAGAGATTGTTAGCATTTTTGAGTAATTTTTCTTAACGCATTTTACATAAAAATATTTCTGCTGTTTAAATATTGGGATTTTCTTGCTTGAATAAAGCAGTGAAACATATTAAATTTTTCGAAATCTGGATATGGTCGATTTCTAGCCATTTTAGAATAATTTTGAGTGAACTAAAATGACAATGTCAATCCCACGCTTTTGTTTCTCCATCTTGAAATAAATTTCATAAGTTGCTGTGCTACCATCAAATAATTACTATAATATTATTTTTGTAACTTTTTAACGTTTTTTCCTTTATTTATAAATATTTTAATTAACATTTCAAAACAGATAAACTAAAAATCGACCAACTAGTGCGTCTTGCAATTATTAATTTATATTTACGTTGGAAATTTCCAGGTTGGGACTACAATTATTTTTTTAAATATTAAATATTTTTTTATTCTTAAAACAAAAAAAAATATTAAAGTTTTATCATTTTAAGATAATAATGGCATAAAAACAATCAAAATAGTAATAGAAAAAAATCCAGGTCCGTATTTAATTTTTTTATTAAAAATACCATATCTCAAAAACTAAACAATATTTTAAAAAATTGACAACGTCATTACTTTGTTCTAAAAAAGTTGCCATAAAAAGGTTTTTACAGAATAAAAATATCTTGCAAAATAAGCGAGATAAAAGGAATTAATAAAAATGCAATTTTTTCAAAAACTCCCTGTATTAGCGAAACCGCGGGGTATATCAAAAATCTGACTACACCATTTTTAAGGGCTCAAAAAAAGAGCACGGTAAGGTGCAATCAGAAAATCGATATCTTTAATAATAACCGCTGTACTCTAGCTGCAAAGAACACCGCACCCGTTTACATTAAGGTCACTCATCGTCAAGCAAAAGCTTGTCTTTACGATGAGTGTCCTTAGTTTACATAGGTTATATGGAAATGTTTTGTCTCGGTGGAATTTGCTATAATTTTATTATGTTATAGTAGGATATTGAGGGTCCAAGTGCAGTACCTCGTAGGTGAAAACTTTGTCGATTTTGGTTTTTCGCCATCATTATGATCGTGACAGGTGGCGCCATATATTGTTCTATAGTCTAGTACTATTTTCTTAGTAAAAGTTTTAAAAAAAATCTGCTCTCATTGCAGTTAACTGAAGTTTTTATATTATTTATAAATTGTTTTTCTTATCAAGTCCGAACGATTATTGCCCGTCTCACGAAATATCCGTATTTTAAAGCAGAATTGTTTTTTTTTTAAATCAATGTGTAGCATACCGTTAGAAAGGTAATCAACTAGAGAAGTTTTTAAAAGAAAATGAAGTTCTCAAGTGTCGATACTTTTTTTAATTTTTAATTTTGAAATTGATTTTCTTTCACAAAATCACTAATGTTCTTCAATAAAAAACCGCGTATGTCCCTTTGGTACATGAATTTTAACAAATCCATTAATTAGTTGAAGTAGCATAAGATTACAGAATTATAAAAAAAAATGGTGCTTTTCCAGACATTAATAAAAAGCTTACGAGGGTTTAAAGGTGAGATTTTGGGTAAATTGAGAAATTTTTTTTTAAAAAATCATATCTTTTAACCGTGTCTCTAAGGACCCAAGTTCCAAGGTTGAAAAGGTAGCAAATGACCCCAACAATATCCCAAAAAATTTTGACGGTTCATGTGCCAAACACCCTGTATAAGTATGCAGTTTAAGTTTAGTAATAAAATAAAACTTAAGTTTTAAAATTATCATACCTTTCTCGTCCATTCCAAGGACATCTCGTAAAGAGCGAATAAATTCAATGGGTAAATCTTCGATCTTGATTCCCACATCTGGCATGATGGAATTAATCAAATTACTGGACTCCTACAAAAACAGACTAAATTTGTTGAAAAAAAAAACATAATAGTTCAGGAATACAAATGCACATTTTCATTAAAAAATACCTTGCAGCAGAACGAGAAGTCATCTAAGAGGTTCGAAAAAGCTAACATTAAATAACATGAGGCTTTTAAAAAAGTTGTTATGTAGAGGTCTTGGATAAATTTGACAGATGTTTTTACAAGGTAAGCAACTCATATTGCCCTTTCGTTCTAGCATAATCTAGATTCACATGTAAACGTAATTTCTTCCTTAGACACCTTTTTGACACTGAGACTTTATTATTTTATGCTGGGAAAAAACGAACTTTGACAAAAACAAAACGTTTTACTAACCAAAGAAATAAGTAGATGTGATGGTCTTTACACAGCGCCATCGGTTGGCTAATGTGTTGAACTATTTTTGCCGCTAAACCATCCAATCCAAATACTGCTAAACAAACCATCAACTAGTGTTAAACAAACTACAGAACTTTGGAATAATAGGGATTTGAGCCAAACTTATCAGTTCATATCTAAAGCCGGGATCAAACGACTCGTGTACTTGGCGAATAATTGTTACTTGCGTATACTTGCCATGTCGTGTGAGTGGGTTACTTACTAAATAACTTTCAAGGAGAGTTGCCTCAAGTGTAAAACGACGGTCAAAATCGATCGATAACCTGTAGTTATGTTTATTTTCTGAACGATGTAATGATGCTGTGATTTGCAGTTTGACAGTAAAGTGCTAGTCAGTGTTAAGTTATATGCATGCAAATAATTATGCACTCAGTAGAAAAAAGCAACTTTGTCAAACTTGCCACTATTGGTTTTATATATTTGTTTTTTTTAATGATTACAGCCGCAATTTTATTTACAACGGCTATCTATTGATGAAATAGTTGAAAAGTCAAATGAATTCTTAGGGATTTGCGTTAATCCCAAACACCTAAAACAATTTATTAAGAGCAAGCGCTTTACTATCCCCAATGTCAAAGAAAACATGTGTGTTCTTGATCTTCAACATTTGCTTTTCTAACATAATTTGAGAAACAAACCGATTTCTAGGCCCTAAGGCTAGGCAAGTAGCTCGTTTCGTTATTTAGCTATAAAAATTCCCTCTAAATTCTCCAAATAGCAATTTAAAAATATTTCTTTGTTTACACTATCCAATCAATTTCATACAAACCCAAAACATTTTTTTGTGATTAAAAGCTCTTCGTCGTTTATTTACCTGAGTAGTGACCCCACCCACATCCATTGCATTACACATGTTCCTCAAGGCTTTCGAGATTTCAAGCCTCTTTTGCCCTTGAATTTGTCTGATTGCTTCATCATAACCTTAAAAAACATGATCATAGACATTTCACTTTTCGTTTTGTTTCTTAATTATTGGATATGTGAAGCTGGGAGGCTGTCTTAGAAGAGACGCGATCTCATAGAAATAAAGAAATTGAATTGAATCTTACTTATTGGCTCAGGACGCTTATTCTTAACGGCCCATGAGGTGAGGTGTCAATTTTACGGATGAACTGAAGTTCACCATCTTTTTCCACGGGGAAATGAATCCACGGGAGTTGTTTTGGTATTTATAACCCTACTTTTGTCTGTCAATTTTGTTTTGGCAAGTCTTTATAAGTGTACATTAACATTAATTTGTTACCTATTTATATAACAAAACAAACAACCAAATTTAAGGTTAGAAATGCCACAATAACTCCCGGGGATTCATTTCCCCCATGGAAAAATATGGATGGTGAACAAAAGTTCATCCATAAAAGTGAAAATTTTGCTTACCTCACCTGACTGGCCGTCCTATCTGCTTATTGCTGACAATTTGCCACAGGTTTTGGGTTTGTCCAAAAGTAATATGAAATGCTTTTAGACCGAAAACGGATTTTAGATGTTTTGCCTTGACTATTTACCTGAAACCTCAGCATTGATCAAATTCCTCTTCTTGCCATCGTTCATGTTCGTAATGTGATTCATAATTTTATTCTGGATTTCTTTAATATCGTAGCCCAAACTCTGCGAATCCTCATTGCTCCTCGTAGAGCTTTTTCTCTTTTTTCGAACCGGTTTTGGCTTTTTAGGAGTTGAGGTATTTGATACTTTTTCTTTCTCTTCTTTGCTTTTTTGTTCCTTCTCTTGTTTGTTGTTAACAGGGTTTTCCTTGTTTGTTGGTGGTAAGCGAACCCCGACCTCCTCTGATGACAGGAGATGTCTCATAATAATTGCACTCGTTTGTTCGATTTTGCGCATAGTGAATTCTTCGCTACCCTCGACAGGCGATGAAGATCTGCAACATAATATGTCTTATCAAAATGGTTACTTTATGCAAGAGACATACAAAGCAATCCTTAAAGGCTTAAAATATATATATATATATATATATATATATATATATATATATATATATATATATATATATATATATATATATATATATGTGTGTCACTTTCCCACTGAGAGGCAATGAAAATGTCACTCTTTATTCAAAAATTAATAACTCCTAGGTGGTAACCAAGCCTGTTCTACTTATTTATTTGCCTTATAAAGAAAAGCCTAAAAAGTGCAAATTCTTGACTTTTTGTCAAAATTTATGTTTAAAAGAAAATTGTTTTAATACCATACCTAAAAACTTAAATTTCTTAAAAAATTTAGATACAAACCCATCAATATTTTTACCCAGATTTGTTAAGCGCTACTTAAAATATTATTGAAATCCGCAAGTGAACATTTGACTTAGTTTTTAAGATATTTAAAAATAACGTTTTATGCGGTGACACGTGGTCTTATTTTATATTATTTTTATATCACGCCTGTTATAATTTTTCACAATTGATATTTATTGAATTAATTTTTGAAAAACAAAAAAATAAGTAATCAAAGTAAGGTCACATGTAAAAAACTTTTTTTTAAATATCTTTTAAACAAAGTTAAATCTTAAAATGAGGGTTTCAGTTTATTAAAAAATATTACTTAACAAATTCAGGTAAAAATATTAACGTGTTGGTAGTTTTGGTTTAGTGTTTTTTAAAAATTTCCTTTTTCGAAGTACAAATTTAGACAGAAAAAAAATTTCATAAAAAAAACATTTTTTTTTAAATATATTTTTTAAATGTTTTCCTTAATTTTACATTATAGATCGAATGATTTTTCGTATTTTAAAAAAAAAAAAACTACTGATTTTTACAACCTTTGGGCACAGAAGAGAGTGTAACTCTTCTGCGCTTTGGGGCCTTATGTCTAGCCAAGCTCAAGGGTGATTTTGGCAGAGAATATGTGGAGATGTGTTCAGATGCTAAGGAATAATTATACAAAAATCCAGCTTGAACCTATTTTTTTCCAAGTTTCAGGGTTTTCTCACCTAATATGATTGGGCTAAAAATGTTCTCAAAGTATATTCATAACATAAATCTACATAAGGTAACTTTGCCTATTACCGGCTTATGAAAAATCGTGGGGTAATGCCGGCTCAAAAAGGTACATCAACTTTGCGGCTGATTTATTCATATTTGGCGCGAAAAAAAAACCGTAGCCAGTCCATTATTGGACTATTATTTGCCAATTAAATTAACGCATAAAAGTGGGGATGTCAGCAAGCGTCAGTGTAGGCGGCAGTCTGGAAGTTTCCACTAAGGGAAAAGGTGCGTTTTCAGGCTAATTTGCTCTTTTTTTGGTAAGTGATTTGACTTCATCCCTTACGTTATTCTGAGCAATAACTTGTAGAATTTAGGTTTTTAAAAAAAATAATAATTTAGGTTGATTCATATATGTCTGTTTACGATAAAATTCACAATTTATAAAAAAAAATTTTAGAAAGTGATGAAAATCGCAAATATAAAACAGGCCGGTAATAGACCAATATTTGGAAGTCGGATCTAATTGCGGCTTATTGAGCCGGAAATGCAAAAACTCGCAATTATTTTAAATCACATTTATTTTATTTTTAAGAAAGAAAAAAAAACTTTGTTTTGGATCTTACCTTAAAAATATGTTGAACTATTTCCGGCCCACAAAATTTTTTACAGAAATATTAAAATAGTGTAAAATAGTTATTACCTAATTAAAAAGAGTTATTACAAAAAAAGGGTCAAAGCAAAGTCTTCTGAATGGAACTCCTAGATTTAAGACCCTTTTAAAATACTTTTGATTTTTTTTTTGATTTATTAAAGATCTATTAAATACTTTGGTCCCAAATTATTCCATTTAATAAAGTATATCAAAACATAACAAAAAGCTTATATATAACACAATTGTAAAGAGTATTATTACATACGGCTCAGAGGTGTGGCCAATCAAAGATAGAACAGAAAAAATGCTTTCCGCTACGGAGATGGACTATTGGAGAAGAGCAGCAGGGAAATCAAAAAGAGAAAGAGTTACCAATCAAAGAATAAGAGAAATTATGACAGTGGGTGAACGTACTCTAGTGGATGATATAAGAACAAAACAACTGGTGTGGTACGGACATGTACAAAGAATGGATGATGGAAGACTACCTAAACAAATATTACAATGGAAACCAACTGGCCGAAGAAAACGAGGAAGACCAAGGAGAAGCTGGAGAGAAGGAATAGATAGTGAAATAAGATTAAGAGGCCTAGATGATGAATTATGGGCAAACAGAAACGAGTGGAGATTGGGTATCGGAAGACGTAGAACGTTGTGAAACCGATAAAAAATATATATATAAAGATCTATTAAATGTATTTTTACGATATTTAATAATATACATTTTGTAGACAATTGGGAAAAAAGGCAAAATTAAAATAGGCCGGTAATAGATTAATATTTTGGACCTCGATCTAACTACGGCTCATTGAGCCGGAAAATTACTGTTATTGTTTAATTTATATTTTTTTATTATCTCTTTAAAAAACAAAAAAAAAATTCGATTTTTATGACAAAGCCTAAATAAGTCTAAAAATTCCTTGACAGATATGGAGAAAATCTTATCTTTTATTACCCAATTAGAATGATATTTTACAAAAAAAAAAGAGTTATAGAAAAGCTTTTATGAATAGCAGTTTTTTAATAACTCATAGATTTTGGACTGACTGGATATGTTTTTGATTTCGGTTTATTTAATAAGGTCGATTTAACATATTTTTGAGATTTTATAACATATAAATGTTAAAAAAGGCAAACAATAAAATAGGCCGGTTTTAGATTATTATTTTGGACCTCGAACTAATTACGGTTTATATAAGTACTTATATTTTTACATTTCCTAACAAAAAACAAAAACTCTTATTTGTCAATTTTTCTGAAGAGCACTTCAAATATAAAAACTTTTTCTGATGTAAGCTTTTTAATTGAAATTAAAAAAATCTGCCTCTTATATTATTCTGTTTTAAACAGGGTTCAAAAATGATACTTATTTAATTATAAATTTTTTCAAAGCAAGTTTTTTTAAACTTTTTATCCCGATTTTTACTTTTTATCCGAACTTTTACTTTTTATCCCAATTTTTACTTTTTATATTATATATGCTAAAAAAATTGCATTTCCGGCATTGAGTTGAAAGTGATTTTATTCGACTCGCCATGATCGATTTATGCAAAATATATAAGTACCTTACTTGACCAGGTACAGTCAACCCCAAATATTCGAATTTTTGCGTATTTTTTTTTAAACCGGATATACGGCTGAACTACGGGTTAGATAAGGTTGGGAATGGTTGCATTCGACTCGCTATGGTCGAAATATGCAGAAATGATATTTCACACTTCTGTTTACGACTAACTTGATTATTTTTTTAAATTGGCAGCCTTTTTAAAAAGAAGGCTATATAACGGTTCCCGTCGAACAAATGTTTGTTCACATCGAACAAAATTTTTTCTTATTAGTCCAAGATACTATGTACAATTTTTTTTCTTATATGTACAAAATTGCAGTATCAAAACTTGTATTTACCCAACTAAGACTTCACCTTAGAAATCCTCTATAATCGTAAACATAAAACAATATTTGTAATAAACAAACCTTGTTGGTGACAAAAAAGTATACAAACCTTGAAACATTTAGTCGATCTCTTGATTGCTCTCTAGAATTTCCTCTATATGCGCCTCTGCCCCTACCGCTGCCTCTCCAATTGTAGGGTTTATATTCTGGTCTGTAAGCGCCTTGGCTAGACTCTTGATATTCTTCCCTAAAGGCTCCTCTGCCTCTACCTCTACCCCTGTGAGCTTGTGTTCTTCCTTGTTGGGATGACCAGTGATAGTCAGCTGGCGAACCCCTAAAAAATTCTGGTTTAACTACCTACAAGGGATTCAACACAAATTTATCTCCTTTTATCATACTCTAAAAGGTCAGTACAAAATTCAATTTATTTATTTATTATTATTATATACTGTGTGTTCGGATTTCATCCTCAATTTATTAGCTAAATAAGTTAGAATTTTTTTGTTTACTTTATTTCGTTTTATTATTTAAATTATAACTATAAAATTACGCCTAATAATATAAGAAACCTTTATTTCCCGCGCCGCGACTTTTATTTAAATTTCTCGTGTATCCAATGAAAGGACTAGAGCGAGCACAGGAAGAGCCCTCTGGTGGCGAAAAAATGCAACGTAAAACTGGACTTGAGAAAAGAATGTCAAGGTAACCGCGCGCGGAGGGAAAATAAAACTTCAACATTCTAAGAAAAACTCCGTCTAAAAAGTGCCAAAACGTTCTCTAAACCCAACCCGCAGTTTGTTCGACTCAGCATATGGACATTACAAGACTGGTAAGTGTGAGCTCTGTCCTCGCTATTTTTTTTTCTATAATTAAAACGTTACGCAAATCTAAAATTGATACTTATCAGTTGGTAGTGGACCTATATGCTAGTTCATATTGGTCCTTCGCAGCCATAGATGCTCAAAATTTCTTAAAAAAAAAAAATAAATAAAGGTTTCTGCTAATTAAAAGCATTTTCTTTTACCCTAATTAAAATTATAGTACTATCTTTGTCCCACACATTGCTATAAATTTTTATTTAATTTTTATATTTTCGTCCAAATAAATTCAAGGCCGCGCTCGACGCCGGACAAAAACCATTTTTTGTGGGGAATTCCGAGTTGCAATTTTTTGTGGTATATTCCTATTTCTTAAGGTGTTTCCCAAGGAATTTGTAAACAAACAATCTAAGCTGGGGATTCCGTTTTTGTTTTGATATTTATAAACACTTTTTTATAGGGTGTTTCCCGAACGCTTTTATATACGTTTGTATTGGGTGTTTTAAAAATTAAAAGTCGCTTTTCTAGTTACCTATTTAAGCCGTTAAAATGGCTAACGTAGGAAAAATCAAACAGCATAAAGTCTTACGGACAATGGCTTGTAACCAAATGATAGAACTAAAAGCTCTTGCTGATCGTATTGGTGAAAATGAGCACACAAAAAGGCAGTTTAAGTCCATGTGCATTCATTACGATCAAATTGAATCAGATTTTCGCAAAAATCATCAAAGCCTTTCAACTTTACTCGCGCTTTCAGAGGTTGATGAAGTCTTAACCGAGGAAGAATCAGTACGCACACAGTTTCAATTTAATGCTTCTTATGTACGCGCTATTTTCGAAAATTTGGATGGAAGCCAAACGGGGTCAGAACCTCAAGGGGCGTCTTCTGCATCTCAGAGAAAATCATGCAATGTCAGACTCCCTAAGATTGAGATTCCGACCTTTTCAGGTGATCCAAAAACTTTTAGATATTTTCGAGACGTTTTTAAATCTCTTGTACACGAAAATTCTGATCTCGAAAATATTGAAAAATTTAACCACCTGCTTTCAGCCCTCTCAGGGCCACCTAAAGACCTGGTTCAGTGTACTCCTTTGGAAGCTGACCTATACTCAAACGCTTACCAATCATTAATGGATCGCTATGACGTCCCCAGACTTATAGCATTCGCGCATTTTAAAGCCATTGAAAACGCTCCTTACGTAACCAATTGTAAAGACGCAAAGTCACTTCGCACTCTAATTGATACTTTTTCTGAAAATCTATCTGCGCTAAAAAGCATGAAGTTTCCTGTAAATGAGTGGGACTTCCTTCTATTTTATATGTTATCTAAGCACTTAGATGATGATACTATAACTCGTTTTGAATTCGAAGAAAATAAAAACAGCAAAATTATCCCCAAATTTGATTCTCTAAAGATATTTGTTCTTAATCAATGCAACGCCCTATACGCCATAGAGTTTTCTACATCAGTCAATTCGAAATCAAATTATTATTCTAACCCGCAATATAGAAAATCCAAACCGCCTGCGCAAGCAGTTCATAATTTCAGTCCAAAACCGCGATCAAATTCTTTCTTTACCGCACCAAGTGCCTCTCGCTCGACTCAAAATAACAATTTTGTTCAGAATCCATGCCCTTGCTGTGGTCATTCTGATCACACAATCTATAGATGCCAAGAATTTCATAATAAGTCTCCTCAAGATAGATTTAATTTTGTACGGCTTAAGGGTTGGTGTACCAACTGTTTGAGTCAAGGTCATCGCTATAAGGGGTGCAACTCTACCCATTTATGTCGTTTCTGCAACGATAAACACCACAGTCTTTTACATCATGACCGCACTAATCAAAATATTGATCACTCTTCGCACTCGCAATCTAGTCCGCCGCAAGCCACACCGCCAAACCAAACCACTCAGCAACCCCCATTTTGTGGAGTAAGTTCTATTCCTACCAACAACACCCTCTTATCAACCGCTATAGCTGAAATTTCTGACAAATATGGTAATTATCATAAAGTAAGGCTTCTTTTAGACAGTGGCTCTCAGCTAACATACATTTCTGAAAATTGTGTTAATAGACTCGGATTAAAAAGGTTCGATTGTTCTATGTCTATTTATGGCTTAGGACAAATGAGTCAACACACATCAAAAGGAGGTGTTTCATGCACTCTTAAACCTGTGGCAAAAGATAACCCTACTTTTTCGATAGACGCCATTGTAATGGCTGATCTTTGCCCAATGTTACCGATCGCTTCTTTTCAAAAAACTTCTTGGCCGCATATTTCTCAGCTCAAGTTATCAGATTTAAATTGGCATAAAACATCACCTATTGACCTACTCATAGGTGCGAATCTTTACCCCTATATTCTCCAGCAGGGTCGTTTGTCAGGCCAACCTCACGAACCTGTAGCTTTAGAAACTTCATTTGGCTGGGTTCTCTCGGGAAACATTGTGCCGTCCATAAAAAATGTTAGCTTTTCATATTTTACGCACTCTCAAAGTGACCCCTTGTCACTAGAAAGAACTATGCAAAAGTTCTGGGAGCTAGAAGAGTTGCCAAGTATCTCTTGTCTCTCTCCCGATGAAAAATTGTCTGAAGAAATATTCTCTAAAACGCATATTCGCACCGAATCTGGCCGTTACCAGGTTTCCTTACCATTTAAGAATAAGTCAGAACCGCAATTTCAAAGAGATGAATCCCGAATTCCCGCACTTCGTCGATATTTCATGCTAGAAAAAAGATTATTATCAAATCCAGATATCTACAAAAAATATATTGACTTAATTCAAGAATATATAGACTTGGATTATATCGAGGAAGTACCTAGTAATTCAAACCCCTCTACTTCTTACATAATTCCCCATCATTGCGTAACAAAGGGGGACTCTATACGCATAGTTTATGATGCTTCAATGAAAACTACTATTCAACATACATCCCTAAATGATACCTTATTAGTAGGTCAAAAACTCCAACATGACCTCGTAAAAATCTTATTAAATTCCCGTCTCTATCCTGTGGTTTTTACATGTGATATCAAAGGCATGTTTAATCAAATTCTAATCGCACCACCTCATAGGGACTTTCAGCGCATATTATGGCGTTTTTCGCCAAACGAGCCACTAAAGGAATACCGCTGGAAAAGAATGATCTTCGGTCTGTCTAGTTCGCCATTTATTGCTAATAGAGTGATTGTTCAATTGGCTGAGGATGAAAAATCTAACTACCCCCGAGCATATGAAGTTCTAAAATCCTCAATTTATATTGACGACTGTGTCACAGGCTGTTTTTCACTTTCTGAAGCTAAGCTGGTCCGTGACGACCTTATAAATTGTCTAAAAACAGGTGGGTTTGACTTAAGAAAATTTAGCAGCAATAAATTATCTTTTTTGTCTGATCTTCCCGAGTCGCATATTCAATCAGGTTCTCTTAATTTTGACGATGATTCTGCTACAATAAAAATTCTGGGCCTTCGATGGCAACCATCTAGTGATGTTTTTCACTATTCTATTCAAACCTCAGATAATAATTTGACTTGCACAAAAAGGGCAATATTAAGCCTTGTCGCACGCATTTTTGATCCAATAGGATTTCTCGCTCCTGTTACTTTATTCGCAAAACTGATTATCCAAACTCTCTGGATGGAGGGTTTAGACTGGGACTCTATCCCCTCTGCTGAAACAGTAGAACGCTGGACAAAATTCAAAGAACAATTACCCGCTTTATCACAAATTGAAATTCCCCGCCAAATGACGCTTATCAGCACAAAAACTCAGTGCGATCTAATAGGTTTTTGTGACGCTTCACAGCGTGCAATTTCTTGCGTTACATATCTCCGATTTTTTGATAAAATTACAGGCATGTTTCAGACATTTTTTGTAATGGGCAAAAGCAAAGTAGCTCCTATTAAAAAACAGTTATCTATACCCAGGTTAGAGCTCGAAGCCGCATTGATGGTGACCCAACTTATTTCTTATGTCACTGAACTTTTTAAAGACAAGCTTCAAATTGACAATATATATGTTTTTTCTGATTCAACCATTACCTTATATTGGATAAAAAGTCCTCCCTATAAATTTAAAACATTTGTTGCAAATCGAGTCTCCCGAATTCAAGAAATTCTCCCTCCTTCCATTTTTTATCATGTAGTATCAGAATCGAATCCCGCCGACTGTGCTTCGAGATCCCTTCTTCCGAATGAAATTTTAAACTGCAGTTTGTGGTTTAAGGGACCCCAATGGTTAAAAGGGTCTAAAGACGACTGGCCAAAATCTATAGATATTAAATTAGATAAGGAGCTAATCTCCTGTGAAGAAAAAAACTATCTCTCCTTCGCCGCCTTTGCGGAAGACCCTAATTGCTTCGAAAATTTAATAAACAAATTTTCTTCACTGACAAAAATTTTAAGAATCGTTACTTATATACTACGTTTTATCAAACTTTTACGCCGTAAGAAAAATCCATCAGACTCTAACTTACCTAAAATTTTTACTCTTCAAGAGTTAGATAATTCTTTGTTCATGCTCATAAAATTTATTCAACACAAATCGTTTTCTGAAGATATTGCAAATCTTACCGCTAAAAAGCTGCCTGTTAAAAATCTTCGAAAACTAGGTGCTTTTCTGGATGAAAATGGTATCCTTCGCGTCGGCGGGCGCCTAGTCAATTCAAAATTACATTATGACCAAAAACATCCCGCTATTTTGCCGCGAGATCATCGCCTAACTACTCTTGTTATTGAATATTACCACAAGGTCTATCTGCATCCAGGAAAACACACCCTCCATTTTCTTCTTTTACAGCGTTTCTGGATTTTGTCTGCGCGACGCGCAATAAACTCAGTAGTTTTAAACTGCAGAAATTGTTGGATTCTTAACCCCAGGCCCTATGAGCCTGGTCCCATGGGTAACTTACCTACTCTTCGCGTATCTCAAATCAAACCTTTCAGTGTCGTGGGTATAGACTACGCAGGCTTTTTTACGACAGCTCTATCAAAAACCCGCAATCCCAAGACTTCAAAGTCTTATGTCTGCATTTTTAAATGTTTTGCAACCACTGCAACTCACCTAGAAATAGTCTCGGATCTTACTTGTGAAGCTTTCTTGGCAGCACTACGAAGATTCACTTCGCGTCGTGGTAAAATTTGCAAAATATTCTCCGATAATGCAACTTGCTTTACGGCTGCGGAAAAACAGCTGCGAGATATGTTCAAAACCTCAGTCGAATCCCAACATATCGAATGGCATTTCCAGCCACCTTCTGCACCCCATTTTTCAGGCTTGGCAGAAGCAGGGGTAAAATCTTTTAAGACCCATCTCCATAGGATTATCGGCGAACAAATTTTAACATTTGAGGAGCTTTATACTGTCATTGTGCAGATTGAGGCTCTTCTGAACAGTAGACCGCTTTGTCAAGTCTCTACAGACCCTCACGACTTTTCAGTGCTTACGCCTGGGCACTTCTTGACCCTCGAACCTCTTTCTGCTTTACCCGATCATGATTTAACGCATCTTAAATTAAACCGCTTAGATAGGTGGCAGATGTTGCAGCGAATGCACCAGGACTTTTGGTCAAGGTGGAAAAACGAGTACCTGAACACATTACAACAAAAGGGCAAGTGGTTAGAACCTTCTTCTCCTTTACCCGAAGTTGGGACTCTAGTGCTAATTAAAGCAGATAATATTCGACCTTCTAACTGGCCATTAGGCCGAATTTCCGCGTTACATCCTGGCAAGGATAACATTTGTCGTGTAGCGACTGTGGTAACTAGTCTAGGGACTTTTAAGAGACCCCTAGTAAAATTATGCCCGCTACCCTTTGCAAAATCTGAATGAAAGAAATTACTTTCTTTGGGGGTGGAGCATGTTCGGATTTCATCCTCAATTTATTAGCTAAATAAGTTAGAATTTTTTTGTTTACTTTATTTCGTTTTATTATTTAAATTATAACTATAAAATTACGCCTAATAATATAAGAAACCTTTATTTCCCGCGCCGCGACTTTTATTTAAATTTCTCGTGTATCCAATGAAAGGACTAGAGCGAGCACAGGAAGAGCCCTCTGGTGGCGAAAAAATGCAACGTAAAACTGGACTTGAGAAAAGAATGTCAAGGTAACCGCGCGCGGAGGGAAAATAAAACTTCAACATTCTAAGAAAAACTCCGTCTAAAAAGTGCCAAAACGTTCTCTAAACCCAACCCGCAGTTTGTTCGACTCAGCATATGGACATTACAAGACTGGTAAGTGTGAGCTCTGTCCTCGCTATTTTTTTTTCTATAATTAAAACGTTACGCAAATCTAAAATTGATACTTATCAGTTGGTAGTGGACCTATATGCTAGTTCACTGTGTCTCATGTAAAACTTTCCACCCGGGATTTCTCGAGAACTGCTGAAAATTTTTAAAAATGTCGAGACACGTCGATTTTGTTTGCGAGGGAGACACTTTTTGGCTACCTTGAAATTTTTTGTAGCACGCACAACCTTCAAGGCGTATACTTTACCCCTATATTTTGAATAGGGAAAGTGGGTCTAGTGATACCTTATTTTGAAGCTCTCTTGAATATCTTTACAACTGTGTAAAAATTTCAACAATCCATCGATTAGTTTTTGAGACATTTGCATTTAACATGAAATGATAAAATAAAAATTAAATCCAAAAATATAAAATTTTAATTAAATTTTTATTTTATCAGTCCATGCTAAATTTGAAAGGTTAATGGCAATTATCTCAAAAACTAATGATTAGATTTTTGAAATTTTTACATGGTTGTAAGGACATTCAAAAGGCCTTCAAAACAAGGTATCACTAGACCCACTTTCCCTATTCAAAATATAGGGGTAAAGTAAACCCCTCCAAGGGGGTTCGTGCTACAAAAATTTCAAGATAGCCAAAAAGTGTGTAAACAAAATCAATGTATTTCGGCGTTTTTTTAATTTCCTGATAATTTTCGAGAAAATCCAGGTGGATCCTCTTTAAATTGTCACCTTGTATATCTACTAGCTTAATAGTAAAGATAACTACACCTTTTTATTCGACTTAAAATGGATCACGTTTTTATACAACTAATAACTTTGGAAATATGGAAAAACAAAAAAAATCTATTTTAAAGAGAATATTTGTACTTTTAAACCTAATACTATAATACTACATATTACTATGTGTCAACATAGAATAAATAAGCAAAATGTAACAATTTTTTTCTAGATTAGATTTAGGCTTAGATTCTAGTTTTAGATGTTGTCTGTGTGATTGTATTGATCATCTTTTTGGACAATAAAGAAAGTAAAGTAAAGTACTAATAGTAATAGCTAATACATACACTCTTACATACATATTTCTTGAACCTAGAAAATTTAATTTGCTAGAGTGTAGAAAGAAGATTTAGAAAATTTGGATACTTTGAATTTAAATAGAAGGGAAATTATTATGTAGTATGTACAGTCGGGGGCTTTTTAAATTGCCGCCCTCGAAAATAACAAATATTCCTGTTTGAAATTCGGAAAAGTATTTTAAACCAAAACAAAAGAATTGTAAACCTTACCTCTGTCTGTATAAATTTTAAAAAAACTTGACTTTAAATGCTTCATTTTGACAGAAAAAAAATACAATGGCAATTTAAAAAGTCCCCGACTGTACAAATGAGTTTTAACCGTTTTTTTAAAGATATTTAGACCATTTAAACTTTTAATGTCTTTTGCAACTTATTGTAAATACAGTTTCCTTTATAAAACAAAGAATTAAAACTTGTTTGCTCTTATTAATACTTTCTAAATAAAGACTACCTGTTGCTCTTGTTTATTCCAGGGTGAGTTAGTCCTGGCAAAACACACAAAAATGCATTATATTAATTGGAAAAAAACTCTTTTTTTAATAAATTCAAAGTTTTGAGGTAGAAAAACGACTTTATTAAAAGTAAAGAAGTTTTTGCAATTGCTCTAAAATCTAGAAAGGTAAAGTTTAATACAAATTTTCATTTAAAAGCATACTTAAACTTAATTTGAACTTAATTTAATTTAATAAAATATAACTAGGACATTAAGTATACAGGTCTGAAATGCCTACCTTAAGACCTTTATTTTGGTCACCACCTATAAGGTACCCACAAAACACCAAAAGGTACTATAAATAATGTACAGGGCGACCCAGGAAAATTTTGCACTATTGCAAACTTTATTTTAAAAAATCTTATGAAGCTTGGAATGGTAGGTCAAATTAAAAGAAAACATAAGTAGCAACAGATATTTTTATACTGGCATATATACAGGGTGTTCCAAGAAAAGGTGGTCAAATCAAAAAACAATCGAGCAATGCAATTTCAAGTTTTTTTAAAAATCTTCTATTTTTTTAAATTGCAAACCCTGTATTTTATAAGTTTTTCTGATAAGTCTTTAAATTTAGATAGTTTTAGATTTTTTTAAGATAGATAGATAGATTTATTGTGTTAACTTTTACAAAATTTTACACTCATCATATTAATTGGTTTTCAATAATTTTTCACTTACATAATATATTTTTTCTTATTATCAGTATCTATATATATCTATCTTATTATCAGTATCTAATATTAAATGTTGTTTGCTGTATTATAAAATATTTTGTCAATAATCCCAGTTAAAAATAACAAAGATATTTGAAATTCAAAATTACATTTAGAATTATTTCTACCAAAAAAAATTCAATACCTGCCTTAGCAGAATTATGAATTTAAAATATCTTAGGTATTTTTAACTTTAGGAAAAAAACTCAATTTGTTTAGATTAAAAGACCTATGCTGCAATGCAAATGCAATGTTCCATTGCTTTTTTGATTTGACCATCTTAAAGAGCATCAAAAATTCTACTAGTTTGCCAATTTAAGCTTTTTTCTATCTTTAATAATAACAAAGTTAGCAATGGTGGAATACCCTGTATATAAATCATTATAAAAATATCTGCTGCTACCTATTTTTTCTTGTAATTTGACCTACCCTACCATTACAAGCTTCATAAGGTTTTTTAAAATAAAGTATTCAATAGTGTAAAATTTTCCTGAGTCACCCTATTATTTATAGTACTATTTGGTGTTTTGTGGGTACCTTATAGGTGGTGACCTAAATAAAGGTCTCAAGGTAGGCATTTCAGATCTGTAAACTTATTGTCCTAGTTATATTTTATTAAATTTAAAAAAAGGCTAGGTTAAACTAAGTTTATTATGTTTTTAAATAAAAATTCATATTAAACTTTTCCTTTCTAGATTCTAGAGCAATTGCAAAAACTTCTTTACTTTTAATAAAGTCATTTTTCTAACTCTAAGCTTCAAATTAATTAAAAAAAGAGGTCTTTCCAATACAATATGTTTGTGTTTTTGTCTGTGTTTTGCCAGGACTAGCCCCATCTCACTCTGGAATCACTTTGCCAGCATTGTGCTTATGTGACATGCTCACCAAGTTTAACCTATCAACCAAGTCAATCTTTAAATAATTTAAAAATAAATATTATCAGATTGTACTCAATGAATTGTCTAACACTTAACCATTCTAAATTTCTTAACATTGAATTAATACCTATTTACTTTTAATATAGTTCTCATTCCGATGTTCTGAAGTATTTGTAACTACAGTATAATAACATTAAAGTTGAACAATATGTAAAATGTGGCGAGACTATGGTGCTAAAAATTAGTTTAGCTGTTTTTCTGATTATAAAATTATTAATCCTTCTTAATACCCCTAATTTTCCCTCAATTTTTTACATAAATAGTCAACATGCTCCCTAAATTTAAGTTTATTATAGCAAATCACACCCAATGATTCATCTAATAATTTTAAAACAGGTCTTACCTTAATCCATAAAAAGGCTGCCCGCGGCGACCCCGATTTTCTCTTCGACTCATTTTTTCTGTATTAAGACAAAATAAAAAAATAATTTCTAAAATAATCTGTTTACTCACATTTGTCAACAACAAAAAGTGAGGTTAAGGGACAGAACACCAGCTTAAAAAAAATAAAAATATATAAATTGTTAGTTGAAGCTTGAGTTGGCAACGTTGGATTAAGCGTACCACAAATAATAGCCGGGGTGCAAACCAACAGTATTTATATTCTACACTTGAAGTAAATATTTGAAACTTTCACAGACTTCAAAAAAATTGGAAACTTTACACGATTATGGAAATAAAATATTCCTTAATTCCAGTAATTGCGCAACCTCGAGCGATTTCCGCCGCTAACTTGTAAAAATGGCGCCCAAAATCAGTTTTATAAAAAATAACTTGCTTGCCCTCATTAACGTTAATGGCATGGATCACCTAGGTGATCCGTGTTAATGGTTTCCCTGCTTGGTTTCTGTGGGCCGGTTATATTTAATTTTCCCGCATTTTAGAGAAAATGTATAATAAACGTTATTGTAGGAACTCCACTAGGTAAAGTTTAGTAGTCAAGGCAAGTTTTCGGAAAATCGACTTATAGAACCATTTTATATAAATTTTTGGCAAATAGTCGATTCCCCCTATTTTGACTCCGCTGAATCCGAATATCCCGGTTGCCACTCATTTCCCACCCCGAAATGGCGACAAGGGCTAAGATATTCAAGATGGCGGCCACATTATTGACCAGGTGGTGTACATTCAAAATATATAATTTTATAGCAATAGCTGCAAAACCCCCCCTCCCTTAAAAATCTGAAAATTTTAGGATTTTTCCAATTTTTTCAAAAACTAAGGTTCTATGGAAAATTGTATAATAATCCAGCGGCGCCGTTAATTGAAGTACCTATAATTTAAAAAATTAAAAAATAATACCTATGTTTTTCCGATGATTTATTCGATTTTTTTTAAAATCTAGGGTCTATAGGAAAAAAATGTGTTATACTTTATTAGAGTAAATAAAATTTCCTTTAACCCTATATGGGCCGGGCGCCACGCCATGTCTATGACACCCCGAGCTGTCGTTAATCGCTCGGGTTACGTAGGCAAAACATCGTGGCGCATAGGGTGTTTTAACATGAAACACCATTTGGTAATAATCCATAAGCTGTTTCCCCCTTGAGTTTGACTTATAACAAACTCTCCAGCGTCGTCCGTAAATGGTAATGAAAAAAATCATTAAAGAAAACATGTAAACAAATAAAACGTGTGTTATTCGATTTTCTTGAAATCCAAGCTCTTTATCAAAAAATGTGTCCTATACTTGCCTGTAGACAATAAAATTTTAAACGCTGTAAAACGAAGTGGAAATTATTCTATAGGTATAGTTAGCGCTCCAGTGGTGTCCTTAATTTCAAGTAATTTTTTTAAATAATCAAACTAAGTAGGTAATCAATTTTTTTACATGTTTATCCAACTTTCTTAAAAACTAAAGTATACTTACGACAAAATATCTTGTTTACTTTTCAGTGGATAATAAAATTGCCTTTCAAACAGTATATCACAAAATCTGACCCATGAAATATTATACTCTCCAGGATCGTCCTGAAATTAAGGGTCACTCTAAAAAATTACCAAAAAAAATACTCATATGTCCCTAAAAACTAACGCCGCGCCAGTAGGATAGGATAAGGTAGAAAGTATTTTTTTCCTAAGAAGCTTGGTTTAAAAATAAATAAGTAGATAAAATATAAAACAAAAATTTTTTTTTTTTGGTCATTTTTGAAAATTTATTTATATAAGTACGCCCCTGGAGTCTTAAATATGACATAAGCCCCAAGTTATAAAACAGCGAATAATAAAATTTTATCTTCTACAATGAAGTATACTACACATTTTTTGCCAAGAAGTGTAGTTTTTGGGAAATTTTTATAAAACCTATAAATAATAAACGTTTTTTTTCAAAATAATTCCAATAGACGGACGCCACTAAAGAGCTACTTGCTTTTTCCAACCCTATCGACCAAGACATCTTTGGAAAGGGAATTACGTTCTCCAGAAAAAACTGTTCTTTGTAATTAATTAATTTAAAAGTTAATTTTTAAAACAGGTTTTTGGGGATTACGAAGGATTTTCGGCCCTGTCGACATTTCGGGTTGGTAACAAGATATTCGGATTCAGCGGGGTTGAATTAGGGGGAAATGACCATTTGCCAAAAAATAATATAAAATGCTTTTAGACCGAAAACAGAGTTTTCAGATGTTTTGCTCTGACTATATGGTTAGCACTTCACTGTTGTCCCAATATCACGAAAAAAACACGCTTTTATGGTTTTATATGGTTTTCTAAAAAAAATTAAGCTTTTTAGAGAAAAATATGTTAAGAACAATTTTTGCTAGTAACTAAATTTTTCTTTTAAATATATATGTTTTACAAAGTGTTGTTTTATTTGTTTTGTTCAATTTTATTAATAGCTAAGCTCTATAGAAAAAAGCGGAATTAAACATTATGCAGGTAATGATGGGCGGTTCGATTTGGTGTATTTTTTATTTGCCGAAAAAAACAGCTATTTTCCTAACAAGTGCATAAAATTTTTATTTTCCGCACGCAAATGCCGTCGACAGAACGATGCGTAGCGAGGTCTGTCAAGCATATTTAAGTGCGGAAAAATAGGTTTCTGCAAGGTGTTAGGAACAATTGTTTTTCTACAAGCGTCATGAAAACATAAATTATAAGAAAAATAAACCAAAACACATTCACACGACATCACGCCACTTCTTCCAAAAAAAAAGTGTCTTAGCGAAATTTAACATCTTACCTTTACATCATAGCAACCGAGGCATTTCTCAGGCAATTTTATCAATAAAATCTTCAAAATTATGCAGGTTTTTTTTTTTAAATTTGACATTTTTGTGCGAATATTTTTTCCACAATAGTGCGGCAAAGAATAATTTCTTACATTAGAAATAGTGTGGAAGATCACGTTTTTCACAAGCTTATAGAAAAAAAAAAGATTGATGAAAATGCATGGGAATAATTTTGTGATTTTTAAAAAAAATACATTTAACATTCAACTATTACCTCATTGTAGGTGCCTAATGCATAATTTCACAAAATTTCGATCGTCTGTTGTAGTTTTTAAGGAAGTTATAAGAAAAAATAATACACCATATATGTATCTTAAAAACAAAGAGACTTGATGCAAAATGTTACGATTTTTTCTTCTTTTGGCTACCCCCCTTAAAATAGTGTATATCTTAATAACATTAAAATTTCCGATTATAAACCAGACGCGCCCGCAAACTGGGACTATTTTTTAACATTACAAATAACTCCATTAAAGGACATCATGGAGAAAAAAACCGTGAACTTGAACCACTTAAGTTGTACATTGTTTAAATATTAATTTATAATTTCCTACAATGTTATTATTATATTTATGTAGAAAGCGTAGTTTTTGAGGAAATTAAATAAAACTTTACAATTTCCGATTATTATAAAAAATATATATTTACTGTGCGGATACCCCTGGGTAGGTATTCTGGGCCTTGAACGATGTGACCATCCACATCACACGCTTTGACCAATAGCAAACTCTGAGCAGTCGCGGGTTTCTGCGAAATGACCAATAGGATAGTCGCCCGCTCTTCAGTTAGTGAATTTTACGGGTTTGAAGTGAAATCTGTTCTCCTGCCTCGTACCGACTGAACCTTTCCCGGTCGGGACGTAGGAGAAGCTTGTGCAATGGAGGTCTTTTCGCATAGCACGTGACGGCTCGGAGCTAATTTAAAGCTTGTCATTGGCCAAAGCATGTGATGAGAGTAGCTACCCAGGAGTGTTATATCGTTTTTTAAACCACTTAGGAACAAATATTTAAAAAAACATATTTTCTACAAGTGTTCTTTAACAATTACCTCTAAAATGCCTAGTTTTTACAACTGAATAGAACCTATAAAACAGTTTCTTTTTTGTGCTCTAACCCCATTATTGGGCTGCCAACGAAGTGCTAACGATAAACATGACTCCGTTGAGTAACACATCGTTAAATATATAGTTTCCTATAATAACCTAATTGTTTTCCAGAATGCCTAGTTTTTGACAAAATTGAATAAAACCTATTAATTTCGGTTTATGTTGCATATAATGTCGAAATATAGAAAATGTTCTTTAAAATATAGTTTACAACACAAACTAAGAAATACCATATAATAGCGCAACATTGACAGGCTTCATAAAAAACTTCTTAGCTCCCTTACTATAGTAGCTGGGTAGCTACAAACCAAGGACTGTGTACAGTCCTTGGCTACAAACGTTTTGTTAGAATACACCGTTTCGCTCCAAAATTATATCCCCGTGAAAATGTTTAGGAACCACCCCTTTTAAGACAGCTTTTAGGGTTACCATCCCCGAAATTTAAAAATATAAAACCGACATCCTCTCCTATAAAGGGTCTAAAGTCTTTTGTGTAACCAAAAATAAACCAAATTTGAATAATATTGTAACTACAATAAAATGAGCATGGTACTATTATCCTTACGAGCGGGAATATTCATATTCCTGTTGTATCTCAAAAACTACTTGATTTAACAAAAAACGAATTATTGTAAAATTTATTTGCGTTTAAAACGAGATTATCAAAATTAAAATCGGGCCACTGACTACGGAGATACGCCGAAACCAAAGATCTGACAATTTGGCGGCCACTTTTAAATATGGCAGCCAAACAACCATGATTTGGACCACGTGACCATACTTTTTTATACTGCTATGGGTGCTTAACAAAGCCCCACAGAAGACCACGGTTCGGTCCGCTTTGCAGACAATATGTTATGCAAAGCCCCGCAATAAAACCACGGATCACCTCAGGTGATCCGTGATAAAACTGAGCGCACATACGTGACAAGAGCCAGCGCACAGTGGGCTCCTTAAATGGGTAAAATGGCAAAAATCATACCTTGCAAGTACTACTCTACTATGTCGGTTTAGAACTTTCCGTCAGGTTTTTTTGACTCATTGATTTTTGGATTGACTGTTGCCATTCCAGTTTAGGACGCCCGCCCTCTTTTTCTGCGCCCTATTGGTTGCCATTCTAGGACCTGCTTTGGTAATCTTTCGTCGCTCATCCGTTGTTATAAATAATTATAAATTTTCGTACCGATGTTGTTAGTAAACTATAAGCCATACTTTCAATTTCGAATTTTATAGCTAGGCAGTTGCGGATCCAGAATGTCCGGGGGAGGGGTCAAGGAGGCAACAAAAAGCAAAGCATTTTTTTTGCTCCTTTTCATAAATATGAACTCTGACGTCAAGCAATACATGAAAATAAAATGCGCCTCAGGTGAAAATTTTTTTAAATAAAGTATTTTTATGAAAATTAAACAAATAATAATGTTATAAGAAATTGCGGTTTATCTAGCTTTTTTTATTAGAAATAAAGTATCCCTGGATCCGCTACTGGAGCTATTAAATTTTTTCTTCCGGATTGCTTGGGCTCTCCTCCAAATAAAAGGCATTAATGTTTTTAAGCATCTACAATAAGTTGGGTCGAAATTTTTTTTTTTTGAAATTGATTTTGTCATATTTCTAAAAATTTGTAAAATCCGCCAAGAAAATAAATGATTTTTTGTTTTTTTAAAAAATAATAAATTTCGCCGCGCCCCCCACCCCCAAATATTTCAAAATTTCAAATTTAAAGTAAGGGGCTGTAATAGTTATAAAATGTATCTTATGTATCTAAGGAACACGAACATTAAAAAAAATCACAATTATTATAATATTTGACCGCGCCCCTGAGGACTTTCCCCTAAGTACGTATACAGTTTTTTGCTTGGAAAAGAGATGATATAATATAATCATTATTAATGGATATAAAAAATTTATTTATCGCTTTTTCAACCCAGAACTCACCGCGTGGAGGTAACTGTATATCGAGTTCCACCCCCACCTTCTTCTTTGTTCCCTGCCCTGCATTCTCTTCTATCTATCTGTCTATCTATTTAGCCTTCTTCGATTCATCTTTGCATATAGGTCTCCCCCAATATCTTCCACTCTTCCCTGTGTGTCGCCGTGTTCATCCACCCAGCTCCCGCATGTTTTTTCAAATCGTCCGCTCATCTCATTTGTGGTCTTCCCCTATTTCTTTTTATTTTCCCAAGGTCTCCAGTTTACAATACATTTGTTCCATCGATCGTCTTTTTGTCTGATATTAGGACCGGCAAATTTTCATTTTAATTTTGCTACTTCTCCTCTGACATCCCTTACTTTTGTTTTATTTCTTATCCATTCATTCCTTTTTCTATCTGTTAGCTTTACATGCAACATTTGTCTTTCCATTGATCTTTGGGTTTTTGTTACCTTATCCATGTTTGATTTTGTAAGTGTCCAGATCTGGGATCCATAGGTAAGGACAGGAAGGATAACTTGGTTATACACTTTCGTTTTAAGTTACTAAGGATATTTTTTATTTTTTAATATGTAACTTAATTTATCGAATGCTGCCCAGGCCAATCTTACTCGTCTCTTAATTTCAGCTGTTTGGTTTTCTTTTTTTAGTTTAATAATTTGTAACGGGTATATATATATATATATATATATATATATATATATATATAGATATATATATATATATATATATATATATATATATATATATATATATATATTCCTCTACTTCTATCTATTTTCTCTTGGTTTATTCTGATCGTGATATTTTCATCTGTGTTTATTATGATTTTAGTTTTAGTGTAGTTCATACTCAAGCCTATATGTTTAGCTGCTGTATCCAGTTCTTTCAGCATTTTTATCAGTTCTTCTTTTTTATCTGTTATTAAGGTGATATCATCAGCATATCTTAGGTGGTTTAAGTATTGTCCGTTTACTTTGATGCCCATTTCTTCCCAATCTAAGTTTTTAAAAACATCTTCTAGGGCCTGGTTAAATAGTTTAGGATATATTGTATCACCCTGCTGACACCTCTTCTTATGTGGGTTGGCTTGGTTCCTTCGTGGATTTTGATTGATGTTGTTGCTTCGCTATATATATATTGGCTATTAAATCTGTGTATCTGTAATCGATTCGGCTATTAATTAAAAATTTTAAAAAACTGCCCCTTTAACCCCCCAGGGGCGCGGCTAGAAATACTTTTAAAAATTAAAAAAAAATATACGTTAGCGTTTTTGACCCATTACACAACTTTTTTTAACTATGACAAATCAATTTAAAAAAAAAATTAGACCTTTTTCGACCCAACTTAATCTACAACTCACCTAAAAAATATATATTTTTTTAATACTCGCGGTCATCTGCAGTGCATCTAGTCCACATTTTAAAAAAGTAAAATGCTTATGACAGTATTATATATAAAAAAGTAGTTTTCGGTACTTTTTTAAAAATCTTAATTAAATAGCGCACAAAGAAAATACTCTGCCAATATATGGGCCCCTAAGCTCACACTAGGTACTATAGTTATAGTGTACGTGTGAGCTAATATAACTAAAAACTGAAATATATTTTATTTAACTCCAGACTAAATTACCTTTTGTTTGATACCACACAAGCCATGCTTTGACTTAAACTCAAATTTTTGAAATCTACCCCCACCCTTAAAAAAAACAAAAAACTAAAATGTATTTTGTTAAACTCCGGACTCAATTACCTTTCGTTTGATATCACACACGCCATATTTTCACTTAACCTCTAATTTTTAAAATATACCCCCACCCTTTTTTTAAAATAAATTAAAATGTATTTTGTTTAACTGCAGACTCAATTACCTTTCGTTTGATATCACACACGCCATATTTTCACATAAACTCTAATTTTTGAAATCTACCCCCACCCTTTTATTTGGTTTCTGTTCGGTGGATTTTGTTCATTTTTAAATGGGACCATCTCGACCCAAGACCCAGCCTAGGTACCAAATTTCATTAAAATCGGCCAAGCGGTTTTTGAGTTATGCGCGTTGGTCGTTACAGACATACAGACAGACAGACATACAGCCAGACAGACGGCGCAACAAAAAAGTTTCAAAATCATCTGAAACGCAAAGATATATAAAAATTTTTGAAATCGGAGCAACTTTTTTTTTCTCGAAAAAATTAGGATCACCATAGCTCACACTACTATAGTATAGTATATGTGTGAGCTAATAATTAAAATGCTTACTTATATTTCGCTCCTTCATAATAGTTAGCTTATTGTTGAACGTTTGGTTGAAAAACTCCTTGGTTTTATACTTATTGAAAATCGCTAAGAAACGCAACTGTTATACTGAACAGAGGTAAGCAAACAAATTGCCTCGCAAAAATTCCGATACAAAATAAATTCAAATAAAAACTGTAGAACATTTTTATGGTTTAGACATTTTTTATCACATTGCCGTTCACAAAATCCTAAAAAGCGTACCCGCGAATATCATTTTTTGCTACAGGATGGCTCATAGTGCAGCGCCTACACTATTACGGACCCTTTTCACCAAAACGGCTTTTTTATGTTTCTAATGATTAAACTAAGGAGCGCAGCAGTAAATGCGAATACGTCCTTTTGATTTTTTAGAGAAGTATGATTATTGAATACACTAATTTTTAGAGAAATAAATTTATTTACATAGTGGCAACATTAATTGTTAAACAAAATATAACATAAATTAAGCACTTATCCAATACGGTGTGTACACAAGACCAATTATTGTTTACTAAGGACCAATAATAATAACTCATTATCATTAGGTTCGGTTCGACTGACTAATAAGCCACTATAACCAAGGCACCAGTTCCCAGGTGAAAAACTAAAAGTCTCTACAAATCTTATTTTATGAGTTTTAGTCACGGATTTCTTACAAAGAAAATGGATTGCCCTCCCTTTGGTCACGAAATCACTGATGAAAGGAGGTCGGCTATCGCTGGACAATTTCTGGTTGCAACACAAAAATTCTTTAACAGGATTGTAGTTTGGTAACACTGACTATAAAAAATCTCAAAAAAGTTGACATAATGTTTCCAGGAATGTTAAAAAAAAAAAGAAAGCTCTTTGGTATAGAAATCACACGAAATCAATGCCAAAGGGAGTTCGGCTACGCTTAAAAATTTCCGTTGGTATTGATGGTAACACTGATTATTTAAAAATGAACCTAATATATATTTCCGTTGTGTTTTCCGTGTTATTTTTTTGGCAGACTTATTTCTTTCGAGAACTTTTTTAAGTGTTTGTTGTGTAAATTTTGTATATAGCCTGGAAATAATATTGTTTTAACATATTCAATTTTACAACAATGTCCCAGCCTACCCATCTCACAGACTCTAGTCGGCGCCTTTCATCTAAGTGTGAATAAAAATAACGTCACCGACGCCATTTCGAGTTAAAATACAGGGCTGGACTAAGAAATATTGCATTTTAAATAGACAGAATTGGACTACTATATTTTAATTTTTTTGATTTTGTGGTTGAATGATATTAAATTTATTAATAAATTTTAAACATTTTTAGTTACCTGTTGTTTTTGTTTTAATTAAACAATAGGTAGACTGTGGTATTATTAAATAGGGTCACGTCACGACCGTTTTTCGAAAACGCAGACAAAACCTAAATTTCCAAATAACATTTTTTCCGAAAGCATTTTTTTCGAAAACATTTTTCAATTTTCAAAAGAAATTTTTCCGGAAAATTTTCCCAAATATAGCTTTGCTGTCCTTCTTTGAAGAGTTCAAAATCGCCGGTGTTATCCTAACCTTTGTAAACTGATCGCAAACGTATCTCAACCTGTCCAGACCCCTCTGACCTCTTTCCTTCACAATAAATGTCCCCAATGGACAGGTTAGGAAAACACCGATGTCGACCTTCCAAAAGGACAGGAAAGCTTAAAGAAATAAATTTCGAAAAAAAACATTCAACTAAAAATATAATTCGAAAAAAATGTTTTTTGAAATAGGGGAAAGACAGGATACCTGATCAAACCTTTACAAAATAATCAATCAATTACAATAATCCTGATCAAGTATCCTCCCCTATTTCGAAAAACATTTTTTTTCGAAATTTATTTCTTTGAGCTTTCCTGTCCGCTTTACAGAATGATAAAAGTATATTTTTCTTTCCATGGAATCATAGCTTTTAAATTTGCAGTTTCTTACTGCACAAACATGACCAGCATTACAATTCTCCATATCAGCACTATCATATCATATCAGTACTGTCACTAAATCACCTACGCACTCACAAAAAAATACTCGTTATCACACGCTACTGAATTTGATGCGAACCAAATAACGCCTGAAAGCCCGGGAGCACCTGACTTGATAGCTTCTAAAACGAAATGGCCGACTGCGCGACGATTTGCGCAAAGCAAGTCTGTAAGCTGCATACGTAGGAATATTACGTATATGGTTCATATAAGCTAGTTGTTAGGGAGACTGTGACACTGCAATCCTTTTATAAAATTTCAGTGTTGTCAACTGAAATTATCCCGCGATGGGGGACGTCCATGCAGCAGTGATTTATAGACAACCATCTCATATTGGCCGACAATCGATTTTCTTTTTAAGAAAATCCTAAAGTTTTTAAAATGTAGATTAGAAAATATAAAATAGTTGATGAGGCGTCGTCGTTGAAAATACGTAACTAGGTGAATCTATTTTTTAATACTTCGACGTATCTCCAAAAACCCCTTTACTTATTGCTACATATAAACATTGGAAAACGCACTTTACTTATTTAATTGCCCATCTATTAAACGATGCGTTTTTGATATATCCCTTGAAGCACGTTCCATTATGTGCATTGGCGTATCTATCAAATTTTCGCCGAATTTCGCCAAACGCTCTTAGGTATTTTCAACGATGCGGCAACATGGAACTTAATATAAAATTATTGATATCGCAAGGTGGTAAAACGAGGCAGTACTACAGACAACAATTCCAGGCATTGTCCAGTACTAGAAGTGGCCTATCCCAATTTAATTAATTCTACTATCTGACTAGGGATTATACACTTTACAGGCACCAAAATGATTGTTAAATTGTTTCTGCTTTTACAATGAAACTAGAGCGGGAGGGGCACAGATAGCTTTACGATGCGACAAGTGCGCAGCTGAGTTTCATGAAGACACCATGAGGATCTGTTATTCGGCCATTTTGTGGTTATCTTCCACTAAATTCTTCTCCGATGCCAGCTTTTTAACTATACACAATAAAAAACAAAAAATCATTTACTTTTTTGCCTACTACAACATTGCAAAGGGACAAATGCTTGAATTTTTCGTTATTAAAATATAAGAATAATCTATCATAAAAAAGTATTCCAATGACACGAATAACTTCTCTTTATCTAACCACACCAACATGGCCTAGTCTATTAAATTCGATCGATAGTTACGTTTGGTAATATAGTAGGCAGCCAACACGCACGACTTGAAAGAGTTGTATTATTTTTGTGGTACGCATGGTTTTATATTTTTTGGTGGCATTATTTTCCTAAAATTGTTCCACAAAAACTGCAAAACAGATGGCTTTGCCTACGTTCAGTCCTTTTAAGAAAAATTCAGCGAAACAAGATTTCAGTGATTCATCGTTTCTCCGTGTTAAAAATGGGCGCCCAAGAAATCTCAACGTTAGCGCATGGAGGAAAGGTAATCTATCCCCCTCCATGTCTCTGACGAAATCCCCTATCAGGGTGCTTTCAAAACTTGGAAAGTGACTGACTGGAGGAGTATTGTATTTTTTTGTTCGGCTAGGCGAAAATTATTAAATGCAAAAATTTTTGGATTTTCCAAAATCTATTAGGGTCAAGTGGTGTAAAAATAAAAACTTTTATATTTTTAAGATTTTACACTCCACTGTAAAAGTCGAATTTCTGTTTAGGATATAAGCGATAATCAGAAAAATATTGCAAACGTAAAAACATAGAAGTCTGTCCTATAATATGAAAAAAAAATAAAACTGTATCTCATATTTCACCTTGAAAAAGTTCAAAAATGAGACAGGTATAAAATGTATCTATAAATAGTGGGATTGCCGTCTAAAGCAAAAATAAGACATTCATAGTAAAATTGAGACATAGGTTTTTGTTTTTTTTTTACTTAAATACAACAAATAGGTGCAAAACGACTATTTATTTATAGGAAAACCGATCTACGAACTCACACGACAAAAGTTTCGGTAACGTTTTTAAAATAAAGCTGCCGGATTTTGTAATTTTAACTATGAGCCTATTTAAAAAATAATAATAAAATAAATTGTAGGTATGAGGTCCTTACAATTGCTGCTATCAGTTTATAACAGAAAATCTATTGGAATTCAATTGTTGGTATTTTTTATTTAAGTGTCTCATTTTTTAACGGAATTTTGGCTGTCTCACTTTTACACCAATTCACCCTACGATAAACTCGATTTAAACTAGTTATCAAACAGTTTTTGTAAGAAAAAAATAACATCGTTTCCCCATGATTTTGACTAGTCATAGCATAGTATAGGTATGTAATAGATTTTTCTATTGCCGCGTTTTCATCATAGCGAGCACGACCGAACCAAATCGCTTTCTTGTGCTTCGTAAAGGCAGTATGCTCAACCTCTCGAAAAAATTTGTTGTTATAGGTGTTAAAACACCCCTTTTTTAGTAATGTTGGATAAAAATATTTCTTTACGAGTAAGGAGATTTTTTTTACCAGTATTGTCAAAAAGAGATGTTTTAACACCGTACTAAAAAAAAATCGAGAGGTTGGGAACATTGTATTTGCAAAGCACAAGGAAGCTAATTCGTTCCGTCGCGCTCGTAATGAAAACGTCGCCCATTATAATAATAGATTTTAAAACTAAAAAAATATATAATTATCTATCTCCTGGTACTGGCTGACCCATTCAGTTCAAATATAGTTTCATCTTCATCATCAGACAAAGGCAATGGCTCCATCTCTACGTCGTATTTCTTGCCTCCGTATCTTCTCACTACTGTGCGTCTTTTGCTTCTACGATTCCTTTGTCTAAAACAAAATAATAGATCACGCAGACTGTCTAATATATCGAGTTGGCACATGCAGAAGTGTCGACCCGTGAGGTGATGTGTGAGCGCTCACCCCTCACCTCACATCACGGGCTGTCACGAATAAACCTCCTGGTTCGTTCGTTTTTATTTATTGGCTCTCTCCGTTTATTGCGGACTATTTGTTAGCTCATAAGGGTGGAAACCAAGGTAGTCAGTCATTTCTAGGAGAAATGCAGTGGTTTCTTAATTAAAAAATTTCCTTATTAGTGGCGTAATACCCAGATAAAATTTTGTTTGCAAAATGAATCCCCAAACATATAGATTTTATCTAAAAAACAGTAATATCCTTTAAAAAATAAACCTTTGCTAATTAATATCGATTTTCCACAATTTTTCTGATTGGCAGATTCCTTCCTTATAGTTCGTAGAGTCTCTTTTAACCACAAAGGAGACCCATGCATGACACACGAAGCGACAGGCGAACAAACCAAGCGATGCCTCCTTCTCTATCTCTCTCCTTATCATTCTTACAGCGACAGCGGTCCACAGAATACAAAATCTTTCGGGAATGGAAAAGGTGCAGCCTCTAAAATCCCATCAGCGATGATAGAAACTAAATCACGCCTTCAGGAAATTCATATGGAGCACATTATTTATATTTTTGTTGGATATGTCATGGCTTGAGTTAATAAAATGTGATATAAAAAAAAGAAGTTTTTTGGATTTTATCAAGAGTAGCCACCTTTTTGCCTACATTATCTGCACGATACTGTGGGTATGTTAAATTATTTTTAGTTTAAAATCAATTAAATTGGCAATCCACGAATTTTTTATTGTTTTTTTTTATTGGTTTGCAAGGTCAGTTTTTAGCCATCCATATCATATGTAGATATGGAGGCTATTAGGATCGCCATTTTTTTTACTCAAAATAAGTTATTTGGGTTAAAATGACTACCAAATTTTGTGGTGGTGTCTGTCTGATCATGACACAATAACTTAGAAACCATTAAACCGACTTTAACCAAATTTGGAACAAAAATATTTGAGGTACCCGTGGTTAAAACCAATAGCTTTTGGTGGGGCTTGGGCTGCAAGGGGGTAGAAGGGGGAATAAATTAACTTTATTGTTCAAGAACCACAGCAGCTAGCAAAACGCAAATTTAGAATATAAAATTAGTCATAACGTGAAAGTTCATCAGTTGCAGTTTTTGAGATATAAAATTAAAAAAAAAATTATATCTTTCGAACACCAAGCGAAACGTTTTTAAAAATTAAGAGTTTTGAGCACAACTTTTATAAATTTGCGAGAGTCACAATTTTGAGAATTGTATACAGGGTGTCTCTAAAAGGTCTGTACAAAATCTTAGCACATATTCCCAGCGGCGTGTCGTATAGGGGGCCAAGGGGGCGAACGCCTCCCCCGCCCCTCTGCGCTTGGCGCCCCTGGCGTCCTTTGAGAAAAAAATAGAATTAATAGTGTTATTATTTTAAAAAAAGGTTTGTAATTTATTTGACTCCCATACCTTAAGGTCTTCGCCCTCCCCGCCCTTTTATCCACGACACGCTACTGCATATTCCTGAGGTCCAAATAAGTCGATTTAAAGCAACTTACCTTGGTCCTAAATTGCTCTGTTTCAGAGATACAGGGTGTTTTTTATTTTGATTTTGAAGTGAAACTATTGACTGAATACCTACCGAAAATGATTAAATTAATTAAATAATCCTTAAAGGTAGCAGCAAAATCTTTTGATCTAAAATAATTTCAATATTCCATTGCGGCATCGAACACTAAAAACGGAAATATCTCGAACACGGATCACCCTAGCAGATTTTATCGAAGTACCTTTATTGCTTAAAAAAGTTCAGGAAATAAAAATAGTTGAAAAGTACACTGAGAAAAAAGTTATGGTCATTTTAAACCATAAGATGAGCATTATGAAGCGCCCTCTAACGGCCACAGTGAAAAAATGTCCATATTTAGGTTTCCCATCCCAAAAAACCCCCGAGTACCAATTTTTAGAGCAATGCGTTGAGAAATGTTCATAAATTTTAATAAAATCGATTTTTAATTCTTAAATTCACCACCCTGTATCTCTGGAACGGAGCAATTTTGGACTAAGGTAATATGTGCCAAGATTTTGTACAGACCTTTTAGAGACACCCTGTATACATAGGACGAGGGTTGTCTGAAGTTTTGCATATACAGCTGGAGTAAAACAGTAGATACCTTTTAAAAAGTATTCTCCACAGTGGCGGACCCAGGATTTCCAGAAGGGTGGAGCCAAAGTGGCAGCAAACAATGAAATATTTTTATATTAAATAACTGATGCTGCTAAACTAAAAAATAAGTTATATGTCTGGAAGGGGGGGGGGCACTCTGCCCCTCCCCAGGATCCGCCACTGATTCTCCACACGAAATTAATGCACTTTTGCATTAGCTCAAACCAGTTGTCAAAGCTGTAATTCCACTCGTTGGTACTGTCAAAATTGCATTCTTGATGGCGTCGACTGCTTCCTCAGGCCACTGAAATCTTTGACCACGTAGTTCATTCTTAATTTTCGAAAAAGTATAGAAATCGTTGGGACTTAGGTCAGGACTGTATGAAGGACAGTCCAACAATTCAACATTTTGTTGGGTTAAACATTCAATGGCTTTTTGTGCTTTGTGCGAAATTGCATGGTCTTGGTGGAGGATAATTCATCATTTGCGGTTCGTTTTTTAAGCTCAGCGATGACTTCCGGCAAACAAAGGGTGATGTACCAATCGGCAGTAACAGTCCTTTGATCTTCCAGGGGAACTGTTACTACATGACCTACTTTTAAGACAAATGTCGCTACCATCTTTTTGGATACACACACGAGAACGGATGACTTTTGTTGGGTTTTCTTCATTTTGGAAATCCATGATTCATCACCAGTGTCAATGCTGTACACATTTTTCGAGTTTACTGCCTCAATTGACCTTAGCTTCTTTCTGTTCTTTGGTTAACAGATGCGGTATTCAGTGGGAAGCTAATTTTCCTACCCCTAATTCCTAATCCTCAATCTCGCGATATGTCACATGTTGATCTTCCATGATGAGCATGCGCACAGCATCGATGTTTTCCTGGGCCACAGTCGTTTTTGGTGCACCTGGCCTTGGATCGTCGCTAAGACTAATCCGTCCATGCTGGAATTCTTCATACCAACGAGAACTGTCGACTGATGTGGTGCTTCATTACCAAAAACAGAAATCAACTCGGCAAGGCATTCTTGTTGAGATAATTTCCTTCAAAAGTTGTAAAAAATTAATGTTCTTGGTTTAATTCCATTTTTCTACTGATTTGTTAACTTAAAAAATTTACTGTAGCTATAAAACTATATGTATCGAACTGACGCTTTGAATTTAGGTTAGGTAAAAATTGAGGCAAGGCCAACACAAAAATAGAGGCCACGACCCTGAAAAAATCAGCTGTTCTCCCGGGGCTGAATTTTACATTGGGTCTTATGGGAGGTCAGACGTTTTTTTATGATATTTTCAAAATGGCACTACAGATTTCCGCAAAATTTCAGTGAAATATTCTCAGACACCATCCCGATATTCCACCAAAGGTTTGTAAGGAAGCAACATGATTAAAAGGTTAAAATCTTCAAGATTTAGCATTCCTTATTTTGAATTCAAATTACCCGCCATGTACCACATGCCAACTGTTATATTTGACATGTATTTGACTTTGTCATATGTGATTGTCACATTCGTTTCTGCTTTAAACCTAATTTTTGTGTGAGCTAATGAAGCGGCTATGAAAAATTAGGGCTTACTATACATTTTAAAAAAATTGTTCTGCCAGAATAAAGTAAAAACAATCTCAAAAACGGCTTTATTTAACAAAAAATCAAATATCCATGAACCGTCATACCAACTTCAAAATTTTAACGACAATCAGCTGTGTCGTAACGTGACCATCAAAAAAAATCAGCCCCGGATGTGACGTCAACAAAGTGGAGGATCGTGGCCCGTCCATTTTGATAGCCCTGATTGAGGTTAAGTTTTAGTAAAAATATTTGATCAGTGTTGCTCTCTACGTTCCTATATGCTAAATATAATAGACAGCCCTCATATGTATTTCAAAAACGACAGCTGCTAGAGTAATGTATTTGTCACACGTTGATTGAAAAAGTTTTTTCAACAAAAATACAGGTTAGGTTAGGTTTGATTATGAGTGGTGCAAATTTCGCCCCTTCACTGCGACTCAAGTGGTCTATTGTGGCAAATCCCAAATTAAATATCATCATCTATCTGCTTTAGGAAGCAGATCAGTTTGTTTGCTGATATTTCCTCAAGGTCCTGTACAGGTCCGAATAGTTTCGCTCTAGTTCTTTGTCGTGCTACGCAGCAGATTAAGTGAAGTGGTGTTTCCTTCTCAACACCACAGAACCTACAGCCTGGTGTGTTACTTACTCCCAGTCTGTTCATGTCTTTGTTGAGTCGGCATTGGCCTGTGTATAGCCCTGTGAATATTCTTAGGCTATTCCTGTTTAATTCCAGGAGTTGGTTTGTTCTGTGTTGTCTGGCTTGTTTAGAAAGGCTTTGGAGTGTTGTTTTCCAGGAGTTGTCTGCCAGTTTTGAGTCCCCTTTCCAACAATCCACTCTCCTTTTCTTTCAAGACTTGTAGCCTTAGGTAAGCCGAAGTAACTCCTCAACTCCCGTTTCGCTTGGCACCCAGACAAGACTGATCTTGGTTCTGCTGGCCTGTCTTAGGGTTTAAAGACCATTCCAGACTAGTCGGGATTGAATTTTGTATGAGCTTAATGCTTTTAGAGCTGATAAGTTATCTGAGATGATTTTGATGCTTTTGTTTGAGAGGCCCCTGCGGGTAATCTCTTTACCACATACTTCTATTGCATGTAGTTCTGCTTGGAGTATGGTTGCTAAGTTTCCGAGTTCCACAGATATTTCACCCGCACCCACCCCATTTTTTGTTTTAGATCCGTCTGTATTTTATACGTGGTCGGCCTTTAGCAGTTGAACAGGTTGCTCCCGCCATTCTTCCTTCGTTGGTATAAGAACCTTAAAAGGTATATCAAAGCTGTATTTGGGTAACATGTAGCCCGTTGGCATGCTAAGTACTCGGTTGTTCCAAATACCTCAGGCATACCTGCAAAGTCACCCTTAGCTTTTCCAGGTTGCTCTTGGTTTAGGCTCTTAAACTTTGCCACTGCTCCCCTGGCTTCCTTCTCTACCCAAATGTGTAAGGCGGAAAGGTTCAGCATCACCTCCACAGGTCTCAATTTCATTGCTGATGTTCTGACTCTACACGCCATGCCTTGCACGCGTGCCAGTTCATCCCTGGTTGTCTTTTGCTTAGTTTTTGCCCACCAAGGAATAGAGCCATGTGTCTCACTACCGTTAGGTAGAGCCAATAGGTTTGGTTTGGGTTCATTCCCCATGACTTCCCACAAATTCTGGTACATGTCCACAAGGCTATTTTCGTCCTGCCGATTACCTTGTCTAGGTGGGTGTTCCAATTTAGTTTCTGGTCCAGAATCAGTCAAAGGTATTTGGCATCCTTATGCAAAGGAATGCGTATTCCTTCGACAGTGGGTTCTGTTAGGTTCAGCTTCCGCCGTCTTGTGAAGGGTACTATAGTGGTTTTTCTAGGCTTGATTGATAGTCCCTTCCTATTACACAATCCATTTATTAGGTTAAGCGCCCTCTGTAAGATGTTGGATATTCCACTATCAAATTGTATTTTAACCACAACGTCATCGGTGTATGCCTGCGTCTCGATTCCCTTCCTTTGCAGGAGTTCCAGCAGCCCGTCTACCATCAGTGTCCATAGTAAAGGATATAGAACTTCCCCTTGCGGACAACCTTTGTTCGTGCTTACTTTGATTTCCTCCTCGCCAATAGTGGTTTTTACGATACGTGTTTGTAGCATCATCAGAATCCAGCTGTTAATATAAGGTTCGACACCTCTTTGACTACATGCGTTAATAAGCGAGTCGATTGGGGCATTGTTAGAGAATGGGACAATTCGCCGCGGCCGATTCGCCGCGGGGACAGACGATTCGTCGCGGGGACAATTCGCCGCGAGATTTTTTGTTTTATGATGACTTCATATAGTATACTTTTTTCAAACTTTTCCAACTAGGTATTTGGTGGTTAGTACTCAATAAAAAGAAAATTTTTTGAAAAATAAATAAAATGGCGGATCAAAAATGGTGGATTTTTTCCATTTATGAACTAATATGCATCAAACTCGGAAGTTTGCGATCTTTCAGGTCGCTGATTATTATTTTCAACTTAAACTAAAAAAAAAATCAAACTGGCGGATCAGAAATGGCAAACTTTCCCATTTATGAACCAATATGCATGAAATTCGGAACTTTAGGGTGTTTTAGGTGATTGTGACTTCTAACTTAAACTTTTAAAAAAATCAAAATGGCGGTTTTTCCCATTTATGAACTAATATGCATGAAAATGGCAGATCTACAATGGCGCACTTTGTTATTTATAAACCGATTTGACTCAAACTTGAAACATCGCGGCGCTTAAAGTAACTAAATTCAATTTTTGACTAAAATTAAAAAACATGAAAATGGCGGATGACTCAAACTTGAAACTTTGCAGTGTTTAAGGTCATTCACTAGCTACAATTTTCGACCTAGGTTTTAAAAAATCAAAATAGTAGATTATAGATACAGTACCGGCCAAAAGTTGAGAAACCACCTAAAATTGTATATAAAAGTTATTCTGTACCGACTATCAAGGAACAAGTGGGGCATTTGAAAACGTTACTCCAGTTCTCAGTTTACGTGTTTCGGCGATGTTCGATACAAAATCATTTAGTGTCAGTAAGTGTTTGTTTTGAAAAATGATAGCATATGGTTGAACTGCAATTTATTACAAAATTTATTTATTTTTTAATTTTTTTCCCAAGAATTACCAAATTTTCAATTATTTCCACGCGCGGCGCACTTTACTTGTCTTTAGTGCTAAATTTAGAAAATCAGAAAAAATGCCAAAACAATGTTTTGAATATTATTCATATTAGATCCGCCATTTTATTTATTTTTCAAAAAAAAATCAAAAAAATTAATTGAATACTAACCACCAAATACCTAGTTGGAAAAGTTTGAAAAAAGTTATGATCAGACAAATAAAAAATATAATATATGAAGTCAAGCTAAATAAAAAATGATAATATCATAAAACAAAAAATCTCGCGGCGAATTGTCCCCGCGGCGAATCGGCCGGCGGCGAATTGTCCCCGCGGCGAATCGGCCCGCGGCGAATTGTCCCCTACCCGCATTGTTAAATGCTCCTTCTATGACCAAGAAGGCCATGACCGCAATTTATTTGCTGTCTAGTGTCTCTACTAGTTTATTGACCAGGTTGTTGATTGCCAGATCCGTAGATTTGCCTGGTTGATAAGCATATTGGTTAATGTTTAGAGGGCGTTCCTGCAGTACCTCTTCCCTAATATGCCTATCAGTTTTTCTATAGTTTTCAATAGAATGTTAAGCTTACTGGTCGGTATGATTTGGGTAGGTTGGAACCTGCCTGCCCCACTTTCAGGAGGTATATTACCTTTACCGACCACCAGTTTTCTGGTGTGTAGCTCCATGCTATCCTAGTTCGGAATAGCGTGGTCAGGGTGGCTATTAGAGGTTCCAGTCCTTTTTGGAGTAAGACCGGAATCACTCCATCCTCTCCTGGCGATTTGAAGGGGTGAAAGGTGTTGACTGGCAATTTTATTTTGTCCGGGGTTGCGATTTGATACGCGAGCCTCCAGTCTTTCCTAGCCGGTTTATTTCTGCCCGGCCTATGCATGGGTTGGTTCTGCCGAGTCTGTTCTGTAACCATTGTGCACCCCGGAAAGTGACAGTTACTTAGTAATTCAATTGATTCTTTCCTTAATGTGGAGTAACTACCATCTGGTCGTTTTATCGCCCCTATCGATGGTGATTGATTTGGATCTCTAAAGAGTATCTTGTGGATTCGTGTTCCCGCAAAAATAAAATACACAGAATACCTAGGTCTTGTCGATGGCTGTACGTGCCTACTGGCGCCAATTATTATTAAACACACCAAGATTATCTTCGACTTAAACTAATTCAATCAATATATTTTTTTATCTGTCCTGAAATCCTGTAGAGTAATTTTAATATCAGACAATGCACTGTCTTAAATTTTAAAATGCAATTTTGCAGTATAACATCATTGTTTATATCAATAAACATTCTAGATAACAAAAGTTACTAAAGCTTTTCTTTTTCAAATTCAACTATTAGGCCAGTCATTAGAGCGAAAAAAAGACCCCCAGCTTGCAAAAGGTGGTGTAGTCGCAAATTTTGACATATGTTGTTCACATTGCAGTCCTAAAAAAAAATTTTAGTTTTCGACCTTGGGGGGGGGAGGGGAAAGGGCGGCTCCCCCGATCTTGGATGTAGTGTACAGAAAAATATATTTTTTTCTAAATTACTTGATTTTTGTATATTCTAAAAAAAGAAACGATTTAAACAAACAATCTGAACTGAGAGAGCTATAAAACATAAAGGAAAACCTGTAGATTGGTAACTAAGCGGTGTTTTTAAGAAAATTAAATAAAACAAATAAAAAATTGTGACTAAAAAAAAACCTCAATATGGAGGCGCCCTGGAAGTGTCAATAATAGCTTTAACACAACTTTGTGATATGTTGGGTAAAAGAACAATTTGTGTTCTTTGAGAAAGATGTTTCAACATTTTCCCCTAAAATGCTTATTTTTTTTGAAAACTGAATAAAACCTAAAAAAAACATGATTTTTTTTTTGTGATCTTAAAAATCAACCCCAATTTAGGGTGTGCTAGCCGTGGGCTAGATCCAGTTAAGTGATACATTTTCTACAATAAGGTTAATTACTCATTTTCTGCAAAACTTTTGCGAAAATTAATACTATGAAAATACACAGGAAACGGGTGTACTGCTAACACCTCAGGGTTCGTATTTCCGCAAGGGGACTACTTAGACAACGAAATTATATCTCATTTTTTAGTCTTTATTTTACGTTATTAGAGATTTCCTCAAATACAAGCAAAAAAAACTTCTTTGATTTCTTTCTTGTGCTCCTAGAAGGTGTGAAATCAAACCGAACCGTACCGAGCAGAACCGAACCGAACCAAACCGAAAGTAAAAGTTACAAGTCATTTTAAAATGACACGGGAGAAAATAGCGCCCCTACAAAAAGCGTTATTTTGTACCAGCGCTATGTTGTCCCGCGCCATTTTGTCCCAAGCTGTTTTGTCCCACCCATGCCATTTTGTCAAGAGCTGTTTTTTCGCAGCGCTATTTTGTTACAGCGCTAATTTGTATTAGGACAATTTTGTCCCGCGATATCTTGTCCCGCGCTATTTTGTACCGCGCTGTTTTGTACCGCAGCCAATTTCTTTTTCGATTTTTTCTTATAACTTCCTTAAAATTGCAGCAAACAATCCAAACTTTATGGACTTTGCATTTCAATAAAGGTAATAATTAAGTGTTAAAATTATTTAAAGAAACATATAGTAAAATATCAAAAAATATTTTTTTTCAAAAAAATTTAATTTTTTTTTAATATAAATGTAGTGCTAATATTACCGGCTCCCCCCTACATCTTGGATTTAGTGTGCACGAAAAGGTTTTTAGCTCACACTACTACTATAAGTAGTGTGAGCTATGGTGATCCTAATTTTTTCGAGAAAAAAAAAGTTGCTCCGATTTCAAAAATTATATATCTTTGCGTTTCAGATGATTTTGAAACTTTTTTGTTTTGCTGTCTGTCTGCCTGTCTGTATGTATGTCTGTCTGTCTGTATGTCTGTCTGTAACGACCAACCCGCATAACTCAAAAACCGCTTGTCCGATGAAATTTGGTACCTAAGTTGGGTCTTGGGCCGTGATGGTCCCATTTAAAAATGAACAAAATCCACCGAACGCAAGCCAAATAAAAGGGTGGGGGTAGATTCCAAAAATTAGAGTTTATGTGAAAATATGGCGTGTGTGATATCAAACGAAAGGTAATTAAGTCTGGAGTTAAAAAAAATTAATTTTAGTTTATTTTTTTAAAAAGGGTGGGGGTAGATGTCAAAAATAAGAGTTTAAGTGAAAATATGGCGTGTGTGATATCAAACGAAAGGTAATTGAGTCTGGAGTTAAACAAAATACATTTTAGTTTTTTTTAAAAGGGTGGGGGGTAGATTAAAAAAATTTGAGTTTAAGTCAAAACATGGCTGGTGTGGTATCAAACGAAAGGTAATTGAGTCTGGAGTTGAATCAAATATATTTCAGTTTTTGATTATATTAGCTCACACTATAACTATAGTACCTAGTGTGAGCTTAGGTGCCCATAGATTGGCAGAGTATTTTTTTAATTACTTGGTCCATGTACATTTTAGAAAAAAAATGTTTTAGACAAAAGTTAAAGACAATAAAATTTTCTTCAAGAACGCTGTTGTACGTTTTTTGTCAGACGAATGATTTTCGAGTTATGACGCTAAACATTTCGCCGCCATTTTGGATTTTGACAAATTTTTTTATTTAGTGGTATTTAACTTCGAAACTGCTTATTTGTGGGAAAATCTGTAATAAAATACAATAAAGACCAACTAACAGCCTATAAAATGAGACATCATTGAGTTCTCTGGGTAGTACTCTTCCTGAGATACGAACCCTGAAATGTTAGCAGTACACGTGTTTCCTATGTATTACCATAGTATATGTACATATCGCTGCTTTGCTTTGATAGTGGCACAACTAAAAAAAATGCGTTTTTGCGTTTTCTGTTTTGAGTGACCCTTATCATTTTCATAAAATATTTTTTACCACAAAATTTTCCTTATTTTCTATTTCAAGCATAGGTAAGTTATTCATTGATTTAATTAAAGGAAAAAATATATATAAATATTTGCCTTTGCCATTATTTTTAAAAAGCGTTTCCTGAAAATTATCATTTCCAGTTATGCCACTATCAAAGTAAGGCAGAGATATATGTATTTTCATAGTATATGGAAAAAAATAAACCGAAACTATTCAGTTTTATGTCATTTTCTCAAAATATAAGCATTTTACAGAAAGTGTTTATTAGCTTTATTATAGAAAATTAAATTATCTTTTAAACGATGTATCACCGAAGTGGGCCAAGTCCACCGTTAGCACTTAATTGGCATCCATAAATTGGGGTTATTTTTTAAGATCACGAAAAACAATAATGGTTTTCGAGTTATGACGCTAAACATTTCGCTGCCATTTTGGATTTTGACCAATGACATAAAATAAAGACCAACTAATAGTCTATAAAATAAAATGAGATATCATTGAGTTCTCTGGGTAGTACCTTTGCTGAGATACGAACCCTGAAGTGTTAGCAGTACACTCGTTTCCTATGTATTTCCATAGTATATGCAAAATAAACCGAAATTATTCAGTTTTATGTCATTTTCTCAAAAGGTAAGCATTTTACAGAAAGTGTGTAATCAACTTTATTGTAGAAAATTAAATTATCTTTTAAACGATGTATCACCTAAGTGGGAAAAGTCCACAGCTAACACTTTATTTGTATCCGTAAATTGGGGTTATTTTTTAGGATCACGAAAAAAATCATGTTTTTTTTAGGTTTTATTCAGTTTTCAAAAAAACTAAGCATTTTAGGGAAAAATGTTAAAACACTTTTTTTAGAGAAAATGAAATGTTCTTCTAAGTTTTCTAAAAAATCTTGTTTAACTCTATATTGTTGAAAATAAAATTATATTTAAAACAATATGTATCTAGTGCGTCTTTGTTAACGGGGAACATTCAAAGAATATACATATGTTTAGCGATTTTTTTTAATACAAAAAAAAAGTTTTGTTATCATGTATTTTACCAATTTTTTTAAAAACCAAGCCTTGCCGGAAAAAATGTTTTACTCTTTGTTATAGACAATTAAATTTTCATTCGAACGATGTGTATAGTTATAATATTTAGGGAAACGTTAATACATCAGGGGCGTCTAAAAAACAAATTAAAAAAAATATCACTAAACACAAAAACAATATACGCATTCTTTCCCTGTTCCTCGTTAACCAAAAACCACTAGATACATATCGTTTTAAAGAAAATTTTATTTTTAACAAAACTGAGTAAAATAAGATTTTTCAGAAAGCATAGTTTTTAACAAAATTAAACAAAACCAATAAAAAAAAAATTAATTAATTAGAAAGAAATAACCTTAATATGCGGATGCCCCTGGAGTGTCAATAATAGCTTTAACACAACTTTGTAATGCGCCATTTAAAAGAACATTTTATTTTCTCGAAAAAAGGTATTTTAACATTTTTCCCTAAAATGCTTAGTTTTTTTGAAAACTGACATCGTTTAAAAGATAATTTAATTTTCTACAATAAAGTACATTACACACTTTCTGTAAAATACTTACCCTTTGAGAAAATTACATAAAACTGAATAATTTCGGTTTATTTTGCATATACTAGGAAAATACATAGGAAACGAGTGTACTGCTAACACTTCAGGGTTCGTATCTCAGCAAAGGTACTACCCAGAGAACTCAATGATATCTCATTTTATAGGCTATTAGTTGGTCTTTATTTTATGTTATTGGTCAAAATCCAAAATAACAGCGAAATGTTTAGCGCCATAACTCGAAAACCATTCGTTTGACAAAAAAAACATACAAAAGCGTTTTTGTAAAAAAATTTCATTGATTTCAACTTTTGTTTAAAACTTGCTTTTCTAAAAACGTACAGTAAGCAAGTAATTTAAAAGAAAAACTCGCTTTGTGCACACGAAATCCAAGATGGCGGAGGGAGCCCCCCCCCCCACGGTCGAAAACTCAAATTTGTTTTTGGGACTCCAATGTCAACAACATTATGTCAAAATCGCGACAACACCACCTTTTGCAAGCTAAAATTCTTTAATGGCTAGACTATAAAGTTATTTGAACTTTTTGTCTACTTTTGACCTTTCCCATTATCCTTCAAGGTTTCGTGCATCATTTAAATTACACTAATATGAAACTAAAGAACTTAACTTACCTGTAGGTTTTAAACCCAGCATACAACATAAACAGAAATGCTATCCCAATAAAAACTAGAACACCTCTGGTCAAGGCACCCGATTGGAATATCTCAGTGTTTGGAGTGTCCACTACTGCATTCACAACATCCAACTTTTGCGCAGGAGGCGCAAGAGGCTTTTTCGATTCCTTAAAAACAAATTCTTATTTAAAAAAAAAGACGTGGAGCGGGGGTTTAGTTCTAGGCAAAATATATAGGTATGTTAACTGTCACATTTTACAATATTTAAGGATATTTAAACATCCAATTTTTTGCACCGAAGGAGCAAGAGACCTAAAAGCAAATTCTTATTCAAGGAAAAGAACAGGGATGGTTTGGTTCTAGACAAAATGCGTAGGCGACGCGGCTAAATATCTAGGGGCACAACAGTGCCCCGCCAGGTTCGCGTAAACTGCTGTACCATATTTTCTTTAAACATTTCAGCCCATATTTGATCTACCTAAAACTCTACTTCGGAATGAACTACGAAACTCAAACTTTGCACAGTCGTAAATCTTCATAGAGCTACCAACCCGTCCAAGTTTCATGTACTTCCATAAAGTAGTAAAGTACTTACGAAATTTCAAAAAACGTCGAAATTGCCACTCACTTACTCACTCACTCATGTATAGATCATCAAAATTCTACTGTACTCCCAGACACGCTGCAAAGCTGAAATTTGGCAGACTGATAGAAATTATGATCAAACCCTTGGAAAAAATCAAAAAAGCCCAAAAATTCTTATTTACTAACAATTGTCCACTTTCAGAAACGCTAGAGAGCTGAGCTTTGGCAGACTAATAGGAAATATACTTTAGGAAAAAAATCCTAAAATTTTCATTTGCTTCCCTCCCCTTTAAATGTAAGGTTTTGTAAAAGTATTATTGCCCACTTACAGCAACGCTAGAGAGCTGAGCTTTGGAAGGACGATAAACACTATCATAAAACTATAGAAAAAATTTAAAAACCCCAAAATTTAAATTAACTTTCCTCCCCTATAAATGTAAACTTATGTACAAGTAACATTGCCCACTTCCAGAAACGCTAGAGAGCTGAGTTTTGGAAAGACAGATAGGAACTATGATAAAACTATACAATAAAAAATTAAAAACACCAAAATTTTAATTTAATTTCCTCCCTTATATTTGTAAACTTGCGTGCCCACTTCCAGGAATGCTAGAAAACTGAGCTTTAGAAGGCTGATTGGAACCATGAAAAAACCATAGGAAAAAATTCAAACACCTCAAAATTTTTAATAACGCATTACAAAAGTTTTATAAAACTTAAATATTATATTAAAGGAGTGAAATCATAACAAAAACATTTCACGTAAAAAAGCCAAGCACGCGAAAATGGCATTCCGTAAAAAGAATTGAGATAAAAGTAAAGCCAAGTCCTTCAATACAAATTTCAAAATGAAAGGTTCTTACTAGTTTGGAAATGTTTTTCTAAACTTGGCTATTACAGCTGCAAATGACTCTGCACAGTGCTAGATTGAACATAAAGAAGTTTGGCTGGAATTGCAAAGTTTAAAAAAACATTCCTAAACTACTAAGAACCATTCATTTTGAAAGTTGTATTGGAGAACTTGGCTTTACTTTTGTCTCAATTCTTTTGACGGAATACCACTTTGGCGTACTTGGCTTTTTTTACATGAAATGTTTTTGTGATGATATTTATTTTTATTGACATTTAAAAAATCAAAATTGCCAGAAAAATTGAGATAAAAGTAAAGCCAAGTTACTTTTATCTCAATTCTTTTTACGGAATACCATTTTCGCGTACTTGGCTTTTTTTTACGTGAAATGTTTTTATTATGATTATTACTTAATGAAATTTGAATGAAGTATCCCGCACTACGCTAAGCTATACGGCACGGCATGATAGATGTAAATCGTCAAGACGCGCAGTCCCGCTGCAATGCAGTTCCATTTAGTGCGGTCTAAGCATTAACGTATTAACCGGAGGTCCGGTTAATACGTTAATGATAATAACATATTGACCGTTTAAGCGGACCGAACCGAACTCTTCTGTGCAGAGCACTTGGCATATGATGCAGTGCCACGTGGTTGTCAGCGCGCATGAAAATTTTAAAGCCAGCTATTCATATATAAGTAACATAGCTTCTAAGCAAATCGTTCGAAAGAGAATTGATTTGGCTATAAGAAGCACTTATTCGTTTTGGATTCAGATGCTTGTGTCATGCTAAAAATCCGCTGCAAACAAAAAAAAATTCTTTGACTTAAAAAAAAAGTATAATAAGTATAAGTGCTGCTCTTCGTTGTGTTAATCTATGTAGCTATATCATATATCAGCAAATTGGAAATTTTACGGGCTTTTAAAAAAATTGTAACCAATTTTGATGTATCTCATACTGCTTGTTCACAAATCTATGTTTTATAATACAAAAACATGGATTTTTCCCAAAGTCACAAATTGAAGTTGTCCTTGGCAGCCAACCTACTATATGTACCTAAATATCAAAAACCCGACGTTTTGCTTACCTTTTTTGCCTAATTAGTTTTTTTTAAACACAAAAATATTTCAAAACCATCCAAACACAATAAAATGTAGGGTTATGGTGAAAAATTGTAAATAATGACATAGTGGTCATGGCTTAATGTAATTTCACAGAAGACACAACATAAAAGACAAAAGTTGGGCATCCTTCTATGTCTCATGTTATGTTATGCCATCCTATTTTTCTGTATAAACACCAACATGATTTGTCATAAGCTCAACTCTGTTATGTTATGTCATGCTATGTCTTATGTCATGCTATGTTTCTGTATAAACCTGTATACCTCTCCTGGAGAAATATATCCCTCCTAGCATTAAAGTGACACAGGAGAGAGAGAGAGAGAGAGAAATTCTGGAAAACTTATAAAGGAATGTGAAGCCCAGCAAATCATTTTATTAATAGCTAACATCCTGTTGTTGCAAATAGTCATAGATACAAGAGATATAGAAAGTAAGCTTTTTAAAAAAACTTAGATTTTCTTTTTTTTCTCTAAAACTGCCACTTGTGTACTTGACTAGGTTAACAACTAAATTGACATAGCAACAATTCTTGCTTTTAAATGCAAGTGGGGTTTTCAGAAAGATTTATGTTGATCAGGAAAGAAGCCATTAAAGTAGAGTTTATACAGGAACATGGCATGACATAAGACATAGCATGACATGACATAACATTACAGAAGGAAAAATGGCTGTTTATACAAAAAACATAACATGACATAATATAAAGCTTGGTCCAATCACAGCTTGACTTTTGTTCATGTGATTTTGGAACTTTTAGCTGTCTTCTGTCATTTAGTTTTCTCTTGTTATTCTGAAAATATGGACGACGGTGAATTAATTGAACAGGTGCAAGGCTTCCCTGCCCTGTATAATAAAAAAGACAAGTGGTACAAAGATAAGAATGCCAAAAAAAAATGGCTTGAACTTCTTATTCATTGGGCGAATTTTAAAGTGCCTTCTTTTTTACACTATTGTTATACATATAGCACTTGCGCCAATGAGAAGTAGAAGCTGTACTTCTTCATCCATCTAAAACAAGTATATACATCACTTAAACTAACCAAAGGGCCATAGGGGGAGCCCCAATTACCTGCAACAAAACCTAAATATCTGACGTTTTGCTTACAATTTTTTTTTAACAAAAAAACCACAACAAAACAACCAAACACAATAAAAGTAGGGTTATGGTGAAAAATCGTAAACAAATGACGTCGCGATCATGCGCGTAATGTGATTTCACACAAGACATGACATATAAAGATAAAAGTTGGGCATCTTTTTATGTCTCATGTTATGTCATGTAATGTTATGTCATGTTATTTTTCTGTATAAACACCAACAGGGTTTGTCATAAGCTCAACTATAATAACATTAATAATAAATTCCTTTATTGCCAACAAAATCTTTACAGACAAAGCAACAAAAAAAAAACAGTAGTGATTTAACATAACTTAGCTAAAAATATCGCTACAGTAGCGTTACTTTCATAATAAATTAAAATTAAAATAGCGTGATATTACAATTTAAAAAGACATTCAATGGACATTTTAAAAACACACACAATAATTGTAGTACAATACTAACACTTTAAAATTTAAAAAAAATTTAAAATCAAACTTGAAGGAATAAAATCTATTTTCAAGAAGAAATTTCTTAACACCATTCTTAAATAATTTTGGGTTCTGAATCTGCTGCAGACTTACTGGTAGCATATGAAATGCTTTAATAGCGCGGTAGACTGGACCCCTTTCATAGAAGGCAGAACCATGAGCAACTCTGTTATGTTATGTCATGCTATGTCTTATGTCATGCCATGTTGCTGTATAAACTCTACTTTATGTCATGCTATGTCTTATGTCATGCCATGTTGCTGTATAAACTCTACTTAAGAAAGCAATAATTTGCTGCTGCTGTTTTGATTGTTTATATTTTTGAAAATATTTATTTTTGTAAAAAACAACAGTACTAACTTATGTTATTAGCATCCCGACAAGTCACTTGGGACTTAGGGATGATAGTCAAATGTATTGTAAATTATTTAAGCATTTGAAATAAATGAACTTGAACTTGAACTATGTTATTTAAAAACTTAACTCCCAAATTGATACTAGCCCATGTAAAGGTAGATTTTTGACATTTTTTTTGACAGGTTACTCCCAATTTTTAGAAAGAAAAATATTATACACATGCCTAAGATCCTTTTCTTTTAGCTCCTAAAATAATATACCTACTTTTAGAAACTTGCATTGACTGAGTAAATAGGTGATGACATAAAAAGTGGCAACTTCTTGATATTCAACCAACTACTAACCTAACTAAAACCTGAAGTAGTAACTACCTTAACTGATCTGGATAAATGGTCCACAGCAAACAAACTCAAAATGAATATTAACAAGACCCAGCTAATTGAGTTCAGACCAAAAAATTAAGAAATTTTGTGTGTGCAGTGTGACAGAGGGAAAATAGAATTGACAGAGACAATAAAGATTTTGGGAGTTACATTGGATTCTAACTTGAAATGGGATAATCAGATTCAGGAACTGGCAACCTCAATAAGAAAATATTGCTATGCCTTGAGAGTGATAAGAGATAATGTTGACTCAGAAGCAGCACTATCCTTGTTTCATGCATATGTGCAATCTCATATAAGGTATGGGATTATATTTTGGGGTAACTCAACAGAGGCACTAACAATCCTAAAAATACAAAAAAAATGCATCAGGGAACTGCTGAAACTAAAGAACACAGATAGTTGTAAACAAAATTTTATAAAATTAAAAATCCACACAGTCTTTAACTTATATAAACTGGAATGTGTAAACTTTGTCACAAAAAACTATGATCTCTTTGAGAAAAACCAAACTTCTCATTCAGACAATACCAGATTTAAAGATAACCTTAAAGCTGAAAAAGCTAACTATAGCTACATTCAAAAAAATATTTCTCACAATATCCTAAAAATCTGGAATACCCTTCCACTAACTGTAAGAGAACTTCCACCTAGACAAATTCAAAACAAAATAAAAAACTTTCTTAAAATGAGGGCCTATATGAAGAACTGTGATAAATACCTAAGCTAATTCTGTTTTCCTTTTAATGTGTTAGAGCTGTAAGACAGCGGCGTAGCGTGGGGGGGGGCGCGGGGGGTTCGTCGCCCTTCCCCGCCCCGAGGGTAGTGGCGCCCCATAGGTGGCCGAAGCGTCCTCAGCTTTATTAAGTCGGTAACGGCCAATTGAGTGGGTGCCAAAGGAAACTAACGAGATGAAGAACTTTTTTTTTTTGGTCGCAAGATTCGGGAGAGGCACCCTTGTGACTTATCGGCCGCCCCCTCACACATGATGACCCTTTTTTGTTTTTTTTTTGGTCACAAGATTCGTGAGAGGCGCCCTTGTGACCTTTTTGTTTTTTTTTGTCACAAGATTTTTCATCAGTTTTCAGAGGCGCCCTTTTTAGCTGTCGCCCCCCCCGCCCTTTCGGGCACGCTATGCCGCTGCTGTAAGATAATACCTACTTATTACTTTTTAAATTTTTAAATGTACCTATTGTAAAAATGTTGACTTGCAATCTTGTATATTGTAAAACTTTTGTGTTGATTCTATTTTTTGGATCTATAAATGATGAGTTCCACACCTTATAGGTATACATACTATGTAAAATGAGAATGAAAAATAAAATTCTATTCTACTGTTACTTATTCCTAATTTAGTTTTAATATAACTACCTAACCTACCTTGATTTCTGTAGTAGAATCTGTCCCTGAGCCCAATCCATTACTACTGCTTTGTACTTTGTCATTTTTGTGTGGTTGCAGGGAAAGATCTATCACTGGAACATTTTGTGTATTTGATGCAGACACATTTTTGTTTGTATTTTGTAAATTTTTGAATGCCTACAAATTAGTAATAAGGAAAAAAAGCATAGGCCCCATCAGAGAGTCCTCACCTTCAGAAATGTGTACACTGATTGACAGTATTGCCAGCATTGACATGTTATTGATTTTGTATTGACAAGTATTGATAGGTGATTTTTACACCAATTGACAAGGTGAGGACCCCTTGGGCCTCATCTGAGCTAATTCTAAGAGCTCACCCTGGTACACAAGGGTGTAAAGAGTTGAATTTGTTTTAAATTGTTGTTTCAATTAATTTTTTGTGTTACAACATCAAGTTTAAAATTTATTAAGGATTAAACATGTTAAGTATTTAGGTTGGTAAGTTGAAATGTCTATCTAGGGTTGCCAACCTGTCCTGACTTCTCAGGACTCTCCTGATTATTAGCAAAAGGTTCTGCATTTGGACAACACATGCTTCTCAAATCTGTCAGTCTTCAATCAATTCTGATTTCAAAAGAAAAAGTGTAACTTGATTTGTTCATATAATTTACATTTCTTAGTCTGTTGGTTTAGTGTAAAAAATTTATTGTTATTATATTTTCCAATATTGCCACTCCCAATGGATATGAATACTTTAATTTTTCAAAATACATACTGGTTGTCCCCAATGATGTCATCAAAAACGTTGTAAAAAAATTATTTTTAGCATTTTTTAAGAGCTTTCCAAAGATGTTACAATATCAGTTTATGCTACATGTAATGCAAATATTTCAATTCTGTTTAAACATACCTATATGATGTAATTATTGTGGTGGGGAAAATAACTATGATCAAGTGTCTCCCTATGTTTTTTGTATTATATTCACAAGCATCAAGAAAGTTTCTAACTGGTAACTTGACTTGAAATATTTTTATGGTATTTGTTAACAAATCCATGGAGTATATTGTTATAATTTTTATTAGATAGGTAGTTATTAGTAAATAAGTACCTACTAAATATGTAATGTCTTAGCAAAATTAAGAAGTTTTTTTAAAATCAATAATTTAAAAAAATTATAGATATTTTATGTTTTAGTTTTTAATAACAATTTGTGGCTGTCCTAATTTTTGATCAATTGTCCTGACAATTTAGAACAAATGTCCTGACAAACCTAAATTCAAAGTTGGTAACCCTATGTCTATCAATAATTTAAATTGCCACAAAACTATATCACAGATAGAAAAAAGAATATTAGGAAAGAATTTATTAAAATAATAATCATTGTAAAATTTTTGTAAAATGCATAATAGTAAAATATAGGTACCTTAGCGATATCCATACTATCTTTCTTGGAATGTTCTTGTGGATCTATAAATGTGGCCAAATCAACATTTAAAAATATAACAACCAATAGCCAAACACATTTAAAACACAGTCTGGAATTCATCCTGAATGTGTTACATTTTAAGGTGATTTAAAAAAATTAAAATAAGTACTTATTACCACAATTTTGATAGAAAAAATAATCCTAATTTTATTTTATGAGTTTTTCTATTTTTTTTTTCGAGTTTCGAGTTTTTGAAGGTTAGAAAAAATTTTGGATATCTATTTTAAAAGCAAGTTCACCAATTAGCAACGTTGTCGCTTGTTCCATACCCAATTACGGCGTCCCCGAAAGCTATTCAAATATTTTTCTTTTGTTGGCCCTGACTATAATAAAAGCTAGAACACATCACCTGCATAAAAGTAGGGTTATGTTTACAAAAAAAAAACAAAAAAATATTTATAAAAATTGTCGGTTTTAAGGCTGGTTTTCAAAGCTATGTTTGACAAACGTATAGACGAGAGGATCCGCAAGCCCCGCAGAACCAAAGGCACCCCGTTTTACTCACAGAGGAACTACTGGACTCTGGGAGTACTTGCGTTTAGTGGTTTTACTTGGTGGTTGTGGGAGTAAGTAATCATTGATATTTTATTTTAAATTAAAATCTAGGTAATTGTGCAGTATAATATAATCTTCTTTTATTTTAAAGTTTTTTCAAAAAATTTAATAATAATAATGCATGAGATACCTATATCTTTGAACCAACATGTTAAACTTGGTTAAACCTAAATCTAAAAAACCTAAAGTATTGTTCATACTCGTCTTAGTCTTTTGTTTTTAAGTAGTCTTTGTCCTTTGATTAGTCTTAGCTGTCTTACACAAAATCGGCTGTTCATACTTGTCTTTTGTTTTTGATTAGTCTTAGTCATATCCCACTGAAAAAAAAATTCCCTTTTCAAAAGGCCCCTTTTCAAAAGTCATTTTCTACACAAAACAATCTTATTTAACCTAATTTGTGCACGAAACACAGACACGAAAGAACAAAAGCGAAAAAGAAAATAAAATTTTGAGGTTATGTTGAGATTTTCTGTTAAAAACATGATAAATGGCGGTAAATTCAAAATTACGGCCGCGCGCTTGCGCTCTTCGGACACCCTGTAAAAAAAAGCAACAAATATCAGCTGATGTCTGTCACTCGTCTTAGTCGTTGTCCTAAGGATTGAAAGTTGGCAACTCTTAAGACAAAGACTAATCAAAAACAAAAGCAAAAGCATTGTATGAACACTCCCATAAGAGACAGTGGTTTTAACTTTCTTATGACAAGACATATGACTAAACCAAGACAAAAGACTAGACAAAAGACAAGTATGAACGATCCATAAGTTATTATTCTATTTGCAAAAAAAATATGCCACATTAGTCAAACTAGGTTTGTGGCCACAGCACTTTAGAAAAAATTCAATATAACACAATATTAAAGGGTGATCAGCTGCCCATGTAGATGTAAATTTTTATATATTGCTGTGTCAGTGATAAGTTTTTTTTTCTATGCTCATTTTTGTTAACTGGACTTAAATTTTTAAATAAGATAAGGTAGTTTTAAGCAAGGTTTTCAGTATTAGTTATACTTTTATGAAAGGGGTGATCAGCTGCCCACAGTAGGTGTACAAATTTTTCTACAGCACCCCACAGGACTTCCACAGGACCCCACAGGACATGTACTGGACAAAAAATTTATTAAAGTCCTGTAGGACGGTGTATAAATTTGGTTCAGCTGATCACCCCTCGCTTTTATGACAATTTTTTTTGTAGTATTATTTGATAAATTTTAATTGACAGTTTTTATGTATTACTTTGTCAATGATAATTTTTTGTTTTTCTGAGAATAAACCATATTTTGATTTGATTTGATCCTGTCCCATGCTTTTTTTTTAAAACAATTGTAGAGTAAGATTACCTTCCTAGCCCATGCAGCAATCGCTAGAGAAAGTATTAATTTCAATGAATTTCTTTTTTTGAGATAACACAGAAAATGTGTTATTTTGACTTATCTTAGCAATATCTTCTTGATGTCTGTCTGTGTGTCAGTCCGTAACATGATAGCTTCTAAACTGCTACAACAATTTTCATAAAATTTATAGGTAAAGTAGCAAGGGGTACGACACTCCAAAATTTGTATACTTATTTCTGAAATACATGTCAGTATTTCACTTTTTTTTGTTATTTCAATGTATTTCAAAGTATTTCCAAGTATTTCAATGTACTTCAAAGTATTTCAATGCTTTTCAAAGCATTTTAAACAAAATTCGTACACCTATTTCAGGAGTGTCCCACCCCTTGTAAAATAGTGTTAGACACTTTAACAAGCTGATTAAATTTTGGTCAAAATTTATTAATGCTAATGACAGTTTTTTAACTGAGGATATCAGGATTGACTTCTTACGCCTTATCCTCCTGGAATGCAACTCATCATTATGCACCATCTTTTTTTAATAAACTCCCGCAAAGAGTGAGAACATTGTCACTAAGACCATTTAAGCATAAAATAAAACAATTTCTTCAAGAAAAATGTTTTTATTTTATAGCAATACCAAATAACAGATTTAGATTTTTAAATGGAATTCAGCAATCTCTTTTAAAAGTTCCTAAAAAATACTGTGATAAGTAACTTTAACATTCAGTGGCGTATATAGAAAAAAGTTTCGGGGAAGCCCGGACCGTTTCGGGGGGGGGGGCGGACAGTTTCGGGGGGGGGGGGACCCGGACAGGCCGTATTTTATGCTATTTTATGTTTGTATTCATGAAATATGTGGAAAATATCAAAAAAAATCTTAGTTTCATGCCGCCCCCCCCCCCCTTATATATGCCCTTGGTAACATTACAATTTTAAACTTGACTGTACTGTAAATGTTAATGTGTCTTAAAAATTTTTGCTAAATTCAATGTAATGTATATAACTGTTATTATAACCTATTATCAATGTTTTAACCTCAGTTGTAACAGTGCTAATAAGATGTATTTTATTATGTTGTTATTTTTTGATTGTACTTATGTATTGGAAACGAATCCAGTGAGTTAGAACTAGACAATGGACAAGTAATATCTCCATGCAATGAGTATGTATACTTGGGTGTCACATTTGATAAGACAGGAACAGACTGTAAAGAACTGGAAAAAAGAATAGTAAAAGCAAAAAAGGTTATTGGATGTCTTAACAGTATTTTATGGAGCAGAGAGATAAAAAAGAATGTAAAATTTAACATATATGAAACAATGGTGAAAAGCACGCTGTTGTATGGAATAGAGACTTGTCGCGTAACAGAAAAATACAAAACAAAAATGGAAAGTGTCGAAATGGATGCAATAAGAAGATCAATGAGAATATCTAGAACAGATCACATAAGAAATGAGATCATAAAAGAAAGAATGGGAATCGAAGGGAGCATAACGGATAACATCACTAAAAGACAACTGATATGGTACGGCCATGTACAACGGATGAACGACGAAAGATTACCAAAGCAGGTCCTAGAATGGCAAGCAATAGGACGCAGAAAAAGAGGGCGTCCTAAACTAGAATGGCAACAGTCAATCCAAAGATCAATGAGTCAAAAAAATCTGACAGAAGATGATTGTCAGGATCGAAGGAGGCGGAGAATAGGCGTCGGACAACGTAGAAAAACGTTCTAAACCGACTAAATAAAAAAAAAAACCTTTTTTGATTGTTTACTTGTTTTTTCTTGCTTTAGATTTAAGTACTTTAAGTGTTTTTGTAGCAGAGGTCAATTTTTTTGACGATTGTATAAAACTTCTGTTGTTTTCTGAATTAAATAAACTCTAAACAGTTAGCCATCAGTTTGGGTGAGACACTGTTCAGATCTTTTGAATCAATCTGAGGTTTACCAAAAGTGCTTTGACATAAACGTGCAATAGCCGGACATTCGCACAGTACATATCTAACTGTTTTGTCATCCTCCATACATTCAGTCTCTTCGGTTATTCACATTCTGTGCATGGGTAAAAATTAAATGAAAAAATATAAAATTTGAATTTAATTTTTATTTTATCAGTCCATATTAAATTGGAAAATATAAAGGCAAATAATATCTCAAAAAGTAATCGATATGTTTTTGAAATTTTTACATATTTGTAAAAACATTCACCAGACCTTCAAAACAAGGTGTCACTCGGTCCACTTTCTCTATTTAAAATGTAGGGGTAAAGCCTACCCCTCGAAAGGTGTGTCAGAGAGTTTTTCCAAATTCAATAAAAAAGTACCTGAAAGGCCTGTGTTAAGTTTTCGTTGAAACACACTGTTATAAAGGAACAGTTTTTTTTTGTTACCGCTAATCTCAGAAAATACTGAACCGATTTTAATGAAATGTGGCATACAATTCGCCACCCCAAAAACCGAATTCCAGCGATTTCTATGTGATTCCCACGTGTGATTTCCAGAAAAATGTACAGTGATTCCCACCTGCGAATTTCCCCTGGCATGAGCTATTCTGTCTGATTAACGCAATTATTTTATACTACGACGTGTGCAAGTCGAGCTAACGGAATCCTTATCGTCGTAAATGGCAAAAACAAAATGTTCTAACAGTCCAATGGCAAATACGGAATTCTTAATAACCTGAGATTATACAAAAACCTTAGATAAAGGATTTTCGGCGCGGTTCCGTGAGTTTTTATTAGATAGGCAACTCCGGCTGTTTGACAGATCGTTAACTCTGTGGCGCCCACTACTGAGCTTAGTGACGAACTAAAAGTTGAGGCGGGAAATTTAAATCGCCTTTTATAATAAATTTTCTTCAATTTTAAAGTTTTTTTTTTGAAATTTTTAATCAGTCAATATTTTATAAAGAAATACACTGTCTTTATAAGATATAAACAGATTGAAAATGATATATAAAGTGCAATAAATAAAACATTTTTTAAATGAGTTTTAATTATTATAAAAAAGCTACAAATTAACGACTAACTATTAATGAAATAATACATAGTCTAATTGATTGGTAAAATAAAATTTAATGAAAAACCAAACACTATCTAGTATATTTAAATTTGCTTTTAACATTTCTGGTGAGTGATGAGTGAATAAATAATTAAACAGTTGTTCGTGAAGAGAATCATTCTTAAATGTCTACTTTCTAACAGCTTAACGAAAATCTGACATGATTTAAAAGTACCTCCTCGCCTTGGTTGTAAGTTGTGTAGGGTATGTTGCAAAGCAGTATATACATAGCTTATCAGTGGTCGCACATATTATCCAAAAGCTGAAAACAATAAAAAAAATCAACTTATAACCACATTAATCATAGGTACTAGATTATGGTAAGATAAAATTAAGGAATAAATTTATTCAAAGTACATTACGCTGTTGGGTAATCCCTCGTTTACCCATCAATTAAGCACAAATTTAGTGTTAATTTTGTATGTGTCTTCCTTTTACTTAATATCAAAAGAAAGGGATAGACATAAAATTAACACTAAATTTGTGCTTAATTGATGGGCACATAAGGCACATACCAGACATTGGAAACCTGTATTCAGAGTTCAGTAAAGTAAGCGATAAGAAGTTAAAAAGACACTACCAATACAAATTTTATCAAATGCCAATCTAACCTCAAATGAGAAAATAAGAAAACTTACCTTAAAATGTTTCGGAAAACTATGCATTTTATACTCGTCTGAACTTTAGACACTTCACCCAGAAAAGCAACTAGAAATTCTTATTCTTTTATATTTAAAAATTGCAAAAGTTATAAATTTAACAAAATTTAATTTTAATGCGTCACAGCAGCAAAGATTACCTACATAAGCCAAAAAGATAATGAACCCGAAATAAAATGCGGTGGAAGAGGTTTTTCTACCTGAAAAAAAGGGGGACGGAAAATCCAAACCACAGATAATCCTCAAAAAAAATAGAATAAGGAACAAATGCGCGACCGCAGCGCCTCTTTTGAGCTTAGTGAGAACTTGACCTAACGACCTGTCAAATTACATTGAGTTTCCTAGGCATGTACAAAAACGTCATTTATTATAACAAGACATGACCAAAATCGAAGTTTAGTATAAAGTCTTTTATAAAATCCGGACAAAATCAAAAAGGACAAAATCATAAAAAGGGGCCGGGCCTAGCATGAGCAACTCTCTCCTTTGTTTTTCATGTATACTGGTTCTGTGAGCCTTTTATACAAATCATTATCATAGAAGTTTAGCGGCAAATTTGAATTGAGAACAAATAATATTGTTGTTTTTGAACCCAAAAATACCTAGAAAAATAAAAAAGTCTGTTTTTTTCCTTTACTTAGCTCCCCTGTCCTTTTGAGAGGTCGAAATTGTTATTAATCGAACCCCTCTTAGGGGGGGTCCAACACCTGATTTTTTTTAAGAATGGGCCTTGCTTAATGAAAATGCTATATGTGCCCTATCCCTACCTAGATACGGCGTTTTCATTAGGCATAGCAGTAAATAAAGTGCAGTGAAGGACGCTTCAATTGCATAGCAATATAAGAATCGCTCTGCTTTCGGTGAACGTCACAAGCTAGGCCTGACCTTTTTTTTATAACTTTTTCTTTTTTGATTTTGTCCGGTTTTGATAAAAGAGGTTGTACAGAACTTTGATTTTGTTCTTGTTTTGTTTTGAAGAATGACGTTTTTGATAGTGTCCGGTTATTAATAATTCTGTTTCTAACACAGGACTGTTATGCCATTTTCTTTTATGATCTTAGACGATTTTTTATTTGTCCTTTATGATAGACTATGGGGGCCCGGGCTATTTTTTTGTTGTTTTTTTTACCGTTATGCGCACTCGCAAGGAGATCCCTATCACGCTCGAGAAGCGGCAAGTGCGCGGAAATATTGGTGTATGTTGATTTTGAAACGGTTCAGGTTGTAACCAGCAGGGAAAACTGTTGCAGGGAGTTTATTCCACAGCGATGCTGTTCTCCGCAGATATGAATTCTGATATAATAGTCTATGGACAAATCAAGTTTCGTGTGCAAGTCGTGCCAACTTTCTTCCGAAGCTAACTTTGTTAAGGACATCCCATATATCAGGTTTTGATTTGTTGTCATTCTGGTAAATGCGTTTTTTGAAAGATATGGCGGAAAGGCGTATCTTTAAAAAAATTGTAACTTTTTTATTTCTTATCCGATTTTCATGGAACAAAGTTTGAAATACTTGCTTTGTAATGTACTTAAAAATGTATTGGTAAGAAAATATTTATTTTTTTGTATTTGTCAAAAAAATAAAAAAATTAAAAAAAAAGTAAGTTTTTTTTATTTTTTAAAATTTTATTTCTAAAACTATTGGAGCTAGAAAAAAAAAGTTTACATAAAAAAGATAGCTATTTTGATTCTTTATTCAAATCTGGTTCAATTGTTCCAATGCGTTAATTAGTTTTTAAGTTATGTCCAAATAACTGGAAAAAAATAGGGGTCTTTGGGGTATATTTAAAATTTATGCTTTTAATGAAAACCATAAGAACTTTTGTAAAGTAACTTAAATTTGTTTCACATACCTAGCAGATCAGGTTTTGACTTATTGTCATTCTGATAATCGCGCTTTTTTTAAATATGGCGGAAAAGCATATTTAAAAACAAATTGTATCTTTTTTATTTTTTATCCGATTTTAATACAACAAAGCTTAAATTACTTGATTTGAAATGTATTAAAAAAATACTTTTTAAAAAATGTATTTTTTTTAATATTCGAAAAAAAAAATCGAGTGAAACAAGTGACAAGAATGATTTTATTTATTTTTTAATTGACCCCCATATACGGACGTGAAGGGTTTGTCATTAATTAAACCCAAGTGGCTTACACATTGTTAAAAAGAAAATTTTATTTCCTACAATAAAGTATAAAACACATTTTTGTCAATTGAGCTTAGTTTCTGAGTAAATTGGAAAAAACTTGTAACATAATTAATTTGTTTGGTGATTTGTAAAAATTGATGTAAGTTGCACAGGCCTGTGAAGTTTTAATCTGAAGATAAATCTTACATTATTATACACGTTTAAAAGGAAATTTTATTGTCTACAATCGACTATGGGTCACAATTTTTGATAGAGAGCTTGGTTTTTCAGATAATCGGGTAAAACCTATGTGGTTTCTTTAAACTTTTATATTTTCTTAATAAACGAACGCCGCTGGAGAGTTTGCCATTAGCCTGACCCCACTGACTAATACATTGTTAAAAAGGAAATTTTATTTTCTACAATAAACGGCGAAATAATTGTTTTTCCAAACAGCTTAATTTTTGAGAAAATTGGATAAAACTTAGTGATAAATTGATAAATTTAGTGATTTTTAAAAATTGATTTTATTTACGAACGCCCTTAAATTTTAAAAAATATAATAGAAAGTTATTTTATTGCGGCTGTTTACTGATTCATTTGCCATTTTTTGCAACCCTCTGCGACTATTTTTAAGAGAGATACATCGTTTTAAAAAGTATCGTGCAAAAAAAAGTGGTGGGGGCCATATCTTTAAAAAAACGCATTTACCAGAATGACAACAAGTCAAAACCTGATCTATGGAGTGCCCTTAACTAACTTGGCTTATCGGCAAAAAGTTGGCACGACTTGCACACGGAACCCCCTTTTAGGCCGATTTGTCCATAGACTATAACTGGCGAAGCCGGTTAGTTTTTTGGCTGGTATTCAGTAAATCTAGAAAAATTTTAGATCTTCTTTATTCGCAGCTTAAGCTGTTTTCTTTTTAGATTATGTCAATGTTTATTAAACAGTGGCAATGTTTATTAAACAGTGGCAGATACAAAAAACGCATACCTAAAGACTCTGTATATTTGTTTTTAGACAAACTCCAGTTGCGAAAAAAATAAAAAGACAGCTAGCAGAAACAGATCGCTTTGCAAATCCTGAAGGCTTTGATTTAAAAATCAAATACATCCAAGCTGGCATGCAAAGTGCTCCAATCAATGAAATATTGACCAAGGCCAGAGAACGAGAGTTTGCGAAACATGAGGAAAAACCAAAAAGCCAATCTTGGCTCTCTAAAGCCTTCCAGTCGAAACCGGATCTCTAAAGATACGCCCCATTCTAGGTTAGATTTATTTAAAATATGATGAGGCATTGGTGAGAAAGTGAGGGGGTGGTTGCGTGCACGTAACTTTGAATGCAAACAAAGGCTTTTTGTACTTCGTGCAAAATTTTAATAAAATATTCTTTGCAAATCGTTTTCGGTCTATCTGACCATCATCAGTGCCTTAAAGCTAGTTAAGATCTTAAAATCTGGTTCCTCAGTTTATGATCGGACATCACAGCACAATTTTAAAAAACTTAAAAACTACTTAAAAATTTCAGGTACATTTTACGGTTGTTTTATACTATAATTATTTATGTTAAAATTACTTAAAATTGACTAGTAAAAAATAAATTTTGGTTTATTGCGTCGTAGTTCTTTTCGAGGTTAATAATATATATTATAATACTGTCACGAAGGGCGCTTAACATAAGGTCAAACCAATATTCCCCAAATAATTAAAAAGAAACTTAATAATTATTATTCGCAATAACTTTTTGGGACAACCTATAAGTCGATATAAGCTGATTGACGTTAATTACTATTATTGCAACTTGGCAGAAATAGTTGACAAATAAGGCTGTCAAGACATTCCGGGCTTTTTTCCCTATAACGAACTTTAAGACCGGGTAAGTGCGGGTCACGTCGAGTTACGTAATGACTCAGAAAGCTGACGACAATTTGGGCGTTAACTGGGGTTTTTGGTTACCAGGTGGCAGCAAATCCTGTTGATTTCAGGTAAGTCCGGGTGTTGCCCCTCGTAGCCAACTCACCAACCTTTGTCATATCAGTTACCGGTTTTTATTATTTATAATACATCTTTTAACCCCCTACAGATGTTATTTAATCTGCATCCCTTAGTTTTTAAACCAAGATCTCCGTCGGCTCGAATCGAAATAACTCCGTTCGATCGATTCGACCGGCGCGGTATCAATTAAACAGTTGTTAAATAACGAGTAAGTCTTGGGGCTGTAAGGTAGTGACTAGTAATTAACTGCCAATACCTATAACCAACCCCTCGGCCCCCCTTATTCGTGACAATACCATAACCTCAAAAAGAATTACGACGCAATAAACCAAAATTTATTTTTAAAAATTGTGCTGTCCTGTGATGTCCGATCATAAACTAAGAAACTAGATTTTAAGATCTTAACTAGCTCTAAGGCGCTGATGATGGTCAGATAGACCAAAAAGCGCTTTGCCAAAGAATATTTTAATAAAATTTTGCACGAAGTACAAAAAGCCTTTGTTTGCATTGGTGAGAAGGACTGCTATACTATGTTGCCAGTTCTACGTCTTCGTATAAAATTATAGAAGGAAAATATATGTAACTAGACAGGTTTCTATTGGGCGCAAATATTTCGACACAGGTTGTTTGGGCGCCGGCGTGGACCGATTAAGCGCTGACTGTTTTGGCACCTGACAATTTCTTCTCAACAACGGTTAATCTATGAATATCAAATGAACTAGGCGTTGGGAATTCTTCATTGCCAATGATTCCTAGTTCAGTTGTTCCAACTAGTGTCCCTAAATAATTTGACTGTTCTTACATTAGAACTCTCAGATTATTTAGGGACAGACACTACCTTTAACTATTTAAATTGCAGATTTTTTGTACGAGTTTTGTTATACACGTTGTACCATCAGTAGCGGAACATCTAAATATTACGAAAATTAGCAGTTTTTCAAAAAAAAATGTTTCAAGCAAAACTTTTAGGGCTTATAATTATCTACCTAAGTGTCATCTTGACTTTGACATTGACACATTGTAGGTTATTTTGAGGTCAATTTTTTTTATACACTATTGAAACTATTTTTGTTCGCTGCCTTACAACGGCTTTCCGCAACAATACACACAGTGGTTTCTGGAGACTGATTAAGTAGCCAATATTCAAAACTTAAAAGGATTTGAGTCAAACTTTGGTAAAATGGCACTCAAAGTTCTAAAAATATTTTAGAATTAATATGGGGTAGTTTAGGGGTAGGAACAGGATCTAAGCGCTTTTAGTACTTAATAGTAACAAAAGAGAAAATATTACCTAGTTATTATTTATCTATATTTTCTATAACTTTTGGTTGAACTTGTGTATTCACATGTTCGCGAATAATCCTGCCCCAGTCAGTCAAAAGGCCGCAATAACATAGGAAAACAATATATTTTTTGCCGCCTTTTAACTAACAGGGGCAGAATAGTTCGACCAATATAATGAAAAAAATGTGCCGGACATATCTTCCGTTGCAAATCATCGGTCTCATGCGAAACGTGTCTTTAGACATGGGATCCGTCGCTTATCATCGGACAGTGTTGCCAACTATTGGAAAGCGAAAATCCGTAGCGTGAACGCGAAAAATCTGTAGAAATCCGTAGGTTCAAAGAAGACTAAAAACAAAAAAAGGTGCTTTTTTACAATTAAAGTTTGTCTTGGTTTGATTTTTTTCTTTTTTTGACAGTGACAGGAGTGCACATCTTTTTTGGTTCGGAATTGCACGAGAACGGTAGGGTACCTACTGCTCCGTTCCAACGGATCCAAATAAACTTTTTTGCAGTGCCGCCAATTTTTTAAACGGATAAACCGTTTTAAAGAAATAAAAAATACGTGTTTTTTTAACCTTTTTTATTTAGTTAAGGTCATGGGCGTAGTCAGGGTCTCGCTCAGGGTGGGGCAAAATAGCAAAAAAATGTACAGTCAATTAACCTAAACTTAATTTAGTATTAAATTGCGAGGAAACGTTTTACTAAATGAGCTAAAGCCAAGATGGGGCAGGTGATAAGCCAGGGTGGGGCAAGTGCCCCACCCTGACTACGCCCATGGTTAAGGTACGTACAAACACTAATATTTTCTAGTGCAACATACCTACATAACGTAAAACATAGTTTAACTTTCGTGGCGCGAAGCGTTGTTTGACTCCCCATCAAACAACGCGCGAAGTAATACAATTCGTTCTAAATAATGTTGCAACGACCGTCCGCTTGATGTCTAGAGAAATAAGGTCACTGATCCAAGCAAAACCTTTTTACAAAATTAAAATGTAGGAAAAAAAGTAAAGATAACTGAGGACTGATAAGGAGGAATGAGGCGCGGTCGCCGTTGTGTTTCGATGTTTATCGTTTTTTAGTAAAATTGCCAAAAATCTGTAGATTTGGATCCAAAATCGGATATCGGAGATCAAAATCCAAAATCCGTAAATCTACAGATAAATCCGCGACGGCTGGTCGGTTCCGATTCATTTTTTTACTCTATCGGTCGACCAATGATACGCGAACATGTGAAGACAAGATTTAAATCATTTGCCCCTGCCGATCATTCGTCGCGAATCATCGGTCTCATGTGAAATTAGCCTAAAAAGGAAAAGGAGGCGTGCGGTCAATAAGCAGGCAGGAAAGGAATTAAGGGTTGTCCACCTAGATCTCCAAAACGTTCCACTGTGTGGCGTCCAAAAACTGGCAAGCTTAGTTTTTAAGAAAATTAAATAAAACAATCTAAAAGAAAAACCAAATAAATTAAAAAAAAATAACCTCAATTTGTAGACGCCACTGGAGTGTCAATAATAGCTTTGGCACCACTTTGTCATACAGCGTTTAGAAGGACATTTCATTTGCCCTAGAATAGGTATTTTAACATATTTTCCTAAAATGCTTAGTTTTTTAACAACTGAATAAAACCTAAAAGAAACATGAGTTTTTTCGTGAAAAATACCTTCAATTTAGGGATTAGGCAACTTAAGTGGTAACCGTAGAATTGACCCACTCGAATGATACATCGTTTAAAAGATAATTTAATTTTCTACAATAAAGTTGCTTACACATTTTCTGTAAAGTAAAATGCTTACCTTTTAAGAAAATTATATATTAATTTCGGTTTATTTTGCATATACTATGGAAATACATAGGTACTGGTAACACTTCAGGGTTCATCTCTGCAAGGTTACCACCCAGACAACTCAATGATATCTCATTTTATAGGCTAATAATTAGTTTTTATTTTACGTTATTCCAGATTATTTCAAAAACCAGCAGTTTCTAAGTTAAAAGCCAGTAAAACAAAATTGGCCAGTATACGAAATGGCAGCCAAATGTTTAGCCTCATAATGCGAAAACCATCGTCTGACAAAAAACGTATTAATGCGCTTTTGGAGAAAATTTTATTGTCTTTTTTTCGTTTAAAACTTTTTTTTCTAAAATCTACAGTAGCCAAATAACTTAAAAAAAACACTTTTGTGAACAACATATGTTAAAATGTGAACACAAATGTGACCAACATATGTTAAAATCGCCACTATTCTACCTTTTGCAAGGTATAATTCTATCTATGATTGGACTAATGGGGCTATTCCAAGTTTAGCCCTACACATCCATAATTTGAAGAAATTTCGAATTGTAACTTTCAAAATGTTCACACACTGCATATCTTTTTTAGCCCTATTAGTAAGTACTTTATAAAACCAAATTCCGAAAATAATCAAGAAAAGCAAAACCAATCATCTAAGCAACCATCAAAAAGAAAAACCGTCTTAAGCGACGATGATGGAGATTTCGAATCGCCAAAAGTTCAAAAAAAGAAGATAATAAAATGGGAACTGACCAAAACAAAAGTCTACTCAAAAAAATCTACCAAAAACAAGAAACCTGTTACAAATTCAACTATTAAAATTATCGAAGATAATTTCAAAGATCTCGATGTGAATTCGGAGCACCTTCAAATGGGCATAGCGCTTTCAAAGTCGGAGTACGAAGCGAGCAAGCAAGATTCACAACCACCTTTGGAGGAATCTCCAGATTTTAACGCTTTAACTGGGACAATTTTGGAGAGATTTGGGTTTCAATCGGATAAACCCGTGAATAGAGTCAGCAACTTTAACGCACCGGAAGTAAGTACAAATGCCACATGTCAACTCTTCTTTTTTCTAAACCAAAATTTAAATACTTGATTCGAGAATTTTGGATAATTAGTCGTATTGAATTGTTTAAAAGTTTCAATGTTTGATTTAGTTTATCTAGACATAAGCTTAAAACTTAAGTGTTATTTGTGTTATTTATTAATTGCCACTTGCACCGTATGATAAACTTGGATTAAGTTTTTCATGTCTTTCATTTTTGCGGTGTATGGAACAGAGATAGACGGTATTAATCAAAATTTTAATTAGGGTGCAATGATTGTTAAGTTTTGGTTCTATTTTAAACTTGATTTACTTTTACAAAATAATAACAAATGATATGAATTATGATTATGAAGTATAATACAAAATATAGTTGTGAAAGCAAGAAATAACTTTACCTTGAATAATACAGTTATTAGGAGTATTTAATACAATTTCACGATTACCAGCAACAAATGCCTTACAAAGGTCAAGAAACACTAAAAATCAGTCAAACAAGTTTCATGGCTAATCGGGCAAAAAGGAGTTTTTTGTTTCTCTCATATTTTTCCGTGGGTAGCCCGAAAGCTTAACCTCACGGGGGTCCAAGATCTAATGGACACCTAATAAGTGTTGACAGTTAACTGTTTCGTCCTTATGGGACTCCTCAGAACACTGCTGGTCAATGTGACAAATCTTGCGAAGTTAATTAGATGGTTTTGTCTCTAATTAAATATAAATAATGAGAAAACTATAGCAAGAAGCGCCATCTACCGAGATACGAGAGAAACAAAAAATAAAAGCGTATCGTATCTCGGTAGATGGCGCTTCTTACTATAGTTTTCTCATTATTTACATTTAATTAGAGACAAAACCGTTTAATTAACTTCGCAAGATTTGTCACATTTTCCAGCAGTGTTCTGAGGAGTCCCATAAGGACGAAACAGTTAACTGTCAACACTTATTAGGTGTCCATTAGATCTTGGACCCCCGTGAGGTTAAGCTTTCGGGCTACCCACGGAAAAATATGAGAGAAACAAAAAACTCCCTTTTGCCCGATTAGCCATGAAACTTGTTTGATTTTTAAATTCACGGGTACAAAATTTCACGTTTGTTACTAAAAATCAGTTTCTATTTTGGTCAATATTATATCCAATATTTGTTACCAGTATCTCTTCTATTCAATACGAAAACAGTATTGATATTTAAACAAGTATGTTCTGATTAAAAAAAATCATGATCTCGGTTTTTTGATTATAATTATTTGTTTATAATAAAGTATTAATTTCAGAAATCTAAGAAGCGAAAATTTAAATATACCACTCCAATTTTAATTACTCGTACTAAAGCAGATAGAGAAGCGCTATTGACAGCCAATATTTCTTTAATTCTATCCAAAAACACACGAAGAACTAATCGAAAAGAACATCCAACAGAATGTCAACTGTTTAGCGAACAACTTAAAAAATATTGGTCCAAGGAAAACAGAATATTTGGGTTAGATGCTATCTATAAAACCCAAAGATTTACTATAAGCGATTTAAATTTGTCATTAGACAGGGCTCCTTGTGGCTATTTACTAAGAGAGTGGAGTGTAATTCCTGCCATATCTGAGGAATATAGAGAATACAATAAAAATACAATAGAAACAAGTAATGAAGCTGACTTATGTAGCGAAACTATTCAAAGTTCGATAAATCGTCATGAGAAGAATAAATCATACTTAGATAATGCTAATATGGCTTATAAGAAAAATGATAAAAGTGCACTAAATATTGTAGAAGATGAACCATTAAACTTTAAAGAAAGTTTTGTTGAATCAGAAGCAATACATAAAATTACCCGTGATGTGAAGTCCAATAAAGCCGATGATGATAACGAAACTGAGAATCCTTTGTTAAAGGGCTCTGGTTTAAGAAAGCCATCTTTTGATATTAGTGGAGACCTCGGCACTGGCAATTTAGTACTTAAGAATTCTCCAGTAGCAAAGAAATCTGCATTTAACAGAAGCATTTCGCCAGACTTGTTTGGATCAGATGGCGAATCGAGTTTTACAAAATGTGAAAATATTAGTTTAGCTGATTCATTAAAGCACAATGGCTTTGATGCCTTTACAAATAATAAGCCAAGACACGATAAAGAATTTACATCAAATAGTGACACCAAAACTTCTGATATTACAAATAAATCAGGAAATTATAGTGACGATGATGTCATTGTAGTTGATGATAATGATGATGATAATAAATTGATCAAAACTACGGACAAAGTTTTAAGTCCATATTATGACAGTCCAAAATCTTTTTATAAACATATTTCAACTAAAACCAAAGTTAAATATAGCTTTGAATCAGACAGTGATGGAGAATCGGAAATTGAAAAAAATAATTCAAAAAGTAATATTTCTGATATTAATAATTTGGTAATAGATTTTCCTAAAAACTCAATTTCAAGTAAACAAAAAGAAAACGTTAACTACAAGTTTAATTCGCATAATAAACTAGAATCTAAAACAAACGAGCCTAAAACTAGTTCAACAGATCTTTCGCAAAAAGAAAATCATAATATTATAGATAACAAAAAATCCAACATAAAATACAGTTTTGATTCCGATTCCGATATTGAAATTTGTGACGAGGATAACAAAATTAGCGTTTCAAAAAATGCAAATGATAAATATGACAAAGAATCTGCTGTTAAATTCTATACGTCTATATCAAAAAGTACTAATTTCAGTGATAAGGGAACTAGCATGACCGTAAAAAACCACAATTTTGATTTAAAGACAAATATTGAAATGGATTTTTGTCTTAAAGATAATAATTCCAATAAAACTAAAGTTTGTGAAGAAGACTTAAATAAATCAAGTTGCAGTTTTGATTCCGATTCTGATATTAAATTTTATGACGCTGATAATAAAAGTAGTGATTTAGAAAATGCAAATAACAAATATGATAAAGAGTCAGCTGATACAATTTATAATTCTGAATCAACAAGTGCTAATTTTGGAAATAAGGAAAGTGATATTACCATGAAAAAACACGGTTTTGATTTAGAGGTAGATATTGAGAAGGAATATCATCACAAACATAATAAATTCATTGAAACTGAAGATTGCGAAAAAGAGTCAAGTTTCAGTTATGAGCAAAATGGGGAAGGCGATAAAGAATTTAAAGAACTTTCTATTAGTAATGAATTAGGTGATTCGCCAAGAAAAGAGGACTTAATTTCCCAAAAAAATAGGAAAAGCGAATTGTTTTTTGACGAAAACGACTCGGCTTACAACAACTTGGATATTACAGGTTACATTAACAACATGTTAGATTCTCAAGAAGATACTTTTACAAATAATGTTGATACGCATGCCAATATGTCACTCACTGGTGATACAATAAAAACTGATCAAAACAATATAAAAAATAATGATAGTAATTCAAATAAAATATTTAAATTAGCGAATAATAGTAGCTGTACACAATCTGCGGTTGACGATCCATGTGACCTGGATGAGAATTTCAGTCAAGCTTCACAAAGTAGTAGTTTTCTTGATGAATTAAACAAGACGGACTTTTGCTATATTCCACCTTTGAATAACGAAGGGTTACAGCGAAATTCAACGGGTGAATCTGGCTTTTGGTCGGAAGACAAAGAAACTGGTAAGCATATTAAAATCTTAATGGTAAAAGAAGGAGATTGACTAAAGTCAGCTGTACATACTATTTTAGCATTTGTATTAAATGAAGTTTTGCAGCATTTTGACACAATATTTTTTTTTAATCATGCTAGAATCTAAAAGCAGATTTATTTTAATTGGCCTACCCTAAGGATTTTAATGTTCAAAATACATACATACCTGCTGTATCGAAATAGTAAAAATTTCATAACTTTTAAACTGTAAAAGATACCCAAAAAATATTTTATAATTTATTTGTCAAAAATGATTTCACAGCTTTACTTTTCGAGATATTCCTTAAAAACTCAAAAGAAACTGCTAAACCGAATTTAACGAAATTTTCGAACAAAATATCAAAAAAGTTTTTCCATGTTTAATTTTTACTCCTACAGTTTTTTTTTGTTTTTCACAAAATCTGGTAAAACGTACGTTTTTATTTCGTAAACACAACAATTTTTTTAAATCAAAATATTTTGATTTTAAACCTAAAAAGAGACCCGATTTTCACCCGAACCTGCCCAAGGTCTTAAAGCAGTTTGTAAAAAAGAAACAGTTGTCTTTTTTCGCTGACATGTCTATTTTTAGTTGATTTAAAATAAAAAATAAACATTTCTATAGGAAAATTTACCAAAAATCGTGCAAAACTACTTAAAGGTTCACCCCATTTCACCGTAATGACACGGATCGAGTCTAATTTATTTTTCCTGTTAGGCGGTATATTTGCTATCATTTTCAATAGTCCTGTTATTTTCTAGCCACACTTCCTCGTATTTCTTAACAAACAATTGATATACTAAATTGTTTAAAAAAGCAAGCCTGCTGTCAATACCACCAATTTTAGGTATATTTTTAGATCCTATTGAAATTTTAAATGAAGATACCACTGAAAAGTCAGTCAGAGCTTCAACAACCAAAACAGAAAGTTTAAAACAGTGTCAAACGAATTTTGTTACCCCAGACAAAAGTTCCGACACAAAAATCATTAAAAATATGATTATTAAAACCCATAACGTTACGCCTATGCAGGAGTATGACAATATGAACACGCCTACAATTAATAAAGAACTGGAGAAGTTTGGGATCAAACCCTTAAAACGAGCGAGAGGTATGTATGTTCAAACCGTTAACCAATTAATTTAACCTATATGTAGGTATGAACCTTTGCAATTAATAAAAAGTTGGCCAAATTTGGGACTAAGCCTTTAAAAAGAGCAAGTTGTATTTACAAACCATTAAGTTTCAAGTTTCTAGGGGTATGAGGAAAAAAGTTTTGTTTTCCCGTTTCTACAACTTTAGCGTCCATTTTGTTGTTTTCGATGTCACTATTGGCAGTCTATAGTACATTTATTTTATAGTGAGAAATTATGTCATTGATGTAAAGTACTGAACTAATATCTTAAATAAGTGCCAAAGAAAAAAAAACAAACAACTTTAACTATATATATATATACAGGGTGTTAATAAAGTATGTAGCCAAACTTCAGTGGGCGATTCCTGGAGTCATGTTAGGAAGAATAGTTCAAATAAGCATAGGTCCGAAAATGCATATCCAGCAAGATACAGGGTGTTAAACTTTGAAAAAAAAAATTGATTTTGTAAATATCTTTAACATCTTTCGCTTGATTTCATTGAAAATTGGCAGAGATATTTCTAGTATAAAGGGCCTACTTTGGCTCTAAAGAAGTTGCAATTAGCAAGTCCAGTAGCGTACCAGGGATGACCTTAGCAAATACTTTGTTAAAAAAAAGTGTACGCCAATGACTTTTTTGACATTTTTGTATTTTTGGCGTATTGTCCAACTAAAAATACATCTTTTATGTCTTTTGTCTTATTTTTATTACTTGCTCGGTTTTCCAGATAAAAAAATAAAAAGCATTTTATTTGGAAAAAACATTTTACGGTTAAAAAAAATACTAAGTCTTTTCTGGGTAATTTTTGTTTACAAAATTTAGGGGAAATTGGGAACTAGTATTTTGTTAAGGTGCAAAAGTCCAAATTAAAATAAATTTATTAAGTCCAGCGGCATCTAGGTGCACACCTTAACCAATAATAATAAAAATTAATTGTACGGCAGTAATTTTTTTGCCATTCTTATAAGTTTTCAGACAGCACAACTAAAAATACGACTTTTTAGAAAAAATGGAATGTTGTGGAATGAAAGAAAAACAAAACTGTCAAAATTTGTCCCATGGTAACAATAAACAATATCGAAAATTTGACAAAGTCCCATTACAACGATAAACAATATCGTATAAGTACGTTTCATTTTTTTACGTGCTAATTAAATGTGTTAATTAATTGATTAATTAGCTCTAAAAGTTACGTATGCTAGAGAATGGTGCAATTTACAAACGCAGAAATGGCAGAAATGCATTTTATTTATGGGATGGCCCAAGGTAATGCAAGAGAGGCAAGACGTATTTATGCAGAGAGACATCCCAACCGAATTCTACCACACCGACAAACATTTGTAAGAATACAAGAACGGTTATGCGAGTCAGGTACGTTTGAGAGGAGGGATGCTGTAGGGAGGCCTGCAGTACTTAGAACGGTGGAGCAAGAAGAATGAAATTGAACAAAATCCTGGTACAAGTACGAGAAAAATTGCACGTCAATTAGACATAAATCACGTAACTGTATGACAAATTTTACGAGATTACCAGCTGTACCCTTACCATCTACAGCGTGTTCAAGCTCTGCTACCTACTGATTTCCCCCAGCGTTTAAACTATTGCAGTTGGTTTCTCCAACAACAAGAGGCATCTCCCAGGTTTTTAAGTCAAATATTATTTACGGATGAAGCCTGTTTTTCAAGAAATGCGATTATGAACTTTCATAACAATCATGTCTGGTGTGACGAAAACCTTCATGCAGTAATTGAAGATAATTTTCAACAACAGTTCTCAGTAAATGTGTGGGTTGGTATTGTAAATGACAACCTTATCGGGCCCCATTTTTTGCCAATGCGATTAAATGGTGACCACTACCGTTTTTTTTTGGAATTTGAGCTACCAGAGCTTTTAGAAAATGTCCCTTTGACAGTAAGAGCAGGAATGTGGTTCATGCCTGATGGTGCCCCGCCTCATTTTAGCATTGTCGCACGTCATTGGATTGGTTAAGCGGGTCCACAGTCATGGCCACCAAGATCACCAGACCTAAATCCCTTAGATTTTTTCCTCTGGGGACATTTAAAATCTTTGGTTTACCAAACTCCACTCAACAATGAGAAAGAATTAAGACAAAGGATAGTTAATTCTTGTGATCAAATAAGGCAAACACCGGGAATATTTCAGCGTGTTCGACAATCAATGGTAAGAAGACTTCATTCTTGTATTGAAGTTAATGGAGGACACTTTCAGCAACTTTTCTAGTATAACCTGTTTGATTATGAATTGTAAATGCTTCCTCAAATTCTAAATAAAAATTTTAGAGAAATCACTTTTAAAAGAGTGTTATACCACCGTGAAATTTGTTTTGTAATAAAATGCTTTTTATTTTTTATCTCGAAAAGAGAGCAAGTAGTGAAAAAAATACAAGAGACCTAAAAAATGTATTTTTAGTTGGACAATACGCCAAAAATACAAAAATGTCAAAAAAGTCATTGGCGTACACTTTTTTTAACAAAGTATTTGCTAAGGTCATCCCTGGTACGCCACTGGACTTGCTAATTGCAACTTCTTTAGAGCCAAAGTAGGCCCTTTATACTAGAAATAGCTCTGCCAATTTTCAATGAAATCAAGCGAACGATGTTGAAGATAATTACAAAAAACATTTTTTTTTTCAAAGTTTAACACCCTGTATCTTGCTGGATATGCATTTTCGGACCTATGCTTATTTAAACTTTTCTTCCTAAAATGACTCCAGGAATCGCCCCCTGAAGTTTGGCTACATACTTTATTAACACCCTGTATATATATATATATATATATATATATATATATATATATATATATATATATATATATATATATATATATATATACAGTGTGTCATGTGTGTGTACATTAAAAAAATATATTTTTTTTATTTAATGTGCAAACTGGAAGCTGGAAATTTACCAGCTTAATTGCAGAGAAAATGTAGAAAAAAAATATTTTTTTAATGTAAATAAACAATGTTGAATATTTGAAAGCTATTTTTAATTCTAAGCATCTTTTCTTTATAACAATTTTCGATATTGTCAAAAAGAAAGGTACTTTACTCTAAAGCAAAAATCACATTTTTTGACAAACCTCGTAATATGACTGAAAAAATTTAACAACTGATGGTTGCATTTTAGGTTTTGGACCATGCAGAACTTTTTATGAAGAATAACTTTTTTTCGTAAAGCTAATAATAAAAAAGTTTCCCATATGCCGCCAACTTATGTGGACACACTGTATATACGATTTTAAGCTTTATATGAATAAATACATTTTGAATTGAATTTGAATTTGTCAGCATATTTAAGTGGCGTTACAAAATTGGAATCGGCAGTGTTAAACTTTGAAAAGCCTGTGTGTATAAAATTAAATACGTCGCAATACGTTATTTATAGCATAAATACATGTTCAAAAAATCTGGCGTTGGTCGCAAATTTTTAAGTGCACATGCGTGTGTCTTGTCATGTAGACACACAGCTGCTGTGTGACTGGAGGCCATCTTTGTTGATATTTATATTTTGCGGTGTTTTGCGTTTGTCGTGTAAAATTCTGTTTTTTCTGTGAAAAATGGGAAATAATTCACGTAAAACATGTGCGGTTTATGAAAAAATATCCGGGAGAAGTAAGGGAGTGCCATTCCATAGGTAACTACTTGTATCTTTTTATATAATTTGTTAATAAAGTTAAAAGTGGTTTATAAATGCCATTAAACACTCTTCATGGTGTCCACAATAAATCTGCACATTAGTTTTAGAAAAACTACAATTTTAATCCACAATTTGATAAATTTGACAATTGTCAAATAATGTAGTGACGTATCGGAGTATGTTCCAAAAGCATCAAAACTAACGCATGCGCAGTAACCGAAATGCTGTCTACCCGAAAAAGGAACATTAAGAATTAAATAGGGGTCCTGGCTTCAAGTATCGCGTGTGAGAATGCATGGGTATTCCCCATATTTATGCTCTAACGTATTTGAATACGTCACACAGGGTCTCGGCTTTAAACCGAAGAAAGGCAAAAACAAGTTGTTCCATTAAAAAAACAATTAATGCGACTTACCTAAAAAAATAACATTGTTATCAGATTTAAGGTCTCCTAATTTTAAGTAAGTACTTCCCATTCCAAAAACGTCTTCTATCCGTCAAAAACCGGTGTGAACCAAACATTGACACTGGACAAATACTTACCTAACCTTTTTAGGTGCTCTACTTCTTAAACACATCTATGAGTCTACACATCCTTATGTAAATGAAGGAAATGAAAATTATCAACAAGACTTAGATGAAGATAGGAGGGTAACAAAGAAAAGAAAGACTAACGAGTTATTTCCACCTTTAGCAGCTGTCGGCGGCGTTGAAATTGTTGGCGATTCGCTATTAGAGAAGTAAGATATGTGAGGCTTATCTACTATTTCGCTTTTTGGCTGCTAGCTGCCAATAACAACTTAAATCATTGTCAAGGTTTGACATTTTTACGGATCGAAAAAACTACATTTCGTTTAAATTATTTTCGTCTATTCTATATTCGATTTTTTTTATTTTCGACCATCTACTTAACTTAGCAAAAGTGTCACCAAAAGACCCAGTGGTCGCAGTGAAAGGGCTGCAAGGCCCACTCACATATGAATCGTCATCATCACATCGACCAAGCATTGTTCTGAGGAGGCTCATAAGGACAAAACACTGTTAACTGTCAACACTTATTAGGTTTCGATTAGATCTTGGACCCCGTGAGGATAAGCTTTCGAGATCTGCACGGAAAAATACGACAGAAAAAAAATCTTTATTACACTCTTAGCCCCGAAAATTTGTTTGATTTTTAATTCAGGGGTACTAAAGTTTACGGTTGCTAGTGTTTTTAGGGTTAAAAAGTGTATTTTATAATACTTTCTAAAATTATAAACAAGTGAAATTAAAGAAAGAAAAATAAGAAAAAGGTTTTTCTGTCTTCGGCCGGGACTCGAACCCGGAACCTCTTGCTCTTTTTCGAGAATTTCTCGTTCCTGTATTGAGACACCGCGCACCTGCATAGATGGAAGTTTTCCGAAAATGTATGTATGGTCTTCGGTAGTTCAATGCTTAGAACGTTTGCGTACAGAGCAAGAGGTTCCGGGTTCGAGTCCCGGCCGAAGACAGAAAAACTTTTTTCTTATTTTTCTTTCTTTAATTTCACTTGTTGTTTATAGTTTTAGGTCCTTGCATTCTTTGTAATTTGGTATTTGAGGACTTTCTAAAATGTTTCGCACTTGGGACACATCTTGTTTATGTAGATGTTGTTAATTCACTCTAGAAAGACATCAAAAGTATACAACTTGAATTTTTAGCGAACGCCCTGAAAATTTGATTTTTGAACGGAAACAATCAGTAAAAATTAAATCCTGTGCCGTGCCCTTACAGATAGTTTGGCACAATTTTGTTTCCTCAAGTACGGAACTAAAGGAAAATATTTTACTATACGAGCCATTGGAACTGGAAATTTTGCATCAAAGTATAAAGGATTTGGGATTTAAATTTCACATGCAGGTATGTTTCAAATTATTTTTTTATTTTTCCTGGCGTTAGAAAATTGTAAAGCAAACGTTATTTTCTATTTCATGATAAAAAAATTAAGTTTATAGATTTTAAAACCGGTTGTAATCCACGTACTACGGAGTTCTTAAAGCTAGATCTAGGATGCCCATAAGCCGTGTGTTAGAGCATAGACAGGCAGATAATGAAATGAGAAAAAAGAGACGGCCATAGTCCAGGGTTGTCACTTCAGTTTAAAACTAGGGGGTATAGGTAACACAATCCATATTATTTTTTTCTGATGTTATATCTACACGTTTTAGGTTTGTAAAAAATGGATTTTATCGATTTTTATTTGAAAATGATGAAAACCATATTAAATTTACCCAATGCTAATACTCTCTAAAGTCTAGCTTCTAGTCGGTTTGCTACAAAACTGCTTTAATTGCATTGTTTTTGGTAGGGATGTCTAATACCCTGTTTCCACCAATGCATGCCCACCTCGATTCAAAAAACGCATCACGCGATGGGCCATGGATTTGCATCGGTTTTAAATGCAGCGTCACCTGATGCGTTTTTTGAATCGGAGTGGGCATGCATTGGTGGAAACAGGGTATAATTGTCTAGTCTTAGTGTTCCCTCTCTGCTTTAATTTTAGTTTACGGACCGCTGTGATTGGGGTAAACACTTTTTATTTTTATCCCAACATCTGCTAAATTAGTTTTTCTCAAATACGTTAGAGCATAAATATGGGGCATACCCATGGATTCTCACACGCGATGCTTGAAGCCAGGTCTCCCATTTAATTCTTAATGTTCGGGTAGACAGGATTTCGGTTACTGCGCATGCGTTGCGTCGTTATTGATTTTGGAACATACTCCGTTACGTCACTACATTATTTGACAATTGTCAAAAATCTAGGGTTGTCTATCATTTTTTTTTAAATTAATTGATTGGGTGAAAACTTATCAAATTGTGGAGTAAAATTGTAGTTTTTCTAAAATTAATTGTGCAGATTTATTGTAGACACCATGAAGAGTATTTAATGGCATCTATAAACCACTCTTAACTTTATTAATAAATAATAAAGAAAAATACAAGTACTTGCCTATGGAATGGCACTCCCATACTTCTCCGGACATTTTTCCACAAACCACACATGTTATACGTGAATTATTTTCCATTTCTTACAGAAAAAAACAATTTTACACGACAAACGCAAAACACCGCAAAATGTAAAGAAACAACAAATATGGCGTCGACCCACATAGCAGCTGTATGTCAACGGGACAAAACACACACATGCGCTCTTAAAAATTCGCGTCTGCGAATTTAAATTTGCCGTTGTTTCTAAAGCAAGCTATGAGTGCTTCACTTTTCGATTTTTTGAACATGTATTTATGCTCTAACGTATTTGGTTTTTCTCTTTCTCAGTATAGATATATAAAAATAATTAGATAGCGCTTTGACTACTACCTAACCTCCAATAGGGGCGACGGAACGTTGGCCGCCATTTTTTCACCATTTTTTCAAGCGGTTATTGTTACCCCTAGAGGTCGTTCTGGTGATTAAGTATATTAGGGTCACGGTGGATAGAATAGACCGGTGTTCGGATCTTATATATATGTCGAATTTTTCACGTCACTGGTGGTCCAGCTGATTTTGTAAACAAAAGTTAGATATGATATGAACAACGGAACAACTAATATTTTTTGAATATTTTGAAAACTAAGGCAATTTCCCTACAGTTGTCTAGTACATCCTTATAAAATATAATTTTCTAGACGTATTGTCGTTATTTTTTTTAGCCCGCTTTATTTTTTATTGCACAAAACTTAAACTACAAGTCAAACTGAATGTGATCGTTTAGTATCAAAGGTGAACCGAGGACTTGGGAAGTAAACAAAGATGTAGGTTATTGGATTATTTTCGAAGCTGAAACGAACACATTATTTTCTTCGAATTTTTATTTTTGTGTAAAGAGGAATGAAGCGGGCTAAAAAAAAATAACGACTGATATCTCTGAAATTTATTATTTTATAAGAATATACTAAAAAATGCCTTAGTTTTCAAAAAATTCAAAATATATTAGTTGTTCATATCATATCTTACTTTTGTTTACAAAAATCAACTGGACCACCAGTGACGTGAAAATTCGACATATATATAACATCGGAATACCGGTCTATTCGATTCACAGTGTATTAGGGTTACTGCATCCTGGAAGCCTAGCGTCTTAGAAGACACTACGTCCACGGATCACCAAGGTGATCCGTGCTACTTCTTCGTGATGCAGTGAATGCATAAGCATGTAGGGTCACTAGATCACGAAAAATGCGTGGCCAGGCTTCAGAACGCAGTGACCTTACAAGCGTGGTATTAGCCACCACCCCTAGAGGTCGCCGTGGAAAATGATCAGTGACTTTATATATTGCTTTACCACGAGCTGTCAAAGTTCATTGCTCATTCTGTAAAAAAAATGGCGGATTTCAATGTTTCTAAGCGGGTTTTTGGTTTATCAAGATCCTAGTCCTAGATTCAAATGTTCGAAAAAACTTGATGATAGCAGGTAAAGCTTTGAATAATTTGGCCATTTTACTTTCACTTACATATTTTTAGGATCTTTTGACTTTTCTGGACAAAAAATGCATCACTGTCAGAATAAAAAGGTGACACAACCTTTTCTTAATATTTAGGAGTTTTTGCAATTTGTTTCAATTTTTATATTTATGCATATTGATGAATTTTGGTTTTGTAACTTATTTATGTAGTATTTTAATATATAGTTTTACCGTTATTCTGTGGACTTTTTTAACCGTATAAAAACACTGCCCACGATACATACTCGCCGCGAAGCACGTAATGTTCAAGACAAAATAGCGACATTTTCATGCAGCTAATGTTGAATGTTGCTTCCGCGATCTGCAATAAATGTCCAACGAATTATATCAACTTGAAACTTTTGAAAAATGTACGCTCGATGACTATGCCTAGAACGCCTATAAAAGAAGCAAATGAGAAATTTTGAACAATCGTACGCCAAAACTATTTCTCGGTAACTGTCTAATCAGTTTTTAAGTTTACTTGGTAAAATTTTTACAGTTTAAATTATTGAATAAGGCAAAATTGCTGCCTTTATACTTTTTTAAAATGCCTGAACTTAAACATGTACAAAAGTTTTAAAAAATATTAAACTATACCACCAGTATTTACTAAGATCTTAAAACTTAGCATTTAAACCAAGGTCTAGCACTAATGAACTTGATACAGACTGATTAAAACTGTTTGGTTTTCACTCTATGAACCAACGTCGATCACAAGGATACGAATGATCCCCGTCTGGAAAAGGTCCTGACAATTAGGAAGAAGTGATCCATGCCAATCCACGACGGACGGGTTTCGGCCTTTTGGGCCATCCTCAGGTCAATGTAGTCGATAGCTCCGTGTAGAGCATAAGGTGTGTGAAACCAACAGAAACAACTACTCCGAGGGAAAATACCCCTACCGGCATTGAATTATACTTATGGTTTGATGCTTTCGTTGGGAACTTGTTAAACTGTTTGGTTTTCACTCTCTCCAACGTCGATCACAAGGATAGGAATGATCCCCGTCTGGAACACGTTCTAACAATCAGGAAGAAAACCGACTGGTTTAAGTGTACTTTTTTAATACTTACATGTCAAATTATGCGAAAACTTTGGTTTACGGTAAGGTGCAATAGCACAATAAGCATTTCTCACTGAGTTGTAACCGATGTTTGTAACTTACAAAAATGTAAATTAACTTTAAAATTAAAGAAAAACCACATACAAAATTTGTAACAAACTGTAATTTTTTGGAAATGTAGTCCGTCCAGTCATAGGATTCCCGTTAAAAATAGTCTCAAGTTGTAGTATTGTAGTGGTTTAAAGTTCGAAAAACTATAGAAATAATCCATGTTCGAGAAAAAAACCTATATACAAAAATTTTCAAGGCTAAATTATCCATAAATAACCTAAAACTATATCTGTACATGGGCGTAGTCAGGGTGGGGCACTTGCCCCACCCTGGCTTGTCACCTGCCCCATCCTGGCTTTAGCTGATTTGATAATACGACAATTAAAGGGGAGCTATAAAATTTAAAATGCGAAAATAGAATGCCAATACAAACTTTTTTTTAAATTTGGCGCGTCGCGCGACATTACTACATTACGAATTGAGTTCACTGTGACTTCCAGGGATAAATTTGAAAAAGATGTTTTATCAAGGTTTATTCGCAATCCTCGCAAGTTAATATTAAATTAAGTTTAGGTTATTGAGTTAATTAAAAACAGCCATATCCCATTTTTCAATAAATATTTGATTGTACATGTTTTTGCTTTTTTGCCCCACCATGAGCGAGACCCTGGCTACGCCCATGTATCTGTAGATGCATTACCGTATTAAATACGTAGCAATATTTAAATATTGTAAAAATCGCAAGATATATTAGAATCAGTTTTCAGTAACACATCCACCTAGAATTGAAAATCGGTTTAATCATCGCTAACTTGTCTAAATAATTAAAATGTAAAATATAGCGGCCAGCTTACACTGATTTACACCGATTTTATTTGGAGGTTTAAATATGGCTGCCATTTTTAAACCAAAATATTATATTTTTTTATTTATTTTTAATTTTTTTGCGGACATAATGACATTGTAAAAACGAAAAAAGGTGCCCTATATTGTAAGGTATTTATGAAGAATTATTATATAAATATTAAAAACTATTAAAAAATTGGTTTGGAACCAAAATCTGGACCGAGTTTTAAGGGCTAGCACTTAAGCATTTTAGACCCTTTAGTAAATAATGGTATACAAGTTTCGTCACTTTGGGAGTTACCCTTTTTGAGTTATAGCGATTTGAATAGAACTACGTGTTAAACATTTTTTTCAACTCTGCCCTGAACTTAAAAAGGGCCAAGACAATTTTGCACTTTTTTTAAAGATACCACCAGTTCAACAATTTTAAAAAACGTAAAGGTAAAAATCATGCTTGATCCAGTATTAGACCAAAATTAAAGTGGCAAATCCAAAATGGCCGCCGCCCAACTGTGATTTTAGTTTGATATTTCGTGCTCTGGTTTAGACATGTCAAATGCTTGCTAACTACTAATTTTGTTTATTTGTGGTTTTGACAGTTTTTTTATTTAAATGTGGTATAAAATCTAACTGTCAAAAACTGTTCAGGGTCTTAAAAGATTACTTTTTCCATTAGAGTACGGAAAGTATGAGAATTTTTATCTTTTTCGATAAAAACACAACAAAAATATCAACAACTGACAGTCTCCGCCATTTTGACAAGGCCGCGATAAAATCAAAGCAAGTTTGGTTACATCCGGTTTCCACCTATGCGTGCCCACCAGGTGACACTGCATTTAAAACCGGTGCAAAGCCATGTCCCGTCACGTGACGCGTTTTTTAAATAAGGGTGGGCACGCATAGGTGGAAATTAGGCTTTAGGCTGCCTAACGGGTTGTCTACCTCTATTTCAACCACCATTTTAGCTTTTTCAATGGTAATGGGAAAAATGTCACCCCTAAACTTAAAATAGGGACAAGGGTGTGTTTAAGTTAAACTTATATTTTGTTAACCTTTCATCTACTGTACCCAATGACAGGAGGAGAGATGTGTGGGAACAGAGAGAACCACAAAGTAATTACAGTAAATTAGAGGGCATTTGAAATGGGTGAACAAAGGAATTTCATTAAAATCGCCTGAAATTAGGTAATTTGCATGCCTTAAAGCCTACATCATGTAACAAAATGGCGTCTGACGACCGTCATGTTGATTCCTGTTTAAAAAAATATAGCCTATAGCACCTTCGGAATCAGTAGCAATTCAACGACCCCTTTTTGTCAAAATCGGTTCAGCCGTTTAGCCTCTAGCGCGACACAAACATACATAGATACATACATATCCCAACTGCAAAACATTACCCTTCCTTTCGCTGTGCTGCAGTTGGGTAAAAATAAATAATTTTTGACGTTTTATGATCAAATAATGCTCTCTGTCAGACTCTTGCTTTTAAAGAAACAGAAGGAATAATCAATTGGCCCATGGCAGTAAATCGTCTATAGTTTCCCTGTGTTGAAAATAAAACAACAGTTTACTTCATTGACAAAAAATTTATTTTTTTGTTTGAACAATAAACATACTAAGCCCACTAAAATTCCCCACGAATATTTTACACAATATCACATTCTCGTTTCGTATTCAAGTAATGTAAGGTACAATATAAAATCAAAATTTAGAGTTTGTTTAATTTTTTTTTGTTTTTTTTTTCTCCCTAAATTTATAGTAATTTTTTATTTAAATAATTGATTTTTTTTTGAATCTTTTGTCTTTTTCAAGCATTAAATATCTGTGCTCTTACTGTGTATTCTTTTGCTTAATCTTGTAGTCAGATAGAGCTGCTTTGATGGCATCTTCAGCTAACATAGAACAATGTAGTTTGACAGGAGGAAGAGACAATTCTTTGGCTATCTCAGTGTTTCTCAGTTTGAGTGCTTCATCTACAGTTTTTCCTTTGACCTAGACAAAAAATTATTGTAAAAAATAGTATTAAATTTTATATTTAGTTTTTCATTAAAAATTTATTTTATAAACAAATCTATCAATTGGGTTTTTGCTTTAACTATTTTATTACATGTCCTTTTATCTATTTTAAGCACTGATGCAGGTTTTTAAACAATAAACCAAAACATTTGCAACAGTTACATGTATTCATTTGTTCTACTCCAACAACCATCAACTAGAAATATTTTAGGACATAAATTAAATTAAAGTGAAAAATTCTTTGTTTTTGATTAAGTTCTTTGTGTGATCATTTTAAAATCCTAAAACAAATTAAAATATGGGTAAGGGAACGTTCTTAAATTACGTAACGCAAAAATTCAAGATTTTCGACCCTTGTCACCCCTATGTAACGCATTTTCAAGAAAAAACACATTCAAAAAACATTAAGGTAGTGCAACCATTAAAGACATAAAAAAGCCGTTTTGGTGCAAAAGGTACGAAAGTTTTAAAACTTGGCATGATTATAGGGTTGATGGTCCTTAATATTCCAATAAATTTTTCATTAAAAATTTATTTTAAATAATGAATTTTGTGAAAAAATCAATCAATTTGGTTTTTGCTTTAACTGTGTTCCTACAGGTTCTTGTAACTGTTTTTAGCACTGATGAAGGCTTTTAACAATAAACCGAAACTAACTTTTTTACTACATATTCTTTTATCTATTTTAAGCACTGATGAAGGTTTTTAAACAATAAACGAAAACATTTGCAATCATTTAAACAGTTACATATATTCATTTGGTCTACCAACAACCAACTATCAACTAGAAATATTTTAGGACATAAATTAAATTAAAAAATTCTTTGTTTTTGATTAAGTTCTTTGTGTGATCATTTTAAAATCCTAAAACAAATTAAAATATGGGTAAGGGAGCGTTATTAAATTACGTAACGCAAAAATTTAGGATTTTCGACCCCTGTCGCCCTATGTAACGCATTTTCAAGAAAAAAACACATTCAAAAAACATCAAGGTAGGTAGTCCAACCATGAAAGATATAAAAAGCCGTTTTGGTGTGAACAAATCAATCAATTGGGTTTTTGCTTTAACTATGTTACTACAGGTTCTTTTAACTATTTTTAGCACCGATGAAGGCTTTTAAACAATAAACCGAAACGAACTTTTTTACTACATGTTCTTTTATCTATTTTAAGTACTGATGAAGGTTTTTAAACAATAAACCAAAACATTTGCAATCATTTAAACAGTTACATGTATTCATTTGGTCTACCAACAACCAACTATCAACTAGAAATATTTTAAGATACAAATTAAATTAAAAAATTCTTTGTTTTTGATTAAGTTCTTTGTGTGATCATTTTAAAATCCTAAAAGCAATTAAAATATGGGTAAGGGAGTGTTCTTAAATTACTTAACGCAAAAATTCAGGATTTTCGACCCCTGTCCCCATATGTAACACATTTTCAAGAAAAAACACAGCCGAAAAATATTAAGGTAGTCCAATCATTAGAGACATAAAAAGCTGTTTTGCTGCAAAAAGTCCGAAAGTTTTGAAACTTGGCACGATTATAGGGTTGATGGTTCTTAATATTCCAGTAAGTTTGCGACCTCGAAAAATGTCCGCTTGCGACGCCATCTTGGCGCCCTAATAGTTTTTTTTAAATAATTTGGTTTCTGAAGGTTGTACAGTCAGGGACTTTTTAACTGGCCGCGCTCGAAATTAAAAAATATTCCTATTGGAAATTAGGAAACCCAGTTTGGACCAAACCAACAAAATAGCGAACCTTACCTCTGTCTTTATGCATACATATTATAAAAATATATTTTTTCCAATAATACATTTTGACAGAAAAAAATACACCGGCTATTTAAAAAGTCCCTGACTGTACAACAAAAACTGAAGACAACCTAATTTCCTACAAAAATAATAAAATGTCAAACTAATAGTTTTCGAGTTATAATATCAACCATTTTGCCAGCATTTTGGATTTTGTCAATTTTATTTCCTTTATCGGCCTTTAATTTAAAAACTACCCACTTTTCAGAATACTAGTAATGACATAAAATAAAGACTAATTACTGGCCTACAAAATGAGATATTACTGAGTTGCCTTGGTAAAATACATGCTGAGATACAAACCCTAAAGTGTTAGAGACACCCATGAGACACCCTCATTTTGTATGTATGTATTTCTACAAAATTAATCAAAATAATTATTTTTTATCTAATTCTCTCAAAAAGTAAGCATTTTATAGAAAAATGTACAACAAACTTTATTATAGAAAATTAAATTACCTTTTAAATGATGTATCAGTTAGCTGTGTCAAATTGAATTCTCAATGTTGAGGGTAATTTTAAAGATCATGAAAAAAAAAATTCTGGGAAACTAAGCAATTTAGAGAAAAATGACAAGAACACTTTTTGGTTGGAAATGAAATTTCCTTTTAAATGATTTTTTGGAAAGTCATGTTATAGCTATAATATAATCTTAAAAAAAAAACTTTTTTAATGCTGTGCTATAGGCAATAAAATGTTCTTTTAAATAGTGCATAACTTGTTAAGGTTAGGGTTAGATTTATATTTCCAACGACGAAGTGGGGGTAATTTTTTTAATGATTTTTACATATTTTATATATCCATTAGTTTTTGAGATAATTGCCTTCAAACTTTCAAATTTAACGTGGACTGGTAAAATAAAAATTTAATAAGAATTTTATATTTTTCGGATTTAATTTTTATTTTATCATTCCATGTTAAATTTGAAAATTTGAAAGCAAATATCTCAAAAACTAATTGATGGATTTTCGAAATTTTTACATGGTTGTAAAGATATTCAATAGACCTTCAAAACAAGGTATCACTAGACCCACTTTCCCTATTCAAAATATAGGGGTAAAATATACCCCTCAAAGGTACTGTGTGCTACAAAAATTTCAAGATAGCCACAAAGTGTCCTCACAAGCAAAATCGACGTGTCTCGGCATTTTTTAAAATTTTTAGCAGTTCTCGAGAAATCCTGGGTGGAAAGTTTTAAATGGACACAGTGTATATTAACCATTTGAAATAGAAATGAGTAACTCAAATAATTTAAAAATCTTACAAAATCGGCTTTAAACAAAGATATTAACCATTCATTTAAAACAATCATTTTATATGCTTATTGAAAAAACAAATATTTCAAATGAAAAAATAATAAATTTGAAAAAAATACTATAGGTAGTATATAAAAATTCAATAAAATGTTTAGGATAGATGAAAATTTAAGCTAGAAAGAACATATTATAGATAATATTATATCAAATTAATCTTGTTTAGTGGGTGTACTATATAAGGCAAAATATTACATTCCATTAAAATATTTATTATGCATTATTTTACTGAAAGATTCAATATCTAATTTCAATTTGGGGATCTGTCAATAACTCAATAGTAAAGCCATCAAAAACTAAATAATTAAATGTATTCATAAACTTCCATTTTTAGAACCAACAATTAATTTGTATGAACCACTTGGGTATAACCAATAAATCTAAACTTTTACTTACAAATTATATAATTTAAAAATATCAATATTCATTCACTCACTATTAACAAAACTCAACAGAACTATCAAATTTAAATATTCAAAGAAATGATAATTTGCATGATCATACAACTTTCCCAAAAAGTAATTTAAAATTAATATAGTTTAAAACTAATATTGGCAAAAAATTATATTCATTTACAATAATCTACCACAAAGCATCAAATACATTAAACATCTCATTAATCTCATCTCATCTTCATTAATTTAAAAAAATCTACAAAACAATATTTTCTTAAATTAAAATTTGACCACTGACCACAGTTGTTTAAATTATTTTTATTATGAAATTATTTTTAATATGAATTTGTTTTGTATTTTCCCTGTAATAGGAAATAAGGGTTGGTCTGTCTGTCAGCCAGTTTTTTTTTTTAATTTGAGTAGGGGCCATTCTTAAGACATACTCAAGGGGGTAGAGGGGGTTAAGCTTTAAGTTACACTTAATTACAATTTTACCTTCCCAGCCCACAGCAGAATTTTTGAGATAACACCGAAAATGTGCTATTTGGGTGTATTTTGAACTATCTTATCAATATCGTTGTGATGTCTGTCTGTATGTGTGTGTGTCTGTCCATAAAAGTATAGCTCCTAAACTTGATTTTCATAAAATTTTCAGGTAAACGAGCTGATTAGATTTTGCTAATGACTTTGAAAATGATAACTTTTTAACAGAACATCACATTAATATGCAGTTTTCAGAATATAGTAGATTACATTTTGGTCAATAATTTGTGTTATAACCAAACACTTTGTAGGAGCTTTAGTTCTGAGATATTTACAAATAACTGTTTTTAAGGCTGATATATTATGACTTCACTTGAACTGTGCTTATAGGTTAGCTAGGAAGGTATCAGATCCATAATGGATCCATTTATTTTAATCTGTCTTGAAAAAATGTGTTACCAATGTTCCCTTAGTGGGGAACAAACTCTTTTTGCTAACTTACCCATTCTGTGGTGTATGAACTGCTTGCAATGGCTGAACCACAACCAAATGTCTTGAATTTCGCATCAATAATTTTACCATTGTCATCAACTTTTATTTGTAGTTTCATGACATCTCCACAAGCAGGAGCACCAACCTAAAGGAAAAATCATAAGTTTTAAAAGCTTGCTTAAAACGCAAGGTACATCTTGAGGGTACCCGAGTAAAGCTGTAGGGCACACCAAGTGGTCTTAAATTATGTAGCACAAAAATTAAGGATTTTTGACCCCCACCCCCCTCGTAACACATTTTAAAGTAAACACACACTTTAAAATAACATTGAGTGTAACGCAAGGCCAAACCCCCTCCCCCTCTTGAGTGTTAGGTAATATAAGGATAGGCCCTAATGAATAGTTATATGAGATAAGAAGAGTTAACAAAACTAATTAAAGAATGTTTTTTTAACTAATTTGAAAGAACTTACCAATCCAGTACCCACAGTTTTATCATTTTTATCCAAAGACCCAACATTTCTTGGGTTTTCATAATGATCAATGACTTTGGGATGGTATGCTGCCACCGAAAGTCTTGCCGGTACACTTAATGACCTGAGTAGCTTTGAAGTAGTTTGTAAAGCCATTTTATTAAGAAATTTTTATGAATCAAGTTTCAAACAAATAAATTTTTCCAAAAAATTAATTTGTGAAATGTTTTGTAATTTTAAAATGGTTTTGATTGAATCAGCTGATTTTAGGACTTCATGATGGGGCTTTCGGTGGAGTTATGTTTGCATTTCGGCGATCACATGAACATTTTAGGCAAATATTGCTTTCATAAAACATGGCTTTTTCATAGGGCTTTCAGTTTAGCTACTTATTTACCTAATCTGTGGTTTAGCTTTAAATTTTTTGTAGGTTAAAAAATAATTTAAAAATTAAATTAAAAAAAACAAAAATATCCTTTTTTCTGATAAACAAATAATAATGCCAATTCAACACTCAAAAC